>JAQGAK010000055.1:0-193896 GCA_034696945.1 Lipothrix lubbocki | reverse complement strand
ACTTCCAGTTCAATTTCGTCGAAATAAAACATACAGCGGCATTTTGTATTCCGAAACCTCAAAAAGTTACTCATAGTGACTGCTTAGAATGTTACAATCGCTTGGTTATAACAATAATTATACTACTCTATACAAATATTCACAGGCCTTTTGTCTGAACCTGGACAAACAAGAAATGAATATCTATCAGAATTTTTCAAAACATTTGAAATTGAATTTGTGCAGTTGCCGACACATATTAAAAAAACAACTTTATGAAAAACTGAATAATGAAACTACAAAACTGACGGGAATACATTTGTGTATTTCCCATTTCATTTCATTATTGCTCTCGTTCCGGCTATCAATGTTTAATTCGGTAAAAGGGAAATAGTAAAAGTAAATACAATACAGTATTGCACATACATGTACATATGTATTCTGGAAGTAATAATATTATTACATTTCCCATATTTACTTTGGATGAAATGAGAAGCGGAAATTAATATTTGCAACAAGTTATTGATGTTTTATTACGGCAGTAATTTTGTATGAGACTGAAAGTATACATACATACTCTATACATATATGTAATATGTAATTTGTTCTGAATTATATGACTTCATATCCCTATTTATGCTATTTCTCGTCGTAGCTAATCATGAACATATCTGTATGAAATTTATGTATATCATGTTCTAGAAAATCGATACCCTAGATTGTAACTTGCAATTTGTAAAGGTACGACTTTGTGGAGATCACTAATTGTGTGCAACAATTAAAGTCAATTAACAACTTGTTAGACATGACTGGATATTGCCACAATCAATTTTCGCTATACTTCAAACAGGACTCAATCAGTTCATTTACATGTGAAATCGTGGATTTTTAATAAAACGAAGCAGCGCCAGTGTTGAGAACATATGTATTGTAGATTATAATAATACATACTATGTATAGGTTTATGAAAGAGGCTTGAAGAAGCGATAAAAATACACGCCATAAAGGTGATAGCATTTAACCCCTTATAATGCTTCACTTTTCACAATTATGCAAGCTAATGAAAGTTCGAGCAGGTCAAATCATAGAAGTCAAAGCTAGTAAAAAAAATTTTAGAGATTGGTTATAAAGTGCTGTTTACAATTTAAATACCGCACCAATAGAATCTAAGGTTGGACCATTCGATCGACAAAGGGAAATACCACCCATCATAAATATACATAATATTATTAGGTGCAGAAAAATTGCAATCCTGAACTTAAATTTCCACGAGTTTCTCTGTCATTACAAATATAGAGGTTTGTCATCATCTGGGATGAGATCCCGGCAAGACCTGCCAGTACCATTTATGTGATCATCGGTTAAAGCCACACAATATGTGACACTGTACATGAACTAATGTTGAGCAAGACAAATCTAATCAAATCATTTCACAATCTGTCAACTCTTCATCTACGAAGAAATTGACACACAAATAAGGTCCCTATTCATATGAATATGTACATGGAACTCTGTTTACGAACCCTTGATGCAATTTATTAATGTGTCGAATGATTTTTTTATTTTTAGAACTTGCGTTTTATTCAGTAGATTGATACATAAAATATTTTAGCAAGGCATACAAAGTAGTTCTGTACTTAAAAAAAGCTCTACTTACTGTTGAACATCAGACATAATCTACATATAGATACAAAATTTATTATTTCATTTGAAAATCATTTACGCATTTACTGTTTCATTGTTTGTCGGTGTTTTCCTGTGACGTAAAAACCAATTCAGTGAAAATATATGAGCAAATATATGACGCATCGCATCCAGTATGAGAATAGGTATGATTTTATTATAAATGCATATATACCATTCGGATCCTGGCATGAAGCAACAATCTCACAATTGTAAACTTCCTCCATGATAAACTGGCGTCAGGAAAATTCGTCGGAAACGCTACATTCAATCTAATTTAATTATATCTCGTTCGTTAGGAGATCTTAGTGTTGAAATAAATCTTTTCCTATAGCATTTGCATACATTTTTATATATATTTTGTTGTATGTAAGTATCTACATATAACATGATTGAGCATTTGTAGATACAAACGGTTGATTTAGAGCAGCTTCAGTATTAATATGTATATACACTTTCAAGTATGTGAATGAAAACATTTTGCATTGCAGTTAATTGCAGAAAATATAGCCACATAATAGCGTATGAAGCAAAAGCAAAACTCAAACTTCTATTGAAACATCCAACTTGCTGCTCAACTTGTGTTGTATACAGTTAATTTTTTTATGTTGCCGTCGCCTATACTTTAGTATACACACAAGACCCCTAATCATAAAAGAACTGTTGAGGAAGTTAGCTTCAAGAAAAACTTTAAACTTGTTTATTGGTTCGTTTAATTGCTTTAATAATAAACGTATACATAGTATGAAAAATATCGTCTCTGCAGAATTCAAATCCCTTCACTCTTTAGCGTCCAATGCCTGCGTCTTTATCAATTGACATGATGCAAAACTCTAGCCGCATGTAGTCATTGCAAACCTGCTGAATGCTAACTTGTATAGTTTCGTAACATCCAGCACACTTTTCGAAGCTATATGTAACTGGTATGTGGTTAATTTCAGTGTGGACGTGCGTCGGGCCATTTAAATTTGTGTTTTGGTAATCAAGCTATATCATGATAAGCCCGGAAAAAAATTATTACCACAGACAACAAAAATCGTTAGCGCAATTGAATGCTTTAAAGAAATTAACCTTGTAGAAAAATTGTCTTTGTATGAAGTAGTTGATGATAGGCTATTCTAGCATAGAATCAGTGTACTCTGTTAAAGAAAGTGTATAGTTGAAAGTTGACCATACACATAACATCTTAATTATCTGATTTATGCATTTTAGGCATTATCAAGCTAATTTGATACAATTTATTATGTAAGTATGCATGTATGTATATCCAAATTATAAGAAATTTGAATAAGTGCTTCAATTAGGGAAGCTAGACTACTTAGAAATTGCTTTAGAAGGGATTTTTTGTTGTTCTTAAATGTACTTGTGTTATAGTTCATGAATTTTAAAGGTTGGAAATCCATAGAGAAGTACAGTCACAGCTAAGTAGAGAATCACAATCTAAATTATCACGAGAAAAGTAGTCGGTAAATATTTTTGATGAAGTATCGAAGTCAAAGTTTAAATGTTCAATAACATTGATGAAGTAGTCACCCCGAAATTATAATTACGTATCGACAAGGTATAGACAGTTCATAATTACAGGAACAACTGTGGCGTTCGATACTTTCTTAGTATCATTATACCGTGACGACGTCTTATTGAATAAGCAGAATTGTTGCATCAGTCAGCTATGGCTATGGACAGCACAGGTGTTACCTTATGCACTCGCACTGTACCCCAACTGATCAAGGCTAATGGCAAAAGTGTTCTCAATGCAACATATCAATTATATATAGGTAAGTATACCTATATAAGTAGATACATTCAACTCTGCGAAAATACAAACGTAAAATGTAGACTAATTTCATTGATTTGTAACGGTATCTATGTATATGTACAAGGGTTATACATACAAAGAGAGGATCAATGTAATGAGACCTGCTTTGAATTTGAGTTGTCTCAAATTAGCAACTTATATGTGATGCCACTTATATACAGTATAACTGGATCTATAGTGATTAGAGAAAACTTTATTTGTATAAAAACTAAATATATATAAAATGTATTAATAAAATATTATCCATTTGAAATAAAATCGTGTTAGTCGTGGTCAGCATTATATACAATATTAAGAGCTAGGTATATCCCTCCAGTCAACTGGACAATAATAAACAAGTAGACATAACTGGATGATTTCCAGGAATAGACAATCGGACGATTTCCATGAATATCCAACTGGACACGTCAGCTGACCCATGATGTCATGTGAAAATATTGAAAATGAGAGTACTGCCTTTTCAAAGTTTATATAGGAGAAGGGTTAATAGAAAATTGTCTTCAGGGTGTGTACACTTATACACAGAAGATTGAGAAGCAAATGGGTAGGGAAGTTCGTGATGACTCGAATGAGCATATTTGCATTTCATATATATGTACTTATATGACTTTATCTCATGTACACCAACAAGCCCCGCACATTATCTAATGTATACAACTGATATGAAGTTGTAGGTTGATAATCTAGATGAAAGTAGTGCATAATGAAGAAGTATGTATGTACTAGGAAAATAATTATTGAAAAAATTTAAGGGGGGATTCTTCTGGGCTCCAGCGACTACTCAGGATGGACTATATAAGAAGTCATGAATCTCACGCCAGCTCATCTTGTTGACAGCTGAGCTTTCGAAAGAATAACATTAAGGTTCTAGTTTTCTTCAATTGATTTCTCTAAAGATTCCAGCAGTGTGAATTTACGATTTATCAATCGTCTTGGTTGTTACTACGTAAAAACTGAGTAACTGCGTAAATATAATCAAATTTTTGGCAAAAGTGTGACAAAATTCAGGAACCATGTCTACTACAGAAAGATCGCGTACTAGTTCCGACGAAACTCCACCTGATACGGTAAATACAGTATATTAAATTAAATACCTATCTGTAATTCAATCCAATTTTGTGAACGCAAAAGTTTCTAACTTGGCTTGATTTTCCCTTGTAGCCCGTGTTGATGAAAGGTGGAAACTACATTCGTGAGGGAAAGGATTCTCACAAGAGCACTTGCATCATCTTCTCTTGTAAGGAAGAAGTTGGATCTTTGGCCAAAACACTGAACATCTTTGAGGTAATTTACTTCTATCATTTCAAAGGGATACATTTGCATTAGGGAATAGTTACGATAATCGAAAATTACAATCTATAGCAATCACTCTTAATGTGAATGACATTCAACAATAGAAGCTTACTGTCTGAATTAGTAAATAAGAAAAATTGGTAAATAAGAACACAATGTCCATTACTGCTAATTATCTCGAGTGAAATGGAATAATATGGTTGCATGTTCTGGATTGTATAGAAGGGAAGTAGGTGCATAGTTCATATATTGTATTCAAATAGTTAGCTTATTATATATACACAAACACATTACATGGTGTTGACTGTGAGTTTATCATACTGAATGAGCATGTTATTTCTAAGTAATGAACTGATTGTATAATTATTAGATGCTAAACAAATAAGAGCGAAAAACACGCCAAATGAGTGCATACATTATTTCAAAATATTTCTAAAGCATTCAATCTGTATTTAAATAATACATTAACGCTTGCTGGATAGGTTAATGCATATAGTTAATTAGTTCCCATGTCATCGTTGATGGGTTCTCCTTATATGAAATTGAAAATAGAGATGTTTTTTAGCTTTTGATTTTTATATGTAATTCTGACCAGCCAGTGAATGAGACAATGTGTGTACCTTCGGGTGTATACTATAGTTAGTTAGCACAGTATTCTACAACTGGTATTTTTCAGCAGAAAACCAGGAGAAGAGTTAGTTGCGCCATTCACGATGCTAGCGTCTATTAAGCATTTATAGAGGCATATGTATGGGTTGTAATTGTGTATAGGTATCTAAATTATGTATATACCGATATATATTATATATTGGTTTATAATTAAGTATAAATGCCTATATGGAGTATATTTATGTACAGTGACCTACAGGTATGGGAAGTATTGTAAGTCTGAATATTGGAATAAAAATATTTACTTTAAACTTTCCTTTGTTTCCAGACTAGCAAAGTTAATTTGCTCCATATTGAATCCAGATCTTCGAAGCGTTCCCCAGGGGAATATGAGTTTATGGTTGAATGCGACACAAGTACGGGGAACATGGATATGGCCTTGGACGAAGTTGCGAAGGCGTGCACCTATATGAATATCATTTCTCGTAACTACAAAGACAACCTGGGTGTGTGTACAATTTTGGTTTTTTAATTAATCTTGTTCTTTCAATTTCATGCCCATCAGCCTCACAGTTCTACCATGCTCTAAGATGTATGTCAATCGAATCCAATTAAGTTAAACTAGATTCGTTTCCCGGTAGGGCACATTCTAGAACGGACGCCTCAGAACCTCCGAAAACTTTATATATATACATTCATTACGACCAAAATAAACATGTAGGAGGAAGTTAATACTTGTCAGGCCACGGTTCTAATATAAATCTTCTTTCAATGCGACTGAAATATCTGCTCTTCCTTAATTTATCAGAGGTTCTGAAGTATATTTTTTGAATTTTCAAAGGTTCTTAGAGTATGTTATAATTTTTATGGGAGAGCAGCTGCAATCACAACTGACGTTTTCATAAAAACTTTCAACAAAGATATTACAATTATACACTGAACTATTCGATCTGTACATACGTATACGGTGAATCCGTTTTAGGTAAAAATAAACAAACGTGCATACATGAAAATACCGTTTGCGCTATATGACAAACAAGATATTTAAGCTGGAGTAATGCATATTTAAAGAAGTTGTGGAGAAATTTGAGCCCAGCTCATGATTAAGAATTTGAAAATGTTGCCCACAGATGTTACTCCTTGGTTCCCCAGGAAGATTCGGGATTTGGACAAATTCGCCGATCAGATTCTCTCTTATGGGGCGGAATTAGACTCTGATCATCCTGGATTCACAGATCCTGTCTATCGAGCACGGCGCATGCAACTAGCTGACTTGGCTTACAACTACAAACAGTTAGCTCCAAAATTTTCGCCCTCAAATATTTACTAACAAATAAATATAGATACTGTAGTCAAATATAATAAAATATGATATTGTGTTTAATGTATTTACTGCCTTGAAGGCTACAACTGAGTATGAAATCTTTCTTCTCTTCTTTATAAACACTGTCAACACGATCTAACTGGAGTTTCGTAGTTTTAGCCTATCAGTTCTGCAGAGTTGTTTATAGATTTTAATAAATGAAATGGTTTTGTTCAAATTTTCAGTGGCCAGCCTCTACCTCGGATTGACTACACTCAGGAAGAGATTGATACTTGGGGCAAAGTCTTCCGACAAGTCACAAAACTCTACCCGACTCATGCCTGCAAGGAACACAATCACATGTTTCCATTACTGGTGGAAAACTGTGGCTACCGTGAGGATAATATTCCTCAACTCGAAGACATCTCCAATTTTCTCAAGGGTATGTGTGCCCTTTATTTCTGATCTCGATAAGCTCTCAAACGACCTTAGCCAAATTGTATCCTCAGTCCTAGAATACCTTTGAACTTTAGATTGTAAAGCTTCGAAATCTCAACAACATAGCAATGCTCTTCTTCGATGTAGTATGACTTTTTTGGTATGGTATGACTCTTTTGTATAGAATACTCTCTTTTGTATAGTATGGCTCTCTTTTGTATAAAGTAATGCACTTGGGAATAGGGTTTTCTCCATGATTCTCAGAATAGCAACATTTGCATTGGAGTAGACAATCGAACGCAACTGTTCAGCTATCTTTTGTTCTCACATTTGTACTTTCTACAGTAAACCAATTTCTAGTCTTGGAATTTCCTTTTGCAGATTGTACTGGATTTACTTTGAGACCTGTTGCTGGATTATTATCTTCTCGGGATTTCCTCGCCGGCTTGGCTTTTCGAGTTTTCCATTCAACTCAATATATCCGACACTCTAGCGCACCGTATTACACTCCAGAACCGTAAGTACATTTTATCCTCCCGGCCATGTACATATTTATTTGTAAATATATGTTTCTTGTTTATCATCGACGGTCTACGCGTTTGAACCCAGTATTGCGAAGGAAAAGTCAATTTCTGTGTAACTTTTGCTTGAATAGTCTATATAGGGCTTTGCTTTTAAATGGAAATAATACCAATACAAGTATGTATGTATATATAGATGAATATAGGTACTTATGTGAAGTTAGTTTCCACGACCGTCATATATAAGGTTCAAATTTAAGTGCTAGTAAGAGAAATAGTGTAAGCGATAGTAAAATTTTAAACGTTGATGTATATTTTCAGTGACGTATGTCATGAACTTTTGGGCCACGTACCACTCTTCTCCGACCCAGATTTTGCTGCTTTCTCCCAAGCAATTGGTTTGGCGTCCCTCGGGGCACCCGATGATGTAATCAAAAAACTTGCCACGGTACGACAACTCCTCAAACATCTTTCTTTTAAAGTATCCCTTAGAAGAGAAAAAACATAATTATGTATAGAAGAAAGTTTTTTAAGCTTTCAAAGGCTTAGAGTTTGTAGCAACGCTTACTATTAAATTATGAACCTGACAATGGTGTTGTAATTTTGAAACGGGGTATTCTTACACGCTGTAATGATTTTGGGTTTTTTCACAGTGCTATTGGTTTACGGTGGAGTACGGTCTGTGTCGTCAAGATGACGGTCAAATCAAGGCATTTGGAGCGGGTTTGCTCAGTTCCTACGGAGAACTTGAATACTGTCTAAGTGAAAAACCTGAACTGAGAGCATTTGATCCGGAACAAACTGGTGTACAAAGCTACCCCATTACAGAATACCAACCGATTTATTACGTCGCGGAAAGTTTTGCGGATGCAAAAGACAAGCTTATGTGAGTGGAAATACAGATCTTTGCTTGTATTCAATTCTTCGACTATTCAATTGCTGCGTGTACACGTACAAAAATTAATGAATGTAAACATTATCTATAGTTGTGGAAGGAAATGCATATTTTAAGATGTCGGAATCGACATTTCAGTATTGATTGCCAACCAATGCAGTCAAGTGAATAATTATGTACTTGTGCAAAGGATACAATAAGAGCTCTTGAGTTATATTAATTGATGTATATAATTTTGTACTCTTACAGGAAATTCGCTGAAACAATTCAACGTCCTTTTGACGTTCGTTTCAATGCTTACACAAACTCCGTGGAGATTTTGAATTCCAAACTTCAAATGGAGACCCTTCTAAAAGATATTAAAATGGATTTGAACCTCTTGCAAACTTCGATGGCTAAAGTAAACTTTGAGTCGTCACCATAAATCACAAAGGCTTTTGACTTCAGAAATTTTTATCCTATGCGTATGTATGTGCTTTTATAAAATGCAGCCGGTACGAAGTGCTGTAAGACAAATCCTTGTCTATTCAACCATGATTGTTCAAAAAATACAATAAAACTTTTAAGGTTACGATACTATGTAATGCGAAAGAATAGCGGATGCTTATGGAATGATTAAGGAAAGTTCACAACGAGCAATGTTCGTTCCAGAATTTTTTTTGGTAGTTTTTATTTTTTAATTATTTTACTACAGTAATTTTGAGTTCTCAAACGGTCGGTTTCAGTTTCTTAGTATCACACAATCACATAGTCACAATTCCAATATCAATAATATAATATGTATAATGTTGAAGATTCACAGTGTATGTATGAAATTTTAGTAATAAATCTGAATTTACATTATTATAATAAATTGATATTTTAGCATTTTACTCCTTCCTTCAATTTAACAACCAATAGACGTGTATATATTATTTAACCAATTGTACTCTTTTATCGACATACACATGTTTACATATAATTCACAATATCAATATCCATAGATTTGGAAATGTCAGGTTCGGAATGATTTCTGTAAATATTGATTATTATTACACTATATGTAGATATAAAAAAATCTGAATCCATTTATTACGCATAACAATAGTTTTGAAAAAATCCGATTCATAAGAATAACAGGTACGCCTATTCCAATTCCTATATAATATACAGACATTATTGAACATATAATTCGACATAACGACTTGAGTTATTTTAATAATTCATATTCTTACTTACAGTACCCAAATTTTAGGGTAAATAAAAATATAAATTCATTTGGCATGCTATGTAGGAACTACAAAGATGTACATACTTATTTTTAAGCATTCTCAAAATGAGGAAAAACATGAATACATGCCCATTCTACCCTTGCCATATCCCCATAGCATATCATACATGACTCAATATTATCCCACTCAGCTATGGCCTACATATATCTTGATAGTTTTAATTAAAAATAGGGAAATATATAATAAAATAATTAACAAATGCAAAAGTTATACATAAAAATAAAAACAATAATATGTAGGAATATGGGAAATGAGGCTTTCGAAAGAATAGTTTATAAAAAAATATGTTTGTAAATACATGCATATAACGAAACTTACTTCTACTTATTATTAATGGAGTCTTATAACTTTGTAGGATTCCAACTATTACATGAGACATCTTCGCATGCATCATACGTTTATAGTGGGAGAGATGTAATAAAAGTATTATCATGAATAATTATACATAACATGTAGATACCTACATAAAATCTTCGAAAGTTTACATCAACATTAAGCAGATTCTAATAACCAGCATCACATAAAAAATAATTTTGCTTAATTAAAAATTATGACATAGCTGCAAGTTGTAGTATGCGTTTTATCTTTTAAACAACATAAAATATCCTTTCTCAGTAGTTATAGTTTGAAATAAAAAGAATAAAAACTTTCAAGAATCACAGCAAATAAAGTTTACTACTACTAACAGCACCAACATTGTATAGTGGAATTCATTATTTTTTTGGGGAAACCCATCATTACAAAATATTATACAGTATGTACATTAGGTACTTAACGACTTGAAAATTAATAAATTTTTTAACATATATAAATGACGGGTTTATTAATATAAAAAACCTTAAATTTCAGCTTCTTAGACTTATATAGAAGTCTGAAATAAAATAAATCACAGTTCCATCCTCAATAACTTTCGCTTTTGCTCACATCATGTAAATTACAGCCCGTTATTTGCGACAATTTTCGTAATATCTAATATAAATATCAAGAACTCACAAAGCTACCATCTTTTACTTTCCATTCATTTAGGAAAAACAAAGAAAAAGCTAGAAGAACAAAATCATATAATATCCTATGTCAGAGAAAGAGCTAATAAATAACGAAAGAAAGAAGAAAGCGGACAAGGAAGAATAAACATCTCAGAGTGAAGTTTAATATTTCCAAAACGGATATCCATGAACAGCTCTCAGCTTTATTGATTTACTGTAACTTCAAAGAAAAGGTAGCAATTTGATGTTACATACAATTCGTTAGGTAAATAAAAAGCAGTTAGATTAAACTGAAGCTATATATACATACATACAATATACGAACCATCGGAGTGGAAGAACTTTTTCAACTGAGTTTAATCTAAATTAAGTTTCCTCCTACTGTATAAACTATCTATAATGATCGGTTCTTCCTAACTACATTTATGCTACGCATAGGACTAAAAAGTAAGTGTATGATATGATGTAAATAGGATTCCATGTTGTCTTTATTGTTGCATAACTATGCTCGCTTTCATTACTTTCCTAATAGTTACTATTACTCTCTCCTACTTTGAACTCACAGAGATCTTGACAAGGTAAATATTTTCTACAGTAAAAATTAATATTAGTATCCTTCATAGAAATTTGGCTCATTTTATGCACCGATATTACTTGCTCTGTATTTCCATTCTGTTTACATAGCATATAGTATATGTGTATAACTCCACAAACTTGTCCATTCATGCCTGAAGCCTGTACGGAAATCTCGTCCGTAGCATAATTGCTTCTCCACTTCCATATCTCAGTTCCCTCAAAAGTTTTTATTCATGTGTGATACACTATTTTATTTGTCTTTGTTTCATGTACTCTGTAGATTCAGAGAACTAAATGACTATTCTATATGTAACACATATCACTACGCTACGTCCTGTTTTCATCTCCAGCGTGAAGTGTAACATTCAGAACCAATTATTATGAGGCCGTGAAGGTCGTTTGAGTTAGTACAGACTATGGCAAGAAACGAAAAATATCGGAGAAGTCTTCAGTTACAATAAGAAACTAGAAATGAAAATATTTTTTGAACTGTTATCTCTAGCCGGACAGATAACCATAATATGGATGTACCATATGCTGACCTACTGGCTCGAATAAAATCCGTACATGGTCAAGACCAAGCATAGACACTTCTGACAACTATTTTTATCAGTGTTAGTTTGTTAGTTTAAGCGTTACCTAATTTTAAAGCAAAGAAAAATAGTAAGATGATGGAAAGAACTATCCCAACTGTTGTAGTGACAATAAAATGTAATTTATAACTCTCTGTACTTATTTGTTTTGACTTTAAATATTTGTGGGAATCCAGCAACATCATTAAATCATTTAATATAAAAATATATAATCATTTTTAATTTTTGGAATACTTGAATTTCAAACTATTTGTAACTTGATATAATCGATTTGTTCAAATGCGGGTCTAAAATTTCTTGCAAAAGCCAAACATGATCTAACGAATCCACAAAATTCATTCTGACATTTCCATGGCGTACACGTAAATATACAAGTAAGACTTTGAACTAATATGATGAACTAACTTTGAAAAAATTAGGCACAAAAATAGTTTCATCGTACAGAAGAAAAGATATATGGCAATCCATTGCTCAATAATGGGCAGTTTCTTATTGGACAAATTATGTGAGCCATGACCTTATAAGTCGTTGTCAGTAACATATTAGTAATCAGTTCAAATATTTACAATGTCATTTTATTTAACTGGAGAAGATTGTGTGAAGCACTGAAAAACGTCAATATTATCATTAGCTTGCCATTAAGTTGCAGTCATAAGATAATGTACTAATTTGAGGTACTCAGTGCTTCATATTTTGGGGAAACGTGATATTATTTACACTAATTATGCATAGGTAGGTAGGTAGGTATATAGTTAGGTATGTGGCTTTATTACCATCGATTTGGTTATATGCCCTAACAATCGGTCAGGATTACAAATGCATTTGACAGTGTTTAATTGTATGCACATTTGTATTAGATTAAAATCTATTCAAACTGTTCAAATATCCGTTAAATAAACCAAGTGCTATTCTCCTGAAGCGAATTCGTGCTACTTTTGTATTAGTTTAAGGTTGACATGTGCACACACATAAACATTTAGAATACGAAAAAGCTGAGGTAAAGTGGATGCTGATACGATATAATGTAGAAAGAAAGCGTAATCTACACATGAAGATTCTGAGGAAGATGAATAAGAACTTATTAAACAAATGAAAGCTATTTCAAATGCTTAGCGTGGCTGGATGTTTCAAACAAAAGATGTTCCGTGAAAGTTTTACAATACTTATTGTCAATATGAAACCGAATGTATTATAGAAGTGAATAAATTACTTCAGTGTTCAGTCATTACGTCGCTTTACTATGAAACTATAGCACAACTTGGTTTTGCCCCAGAATTTCAATTAACGAAATAAATTAAATTACAGGGAAAAGTATGCGAATTGTACAACCGTCTACACATAAGAAAAGTCAAGCAATAATAAAAGCTTTATGCTGAGGGTATTCCACTTTCCACTTTAGCCTGCTGAAATAAATCAATACGGAGTTTTAAAGACAATAGAAGATTCATTTCAATTCAGACTTTAGGCCCTTCCTCCTTCCTATTTCTTCATTCAAAGTACCTGTTACCGTATGTTTAACTACAAGTACCTATATTTACTTTGTCAGGAACGGTTGCATGGTAAAAATCTGTTTTATGGCTATTCTTTAAGACTAAGTTGAGACATGTTTGAAAAATTATATTATATCATATTATTTTAAACCATATATTTGGTTCGATATGATAATAGTACACAATATGTTCAGGTATATTGTATTAAAAAACGGCGTTGAACAGCACTAGAAAATGATTTCCGTTTTGAACTATTAAAGGGTTTTTGATTGCATAAAGAAATAACGTGTAGGAAATAAAATCGATTATGGCAAAGTCAACAACAACTAAGGCGGAAAGGATTAGAGGTCACAGTATAATTAGATCTAATTTGTGAATATGATCAAATTATACTCTAACCTATTAAGCAATACCACGTGGTCTGTATATAATATAATTGTGGCTAGTGGATATGGTGAGCTATTTATTTCCCTTTAATACTCAACTCAATGTGTCAGGGGCTAAGGTTTATACACGAGACGCTTTTCATCGACACACATATTATTCTATTATTTTATTTTATATGGACCAGATCAGTTTTAAGCTCATGCACCAAATTTGCTTGGAAGCTGATTTATGGGCCGATAATTGGGACAGTTTACGATTTTGTTACATGTTTTTGTTAGTTATAATAATAGTACAATTCCTGGCACGGTCATTACTTTTTCCTTACTTTTCCTCTCTTATTACACATACATTTACTTGAAGATACTACGGTTCGGATTTGGGGCGCAACTCTCTTGCGTTTTACAGGTACATCGATCGATGGTGAGCTCTCAAGTTACATAGCAAACCATCACGAGTTGTTTCTAATATCTATACACCCCATTTAAGGTTGGTTGCTGCACGCCGTCATTTAAAACCATATAATAAAACCTTACAATTACAATAGAATGGTATCATACTATGGATTGTCAAAATCTTTGTAACTTATTGTACAGAAAGAGTTGATAAATATTATCTCTCGCAAAGTTTTACGTAATATGTCTTTCAAATTCAGTTTTGTAATAATTCCTGTCTGTATGAATAATTTACAGATTAGGTCTACTGATAGACAATAATTTATAATAAAAATACGTGGTGTCTTTTGGTATAGTTTCTAAACATCCCTTCCTTAATGCATTACACGTTAATGCTATAAGCTCTGTTCCACAACTGATGCCTCTGATCCCGGCAACTACGGCAGTCAATATCCGTTGTATGGCTATATATGAGATTTAAAAATTTAATGAAATTTTCGATTCGTATTACCAGTCAGATTTTTAACATGAACATGCCTGACTCACAGTCGAGCATAGGAATATATCAACAACTGGTTTATATTAATCTGCGTATGTGTACTTAATATATAATTTGTAACGATGAGTCCTCATACTTACTTGAACAGAATTATGGACACTATTCTTTCTGGAGTCCAATACTCTCTCGGGCTCGTTGGATTCCTGCAGATGGGACTGTTTCCAAATTTTAATTCGTACCATCGTTTTATGCCTATTTGAGTAAGTACCCTGTAGATTCCGGACTTTTGGCTGAATTCACTCTATAGACAACAAAGCTCTGTTATGTGGTCCCGTTGTGTCCTGAAGGCGCGGGTGGTTGGGGAGCATAGCCCATGACAGACGCTTGATACTGGAATATATTTGAGTGTCCCTACAACCAAACAAGTGAAATTTCATTCTTACTGTATGGCATAACAATTGCTCTCAATATTACTTAATTCAACAATTTAATAATTGTCCTTAGTTTAAGTTGCCGTATCATGATAAAATATTATCTAATTTACTAATTACTTGTATGTGAGCTGAGTTATCATCTGTCAACTGTTGGTGCTGTTGAGTATGAAAATGGTGTTGTTGCTGTGGAATTGCTTGAGTAAGTGTTGAAGGAAGTAAAACTTGAGTATGTGAATCTCCCTTAATTGAGCCAAACTGAGCCATTAGTAATTGCTCCGACACCCTGCGTAATTCTTCTTGTTGATGAAATATTTGCCTCTGCAGTTCTGCATGCTTCATTAGAAGTTGGTCCTGAAGAGCGCTCTGAGCTGCTGTGAGAATTGTGTGCCCACCCACTAAAACAATGTCATTAATGAGTTACTTAACGAGGAACAAGTATATAGGTAATATTCAAAGAATTTAAGATAATGACATAATTTTAAATAAAAAATTCCATTATTAAGTATTGTGAGAACTAGTGAAAGTCTATTCGTACCTTGTTGAATTGCGTACTGACCCGGTGAAATATGATTATGAATATTGTTGGGAGTTGCGAGGGCAAAATTTGTATTATGGGACAAATTGTTGACATCAAAATTTGCCAAAGGTATTGACATTGCTGCCGCCGGTGCAACATTCGGATTGTGTTGAACGGAAGGATTAATTTGTTGAGGTTGAACAAATTGTGGCACTTGAGGATGGAGGGCAACGGTAACAGTAGTGTTCAGTGGTTGTGAACACATGGAAACTGGTGGGGTAATGGGATCCGGGACGGTAACGCTTGTCGGAGCGTATTGAATGGGCTGAGGTTGACTTAATGCCGTTGTATGCGATGAGTTCAAAGCTGCCGTAAATTTTGGAGGAAAATCTAATTTCCTCATTGAAAAATTTCTCTTAGTGGCCACAGAACCAAAACCTATGCTCCCCTGAAAGAGTTGAAGAAAATAACTTGTTACACCATAATCACTTTGCCACATTTCAGAAATAGGCATTTAAATTAAATATTTTTTCCTATTCTAAACTGTTCCGTTAATTCAGTTTGACTCACATTTAAACTCTTTGGCTTCATTGGATGCTTTATGGACAGAATAGATGAGCTAGCTTTCCTGGATTCTGATTTAGCTTGCTTTGGCACTGATGGTTCACAAAGTCTTGACGATTCTACAGTTCTTTCACCTCGTAGTTCCTTCATGACGTCCGCATAACTACAAGATTTTTAAAAACAATTCATTTGTCATCACATTGAACCGTAAATAAAATATGCTAATTACTCTATAATTCCAACGATCTGGATATTCGACATATCCTGGATGTCCATAAGGATCTCTAAGCATAGAGAAGAATATAAATGATAATGTATGAATTAAAATATAGATAAACGTAAAAATGAATGCAATTTAATTAAATTGCCAGAATGACAATTTATTGCGGCAAATGCAATTTCTGCAGAAATTATAGGATCTGCATAATTATTATAGATAATTATGCATTCGTGTAGAATAACAAGTGCAAATGAAGATTAAAATAATTAATATTATTCATACATACCTGACTACCCTATGTGTGCAAACAATAAATTCTGGTTTGGAGTTCCACTGATGGTAAGTGATGTAAAATCTGGTTTGGAGCCATATCCATTGCTGCCCTTTAGTTAGAAAACGGTAGTAACATGAGGTTCCCTCTCCTTTTTGCATTACTGCACATAGGAATGAAAGCAGGAAACCAATATTAATTATTACAATAGTGCCACTCTTGCATAAAATAAATCCCGTCTTTGCCAGCCGTAATGAATAATTAATAAATATACACACTCTAATAAACATTACTCTGAAGACTATAATCAATATCATTGCATAAAGATATATGCATTATAATTACGTACATGCTTGATGACACGTTGCAACCTTTTCCAAATCATCATCATGGTAATAATCATATCCGGACGTCCCTAACACTTCGAACGGCAAGTAACCTATTATAGGAGGAGCTCGATGATCAAGAAAAAGAAACTTCCATTTCAAGGAGTGTCGGGAGGTGAATTCATTTTGCGCGGAGTCCACCACCACCGACATTTCTCTTATTAATTCAGAATCTAATAATCTTGCTGTAGCTACCAGGACGTAACTATGGTTAGTTGAATCATTTGACTCGGAAAACTGTTCGCCGCTTCTCTCAGTTGTGCTTTCACTCCCACCTGTCAAAGGGAGAAATCGGATTTTATTTCGGATCTTATTATAACCAATTAATATTAAATAATCTTTTATACTGTCAATGATACAAAAATTACACTCACTGTTGCAGTCCGAAGGTGAGATCCAACGTTTGAAATATCCAACAAGTCTGACGGCTTGAAAGGCCTGAGTATCGTCGTTGTTTTCCAAACCTCCACGTCGCAAATGGAGTTCGAGCGACACATTTTGCCTGTCATCGACGGGCCCAGTCAATATCGCATACAAATCCGACTTTTCATCGGGTGATAATAATTCGCAAATAGTAGTGCTGACTAAATCGCTCTATATAACCAAATGAAAGAAAAGTTAATCAATCAATATAATTTACTAATAAATAAAATAATTTTAATAAATATAAATAAACCTAACCCCATAGAGTTGTAACCATAAATAGCTATTACTCTCCATGTCGTGTTTGCTAATTATTGCTTTAATTATTATTTAAAACTGGAACTTACAGGAAGATGTCCGAGGAGAGATGTAACGCTTTCTGACACATATAAAATTGTTCCTGCAGTAGAAATAACCGTGATAAATCCATCCAAAGCCTACAAGCAATTGAGACAAGATATATTAAATATTACAAATCCAAAAGTAATTAAAGAAAAACATTTTTTAAAAATTTGTTGAGTAAATAGTTTCTATAATAATGATAATAAATAATTATTAATTATTTAATAATAGTATCGCATGAGAACAAAAATCATTTATTACTTCCAACATAAGGTGAGTAAATTCTTCATTTGATAAAAAAGACGGTTTCCAATTTTCTTGGGTTTCTTGAACTTGTGACTTCACAGCCAATTCTGTAATTAAGTATTGCCTTATGAGCCCTTGATAATTTCAAAATGTAAGTACAAAGGTGTATAATCAGTTGTGTCAAACTTATCACTCACAAATAAACAGTAAACATCGCATTACCATTGTGAGCTTTCAGGAAGGATATAGTAGCTTTGAGAACTGTCGATTTGTCCATCTTTCTGGGTGATACTGATACCATGGAACACAACTCATTAATAAGTACGTTAAATTGATCGCGACGCTTCTTTTCCGATAAATTTCTAGATTTTCTTTTCGACTCATCACGGTCATCCCCACCATCCTCTGTAGTGTCTCCATCGCTGTATGTGCATACAACAGTTACAACTGCATTAAGTATGATTATAGACTAAGAAGTGAAAACAGGATCAAGGGTGTAGTAAAAACTTATACAACCTTGAATATTCTGATTCTTACATACAATGCATTGCATGTGCATAAGTCTGTTATTATATAAGAGGAGTAATAAAATCAATACGCTGATACTTTCTCAAGCGCAACTTTAAAATGTAAAATCCTCAGCATATTCTGTACTATATTTGTGCCATAATGACGAACATAATATCCTTTCGTCTTTAATGAAATTTCTCCTGTGTTAGATACCTTGTGTAGTTATTATGCTTTAGTTTAGAAAATAATTAATTAATGCTTTGTATTCCAATCTTGCTTAAACATTCTTAATTTATTAAAATTTCTCCCTGTCAAAGTGCCGGATTCTCTTTGATCTCTGCCCGTTATTAAAAAAATCCTGTGTACCACCTCCTGAGAATTTCACGTTGTTATACGAGTTGGCTTTCTCCCAACTCTCTTTTGTACACCTTCTTTCCCTTTCCTTACATATTAATTTGCATGTTTATGCTCCACGACCGAAGAGGAAACTCAACCACGTGTAGTGAGTGGCTATTTCTAATACACACAGGAGAGAGATACAGAGAGACAGAGAGAGAAAGAGAAAAAAGCAAAACACTTACAACGATCTCCGTGAGGCAGAAGATTCCGATCTTTTAGTACTTCCAACGTAACTCATATTCTGTCCCCCTTAAGGGCAGGAATGTATTTTCGCCAATAAAATTGAGTAGGCAGGATAACAATTGAATTTAATCCTCAATAAAAATGACTTTCACAATTTTATCCTAAAATTTTTCGTAATATCCCATGATAGTCTTTCAGTCTGGAAGTGTAAAGAGGCTTGAAGCCTGCTCTTCTGGCAAAAATTACTGTATGGTAGAGCCATGAAGGACTCAACTGCCTAACTAGAAAAATCATATTACTTAACTGTTTGTCTTACATGCTATAATAATAGAATATTTAGTGTGGGGAATAAAATAAAGTATTGTTTCATTTTTCATGAATTATTAGAAATTAATTTGAGACTTGTGTGGATGCTAAACAGTGTATACATTTAAAACAGGTAACGTATATAGATTACACACACAAGACTTGTGATAAAATGGATAAGAAACAATAATAATTCAAGAGTAGAAGAGAGAGAGAGACAACCTAACTAGTAAGCAACGCAAGGTAGACTAGAAGGTTTTCAAGCACCATAGCGAGTGAAATACATTAGCACAGGTTCTGCCACTATAATGAGAAGTATGACTAGATATAAAAATTTATACGTAACGTAGTAAAGTCAACTTGATTCCTCCTCTCCCGTATGTGTGTGCTATACATATGAGAAGAGCTTTCGTAACACTTTTCACATACCTACGGCTTATGTGTACGTAGACTGTGTGCGGCTGTATACTTTAAACACATATCAAAATCACAAGTGGCAACTTCGCACAGTATGTAACTACGCTTATAAAGCGAATGTGTTTTGGCTCTTGTATGCACGTTGCTTATGTAAACTCTAATTACGCGTTCTACAAATGCAACTGCTACTACTGCTCTTCTACCACTATAGATTCCAGATTGTTTACAGGAGCTCTAAAACCCATATCCTCACCCCTTTCACATACAAGATTGCTCCTAAACTTACGTCCTTTCGTAGCTAAAACATGTCAGTTATAGCATTACTAGTGGAGGTACACGAAAGCTCTGCTGACTACTAAGTGTGTACAGTTAGTAGGATACAGTGGCGAAAGAGCTGAATGCTACAGGAGTAATCCCATATACTGGTTCAAGAGTGGTTTGAAGTCTAATATTAAATGTAAGTTAGTATAACATACAAAAATGCTCTATTGGCCTAGTAGTAATGTTGTTTGTTGTGGTAGCAGTGGTTCTCTCAGTTTGCTAGCAAGTAAATGTAAGCCCATCCATAGTTATTGAATGGGCGGCTATAATGCGACCCGCAATAACTCATGAACTTCAGGAGGAACGTAAACTCCAGAGCAGCGCATACAGATTTTCAGTGTTCACAGTTAGTCATCACTAGCAGAGTACTTGCAGTTCTTGAACTATTCTATGATACTTTGGAGCTATGTATACCATGGTTGGCCAAGACTGCTGTAAGCTAATAATACGGTGTGTGTTCAACTTATTCCGTAACTGTGCCCAGCCTTCCTCATATAAAGATGCAGTGATGGAACAGTGCGCAGATTCCAGTCAAATACTGTCGACAAAATGTAACCTATATCAGAAATGTACTTACCTAACGCACATTCAACTTTCATACAATTTTTCTTATTCCTTCCGTGCTCCTCTCGTTTTCTCTCCACGATTCTAGAATGTGTCGACACAATCCTCATCTTTTCTCAAAATAGCCATATCAGAATAACTACTTGTACACAAACAATTTTAGTTATTGCAATAATAAGAGTTTTGAACACTAAGTTGTTCTCATCATCATGGACAGAAATGATGTAATTAATTTTGGACAGAAAAACAAGATAATATGTATGTATCTCCAAATATTGTTTTCTTGGAGGAATTGGAGCTTTCCTTCTGTTTTGACATTCAGGTATTGTCAGCCAACTGCGTAACGTGTAGTGTAAAAGTATGCACTGTAGACGTCGCATTGGGAAAATGTAGAGCAAATTGCAGTCATAAGGAGAAGCTTATTAAATTTCTCCTCCCACCTGTCACTGCGATTGTAGAGATTCCTGTCACGGACAGATATTTTATTGTCAACTTTTACATACTGTTTATATTGTATTCAAATTGCTTTTTCCTCTGCTGTGTTGGTTACGGAATGCAATATGTATGTACCAACGTTTCATGTTCTAAAACCATTGTTCGTATCTTTTAATTTGGAGCAAGATGCTTACATGTATGCCACGCAATTTTTGGGGAAATTAATCCTTCTTTTTATGGAGCTAAGCTATGGACAACAAATGCTAAGATTATGTTGTCTTGCCTGACATGTTGCTAATTAATTTCTCAAGAATATTGACACATATCGAAGAAACATTCCAAAACGTGGATACAGAGATTTACTCTAAATATTGAAGCAAGTGCTTCTTGAAGACCAACCAGAGACAAGCATAATCATTTTGGCCATAAAATCCCTTCGTTGAGGCTGCAAAATGACTGTCTTATGGGAATCCATTGAAAATAGTAATATTTGTCTCTTAAAAGACGACATGTTGCTGACGATAGCGTTGGATAGGCACATAATTTCAGTTTGCTTTTCGCACATCATATTTCGAAGGTTAATAATTTATTAATAATTATAAAATCATTTCTCAAGTTCATGCATTTAGTAATGCCAATATTAATGTGGCTTTTGAAAAAAACGTTAAAATCAATGTTATGTGGAGAATGTAGATCGATGTGTATGTATTATCGCTATGATGACGGGCAGCTTCGTATTCATGCTCATGGCCCCGAGTAGAGCATGTAATTAAAAACTGATGCAAGATACGAAATTTTATTATTTCGTAATCTTGAGATGTGGTGTCGGGCCTTTCCATGTAACATGAGAATAAAGAAGGATCTGAGCAGCCCTTCTTCTGTGAAATTGATGTTTTCATCACAAAAGAAAGATGGAACCGTTAATAACAAGATGTATGTAGTAAATATAGGTACATCTGACACTATTTCCATCTTTAAACATATGTATTTCTTCATTCCTACTTATTTTTGTGAGACCGTGACGCATTCGGTGGGTAACTATTATAAATACATTCTATATATTCCATCCAGTTTCTCCAATTTTGAAACAAATGGTTTTACCACAATAGTATTATATTTTCCAGGAATGGAAAATCTGGCAGATCTTGCTTTTGCTCACTAATCCGAAGAGCTTTTCTCCCTGAAAGCATTTTCCAAACTTGTATGGATTGCAGAATGGCTGTGGCCTTCAAAGAGGATCCTTAAAATGTGATGTGAAAATAGTTCCTTACGACGAGATCCACGTACATAATAGGATTTCGCATACATTTAGTACTGTCAAGTGGAATACTATTACCAATTTTCCAATCTAGTAGCTCAAAGTGGAAGATATAAAACTTGATAACATATAGATAGTCTAGAGAAGAGAAATCATTATTTTCCTGAAAATCAACACCACCAAAAATCAAACAATTACGAGACACGCAAATGTTTGTTTCTATTCCGGCTCTACATCCAAGCTAGATTTGCTCAAGGAATGACGAAATATTCTGCGAAACTAACGAATTCCATTACTCCGAAAATCACCTACCTAATCACCCGTTCCCTTCTCCTTTACATCATCTCATCAGCCCACCTGAGTTTTTATTCATATTTTTACCTCTTGACTTCGACTCGGCGTGTCTCACATTTCATCCGTCTGCACATATAACTTACATGAATAATTATCATTTACTTTTCCAATTCTTAAATAAAACAGGAGTTGAACCCAGAGAAATAAACTGGTCCCAGGACATCATTACTCTGAATGTCTGAATTCAATGGAGCCTTTACAGACTCCGATGCTACATATACTCTCTAGTATGAAGGAAATGGGTACCGTGAGACATTTATAGTAGCCATGTTGTTAATTTGTAATGTAGTCATCATATTACGGGGAAACGTACAGTCTCTCTGTATTTACAAATTGTACTTCACAACTCTTCTAAGAATTTTGAATACGATTTAGGTGCTTAGACGTCTAAATCCGGAACGAAAGTTTTCCTTAATGTACCCAAATTAAAGAGCAAAAAGGATTTTTACAAAGCCCGACTTATGTTACTGAAGGATGCACAAAGGAGAGCAAAGGAATGTTCCTTTTGACAGTATTATGTATTTCCTCGCAGAATGAAATCTCAAAGGATTCTCAATGGCATTACCGTTGTGCATATAATACATAATGGTTGCTACTATGTAACTAGATTTTTTTATTTTTCTACAGCTCTCAAGAATAATTTATGAAACGGAAGGAACGTCAAAACGGATACTTTGAGATGGTACATTTTTAAGAAAACAATTCACATACATGGGTCTTCAACAATTGATAATTACAATATTTGTCCATCAATTTTGCACAGTTAAGATATTAGCGGATCTTCTAGATCATTTAAAACTTTATGAATCATTTCAACTATATGTACATTCACTTTTTCCCAAATGCGCATATATTGATCGAGTCGGAAGTAGTGTGAATTTTGAATAGTTTAGTAAGGAAAATATACCAAAGGCCCTTAAGCGTATATTTGCTACCTGCCTTGAATTGAGTGTTTAGACTAGGTAACGTATATAGGGGAAACTAAGAAGCACAAACTTTCCCAGTAATTTCATTCTTGAACGATTGACACAGTGTTTTGGTTCTGTAACACATGTTTCTCAAAAACGGATGTGCATACAGCAAATGTATTTAACTTTTTGTGATTATAATGTACATAGTTCGTAGACAAACTATGTCAGCTGTGTTGAACTTAATCACAACTTCAAAGTAAGTCGTTATAAAAGCGCTTTTGCTTTCGTAATAAGAGATATACAGCGTGAAATACTAAAACAACTGACTGGAACTGGAAGCATCCTGGAACATGAAATAAAACATTTAATCCGCACATAACTTTATACGTAATATACATCTGCAGCCAGTCGTAGAATACGCTATTCTGGATTAATACTTCAAAGTGAATTACTACGTAAATATACTCCTACGTTCAAAGTCGGTGACATGAAGAAAACCCACAAGCTATGGGAAATGCAAACTGACACCGTTCAGAAGAGATAATCAAGTCCCTGTGACATAATTGTAACTTGTAACCTAACAACCTGCCAACAAAAATGTCGTGGGAACAAAGTGTAGTATGTTCCCTCACAGTTGTTTACATCTGATTTTATATTCAACCATTCAAACTGAACGTGTGATGTGCTCGGGTGGTTTTTGCAATGTTATAACTGATGAGTGCAACTTTAAGATAATTAATAGTTCCATCAACATTGTCTATTCATAAATCAATAAAATTTATTATGTCAGTATCGGACAATGCAGTTAATGTTGGTATAAAACCACCATGACCTTACACCAAAAAAATAATTATTATTCTGCATACGATATATATACATGACCTACCGCACTAAATATTGTGTTGTAAGGGTTACTTACACGCATTCGATTTATTTATAATGTTGTTAGTTAATATTATGGGTAGGCATATGCTTTTCGAGGTGTTCAGCCCGGCACAGTAGCTTCATGCTTTTTACGTATGCGTGAGATGTGAGTGAGTTCATGAGGATTATTGTTTTACACAACGAATATCATACCCCTGTCAGAATTTCAATGTTATAATTGGCATATGGAGCATCCATATGTATATACCACCAATCAGTCAAATTTGACTCGCCAGAGTGGAATGCTCTTTGTCAGATTTAATACCTCACACCAAATTCATTTGTTTGCCAGTTGTGTTTGATACTTCTTTATACGTGCAGCTTTCAGTTGGTTGTAATTTTTACGAAAAATGTTGTTATTAATCAAAATAAAAACAATTATTACTAAAAAGTGTATTACTCAACAAACATGAAGTTACTCCATATTATGTTTGCTTACGACCTTTTTTTCTTGTCATACTAATAACTAAAGCTTAAGCAAACATGGTAATTGGGAAGAAAACTCTATGCTTCTGAAGTTTACGAAGAGCAACAATTTGGTTTATCTTTAGTGTTTGTGCCATTACGAAACGAACAATCTTACACCAGTTGTGTAATGAAGGTAATCGATGAAACAAATTTATTTGATACATACTTACACATAAGTAGTTAAAGTTGTTAAGATTGTCGTACCTTTGTTCAATCGATGACTAATAATATCTATACTGTTTTGAGATTACTACTGCCGATTTTAGTTGGTTCATTGCACAATCATCCACAATACTGCAATTAGCTTCACGTTGAACGATGCTGGATAATACAGCTAGGTAATCAATATAAGAATAGTTCATGTTTGTTGTGGTATCGAATGATAACCAGTCCTTCGGGGTAATGTTAAGGAATATTAAGAATGTTACACCTGTAATAAGCTGCAAGTTGGAATTTATGCATATGCAAGTGTTGGTCAACGAATATATAATACCTATATAGATATCATATATAGGTACTACTATACGCCTTGGCGTGACACTTGGTGTGGATACAAAACTATTCCTACCAAAGTAAGAAGGTACATGGGGCACTGTGAGCTCATATAGTTACTTCCCTACCTATGCCTGTAGGATGTAAATCGAGATCTGGATGAATAGACGAAAGATTTTTCAGTCGCAAAATTTCGACTGAAATTTTTTTTGATCGATTCATCCTAGACCCTAGGTAGATTTATATAGAAAGAATAAAAAATTAATAAACCAAATTTTTGTGTGGATGTCTAGAATTTGGAAGTACCTAGGTAGTATATGTATGACAAATCCACTCCTAATATAAGCAACTAAAATTAAAACAATTCCTTGAGTCGGGTTTTTGTTTAATTTTTGCATTTTGATGTACTCTTTTTGGTGTGAATTAAGATTGATTTGACTAAAAACTATGCACATATGTTCTATACTTATATGTATATTGGAGCTTGTAAAGAACGCGGAACAATTATTATTATTGTTACACGTTCTTTGCCACCTCCAATGTACACTGTTTCCTTTATAAGTAATACCAGTTCGTCTCTATGAATGACTACTACTAGGATATATCATTTTACTTATACATATCTGATAATCTGATGAATAAAACTATCTGATTTAAATTTTGGGACGGCCCATAATCTTCAATAATTTTAAACTTTATTTTGTCCATATTCAAAATAACGGCAGAAAATTGGAAAGAATTTTGAGTAATAATAATAAATTATGAAAAATCAGGAATAGCAGTCAATGATAATATAAATCGGAACACACAATTCCCAGATATCTAAAAATGCTTAATATTGTTAACCTACTTTCGTATGTAAACATGTGAATCAACCATGTGGAAGTAAAATTATACCGTTCTATATGGTGATTATACGAATAAATAATGCAGAAATGCCTTTAAGAGTCCATCTTTTAGTGATATATTTTCTCATCAAGTGTTTTTTGAATTCTATTTCTATTTATATATAAAAAACTCTCATCTCAAGTGGATGACCTTCCAAATAGTTCCTCTCACATATCATCCACAACGAGTCTCCTCTGGAGTAATGCATAAGCGCAATATGAGTATCTATATAGTTGTTATCAGTGTTTAGACGTGTATACGCACATTGCTTTGTTGTTCTTTTGAAAGGCGTATCTGCTAATATTACGTAGAAGAGGGGCTGCATATAATTAGAAGGTATATGTAACTAGCACTAAATGTAAATACTTGAGTGCATTGCAATTATCAAAATGAGCTTCATGGGTACAATGACTGTTGATAAATGAGCTTATGTAACCGCATTACTATATTATCATTTACCTGGCGTTAATTTAAGTAGAATTCCGATTGTTTTTCTTGAGATTTTCATTTTACTTGGGAATTATTGAAAATAGAACTGGAAAAGTAGAAAACTAAAAAGCAAAACCAATTTCAAAGCATGGGTTAATTCACCTGTAACATTTATTTTTTACGTGAAACCATTTTTTATCGTTATAGTTAGCTATGTATGTATGTTGTATTGAGACAATGAAAAGAAAGGGAAAATCGCGTTTTCTCATTGCATAATAATGGTGGCATGCGCATATTATTGTTATTGACTTTACATTTATCTATGATTGATTTTAGGTGGGTTAATAGTGAATATCATTCCCTGGTTGCTCGTTACTGCGGAATTATACCGAAATACTTTCTGGAAATTGCTAAAGATAATGATGTTGACTGTGCTAGTCTTATTCTCATATATTACTTTTAACAAGTGCACAAGAAATCTTTCAACTTTAACCTTATGGTTTAACTTACGTACAGTTGTATCATGTAAAATTATCTGACCCAATTTTAGAACACGAAATATTACTGACAAAATTTATGTGAAAGTATATACCACTTTATGTATTCCCCACAGTAAATTTTCGGGTATCCTTTTCTCTTTGGTAAGCACCCTAATAATAAAAGAGTTACGTTTCACAGTTTCGACAATATTTTCAAATTAATATTATTTGAATATAACTTTACAAGTTTAGAACACGAATACACAATAATGAGAACGCCATTGCCTTTAGCTTCTGGACAAAATGAGTTAAACGGGAACTACAAATCTGAGTTAGCATCTCTCGTGAATGTACAGTAGGTAGGTATGTAGATATAGACGTTGATGTAATTATATAGTATAGTGAGTTTTTACAACTTTTGGCTGAAGCCATTCAATAAAGCCATATGCATTGATATTAAATGTTCATACATAAATGTAATTGTTTTCCACAATGTTTGAGTACGAACATTGAGTTTGTATTGACGGCTGAAAGCTGTACTTGCTGTTTTATACGTTACATATGATAAATATAATATACATATAACTTACACCAATAAATTAATGAAACACTGAGTTTGCATGCAAAGTCAAGGAAATACGTTGTTGAAATATTAATGATTTAACCCACTTAAACACAAATGGTTGATTAACTGCACTTGCTCGTGAGTGCATTAATAAAGCTTTGGAATCTGTACATATGCAGGAATACATATAAATGTGTAATATCGATGTATTTTTCATCTAGCAGCTTTACCACAACGCTGCTAACTAACTTATAGCTCACTTATTATGTGTAAACTTTATATTCTGTGCTGAAATATATGATGACTACGTGCGTATTACGTAATTTAACTACTGTACACTAGGTATATGCTCCATTCCAAGCATATAGGTAATATAATAGTAATGCATATATATATACCAACAGTCCTTGAATACTTGACAGGAAATCCCAGATTCATAGATTTAACTTTTTTATTTACCTGCAACAAGTTCTTTCGACGTTGTTTATTATCTAGCCTTAGGAATAATCTCACCGAATACCGCAATCCATGATCTCCATTTATTTATTATTCGTATAGGCCTGAACTCTGGAGATGGAACTTTCTTATATGTATCTACTAAGCTTGAATTTGTCCATAAACTCGTCGTACACCGGAGGGAGAGCGATCTATTGGAAACTTATTGTTATACCATATATATATATATATTCTCTAAATTTTATAATATGAGAAATACTTTGCTGGAGAATAAAATACAATTTTCTCTTCATGCAGACATCAAAAATGCTTAAAGTGGCCTTATTTAACTTTAAAATAACATACAAATCATCTGCGAATGTAAAACAATAATCTCCAGGCTTAAACTTATCGACAGCCAATACATGGCGTGTATGGTACACAAATGGTTTCCAGTTGGGGAAACGGAAATATTTTCGTCTTCCTTCTTGCACAAATCAATTTCATTTTAACCAATTATCACACCCATTATTGTAAGCACCCACAACAGTCTATAGCCTTTAGTACTCTTCATCTCCAATTTGATTGTAAGAACATAATGGAAAAATACAAGTATTCTATCTATTAACCTCAATTAGCGAGTAGCTTAGCGCGTATATATGCAATCTAACAATACCGGAGGTTCTTGTAAACATGTTTTGAATTCCAAAATCAGGAAGCAAGTTTTTACGTTGATAAAAGATATGGATTTAGTCATTCTGTTGTGTTGAAACAGTTGGCGGTCTATTTCGGTGGAGTAAGTTGCATATACTTGTGATACGCCAGCCTAAAGAGGTTTAAATGTGTAAATTGCATAACTCCTTTCTTTACTTTACACCGGTCAATTATCTTTATGGGGTTGATTGCAGTAAATAGCAATTACATTGCAATGATCACGTTTCAGTCACTTGGCTTCAAAGTGTAAACAACATTGGAACATGACTTCTAGATTGTAACATCCGTGCGTTCATCCACGTTTACCTACGCAGATGCAAACGTCGTCGTTTTCTTTACCATGATATTATTATTGCCGCAACAACACAGAGATACGAATATCTACCCCGACGGAACGTTTGCAGGAAGATATGACATCTGGGGTTTCAATGTACTAATCGTAAGTAGATACGGTAGAATAATTGAAGTATAGTGGAAAAGTTTAGAACACTTGAAAATCGTTCTGAGAAAGTCATATCGGTCTGTAGAAAGTTATTTCCTGTGCTTGTGAAATACTTTATACTCTCCGTATCTTGGGAACAGATTAGAAGCATAATAGCAGCAATATTGATATATTGTAAACATTGTAGTATTGGAGTATTGCTAAATCTACGACAATAAACGTTTGCTGTGAATTTACGTCGTTGTGCATCGCAATAGTAATAACATATTAATTTGGTTTAATATACCTCTGAGTTGAAATTTAAACTATGTAATGTTATGAAGTGAGAAATAATATCCTGCGACAACCATCTACGGATATTTGCCGACCCAAGGAGTGGGAAACAAAGTTAAATCAGCTTCCCATCCATGCCGGCATATTTCATCCTTGTATCATCCAAAAATTCTCTCGTATCCAATTCTAACCACCTAGGATTAAGCATGTGGTAATAAAGGCACAATCTCTACGAATGTTGTTTGCTCTTCTTACCTATACATAGGTACGTACACGAACGCAACTCAAATAGTCCGGAACTTCAATTTTAGATTAAATCAGTTTAGTTCTTAGGGAGTTCCTTAAAGCTTTAACCTCCACATATGCGCATATCAATAATTGATTAGTATGCAATCTAGAACAGGAAAAGCAACTGCCGCTGCGGCATGAAAAACGGCAATAATTGGAAAATGTATACCGATTCCTAATACATATGGATCATCCGAATGGATCCAATGTATAAAACATTCGTTTGAGTTTCGACATGCTCTTGACAAACCTATATATTTACTAAAAGACTACCAGAAGGGTCAATATGGGAAGAATGAGCAGTCAAAACATTTGCTCCGCCGAATCATCATGTTATATCTTATATACTAAATACAACTCTACACTCTTGGCATGTTTGAGAATATTTTAAAACTAAATTTTCCTTTGATTTCCTGATAAATATGGTACTTAGTCGACAAAGTGTGCAATTCCAAGGAAAAGACGCTGTTTCCGATAGTTCTTTGAACTACTAAAACGTATTTGTGTATTCACTCATTAATGTTTCATCATTTGAGAAACGAATTCGTTGAAAAATATTTGCATGCAACATTTCAATGGCAATTTTATACCAAGCATGGTATGTAATTCAATTACCTTAATCGGTGATGCCACTGTGTACAGCCGCAAAAATAAAATGAGTAATAAGTACTTATACATAAATAAAATACTTATTACTGAAATAAATAAATCCATTCTCTGTGGAAGTATTGCAAAAGATGGTACATCATTGAGCCTCATTGAGGTATCTCCATAAACTATTTTTGTATTTATATAACCATGTTTATATATGTCATACTTAATACATAAACACTTGCCTTCGGGAAACCTTATGTATGCTATGTAGACCTTTCAACAAACGAAAACTTGATTAATAAAGCTCCCTGAAGAGTGCTTGCTCATCAGCATTCACAATGAACATACATGTAAACATCGCTGAATGAAAAGACTTGAGTCAGGTAAGCATTTCGTAATTAGCTGCATTACTTTGGAATAAAGCCACATTCACAATGATCTGACAATAGTGTCGCATTCAAAGAGCAAACCTATGAAAGACTGGAGACAGATGAGATGAGTTTGTCCATGAATAGTGATTACATTCCAGTAAGCAAGGGTTTCATTCACCTCTTCCATGACGCAGAACTGGAAGATAAGGTATTGTAGTAGTACATTGTACAGATTCTATTTCGTTCCCTACAAGGAACGGTATCAATGTCTGGGCTAGATTTCGTGACGCACTCATGCAGGGTTGCATAAGACCTACATATAAGTAAGCATGATGGGATGAATGAATCAGTAATTTCCGTAACTTTCTCGGCCATTAGGGATACTATGTACTTCTAAATTAGTCGGTTGGTACATAATAGTTACTCGCGACGACAACAAAATAAACAAAATTTTATTGCATGCCAACTACTATGAGACTGTTTTAGTTATGCTCTTGAATAGAGTGGGCCTTCAAAAAATAGGAATTTGTTTATTGTGACGATGTTTTACTTGGAAAGCGCAAGTATCGCACTGTAATTTGGTTATCACAATGCCCCAAGTAGCATTTATTGTCTGCTGAAATGCCCACACGCTATGCTACCTATTTAGTATTTACAATAAATGTAGGTATTATATCTTTCATGCCAGAAATTATCAGGCGTTTAGTGGGCAAAAAAGTATTTGTCGCCCTTGCCTTGGCAACAATAATGGAAAGGTAAGACATCCAGGACTTTTAAAACCCAAAAATCCTTCTCAAAGGCTTGCTTCTGACATATTTTGCAAAGAAACGCCGGAGAAATGTAAGACTTTTAGTATTCCGATGTTATTAAACAACAGGCATAAGGACTAAGCTAGAATGAAATAATTTGTTAGATAAAATGCTTTATTTTACCCTGACCCTGTCTGTAATATAATAATCTTTCATTTTAGTTGTTTTTTTGCAAATTCAATCGCCGTTAAGGAGATAGCTTTATTCGCTTGTATTTCAAAAGTTTTGTAAAATAAAAATTGTAAAATGTAATACTGCTAGCAACGAAAGGTAAACATCACAATGGTGTCAGTAAAAAATTCGTAATGGTGTCAGTGAAATAAAAGTTTCTTTCTCTTCACAATTCACAATATTTTTCATAGAATAAGATTTTAATTGAATTGTGTAAATCAGTGTGAGTTTCTCAGGAGGACATGAATTCAGTGTGCCTCTTTTCACTGAATACAACTACCTATAAAAATTAATGTTGTTAGGAAACACAGCGAAAACTGTCTAGACAATAGCTACATACCATACTGTGACACTACACACGAGCTCGTAGAAAGTCCTAAAAACGCTTCAAAATGGGTATAATGAGTAGTGCCTTGGAAGGAAAAGCTGACAGGTTTGGTTATTCCTGTCTGACTATACCTATAATGTTTGCCCGACCCTTGGATTACAATGTGGCTGGTAATTTACTTGTAAAATAAATCCCATAGGTCATAATTAAAATATGTATAATTCATAAATGCATCACGGATCTCTCCAGGATGTCCGAGACCCACCATCCAAAATACGTGGGAGCTAGCCATGCGGTCGATGGTGACAGTTGAATTAATTACAAGAAAGCTTCTCTATCCGGTAATAGAATCTCGAATGAGAACAATGAGTAAAGAGGAGAATTACAAACAGGAAATGATAACGCAGTCGAAAAATTCCATTTTGGATGAATCTCAAGTGCTTGAATTCCATGATATCTTCCAAATATTTGAAATAGATCCTGATGGAACAATTAATACAGCCGAACTGTAATAATTCAATATTCAGTAATTCAATATGAAATATGCGCTTAAGTAAAATCGGTGAAAGTCATATTAAAAATACGTACTAAGAATCTAGAATTAATTGTTCTGATTTAATACTAAGGATAATGGAGTTGGAAAATTTTGAAGACACTACACCGTTGAAGACGCGGGTAGAGATCATAGGACAATACGATGACGGACGAAATCGTATGAGCTTCCAAAACTTTCTCCGAGTAATTGCTTCCCATAGTATAATATTAAAATATCAAATCTATAGTACATAATTTTTTTCCAACGGGGTAGTAATTTCCTCATCAAACTACTATTATTTCTCATTCATAACCCAGAATATTCCTTCCAAACAGGTAATGGAGTTTCTTCAACAGCCAGAAAATGTCAATCATACGTTACGACAGACTTTTGAGAAACTACGAGAAATCAATCGCTATCTCCGCCAAATGACCGTCACTCAACAAGTTTTAACTGGGTTTTTGTGACTACATTATTTACATGTGTCTTCTACAGGAGTTACTTACCTAAATAAATAATTTATGTATATACTATACTATCTCCTTTTTTATGCTTTCAATGCTTCATGGACTTGTCTTGAAGGACTATATTTCCTAGTATAATTTAACGACACAGTACGGAAATTCGATTGGATTGTCTTCGATTAATTTAGAATGAGCAATGTGAGCAAGGGGTGACCACCTAATATTTGCGAAAATAACGAATGTTATACAATGTACTTCAAAAATAGTTAATTATAAGCTGGCTGTTACCATTAATCTATAAATAATAAACCTGGTCTTAAAGTGTGCACGACCACACTTACAAGAATAGTTTTGACCACAAGTACAGCTGACAACGATCTACGATATTAAAACCGGTTTCTATTCACGAGGTAAGATGGCGATAAAATTGTGTTTGTAGAGTTTTGCACGCTACAACCGCAAAACTACGAGGTAATCATGTAATGCATTAATTTGCCGATGTGAATTTGCATATACCGTTTGAAGCTTGCTTTAGCAAATTTATTGCAAAATCATATATTTTGTTCAAGAATTACGACCGTCTGAAATATTTACATGATAACCTAACGTACATAAAACACAGGCGAGAACACCGAGAATCGGAGAGTTTTTGAAACACAAGAAAATTCATCGTGCGGCAGCAAACTTAACAAGCTAGCACATGTAGTTGCACAAAAAAATGCAAGAAAATATCGTACACTTAAACAAATCAACGACACCCATAACTTCAAGAAAAGAGCAACGGGGTTTCACTAGCAAAGGAATCTAGCCAGCTAAACCAGCCTTCAATCTACATTTCTGCAATAACGCTCTAAACATAAACTGTTTCCTTGACAGAGCTCGAACATTTTTCAGATATTGCTCCAAGTCCAGTTGCTCTCGTCGGAAAGCTTCTCCCAAGTAATAAATTGTATCTTCCAAAGCTGCTTCTTCGGCAAATGTGCTCAAAATTCTAAATATGAAAAAACGAGAATGTATAAGGGGGTGAAAATATTAGCAGGTTGCATTGATTGTACGAAACTTATACACTATTATTGTATATATTCCTGAGCTTACTGTTTAAAGAGAGGAGTTGGAGCACTGATGGCGTCATCAATCATCGCATCATCTTCCTCAGTCTTCTGCTTGGAAATTTTATTTTCTAAAACCTCGGCTTCGCTTTGCAACGTTCCAAGATGTTGCTCTAGGGTAGATTTTTCATTCTCTATTTGTTGAACCATTCCATCAAGTTTCGTTTTACCAGCTTTTAGTTGATCTCCGGTCTAAAAACCCCAAAGCGAAGGAAGATTATGAAAATGACATTTACTTGGCAGTAACTGTTGAATTTAAAAATATATTTCGACATTGCAGAAAAAATCTGTAAATAATAAAAAGTACCTTCTTAATTATTTCACGTGATAAATACACATCTTCGAGTCTTCTTCGCAATTTCTCTTCCGCCGCAGTTACTAAACTTGGTCGTATGTTAAATGCTGGCATTTGAGTATTCGCACCTCCTGGAGGAGGCAAACCTGGCATCGGCATGGCGGGCATTGCTGGATATGGCGTTGAAAAAGACTGCGTTGGATAAGGCACACTTGTCTGAGGAACCGGTGGAGCAGGACTGCTATAAACAGAATATACCGGCGGCTGCTCGCTGAACGTTATAATTAACACCTGAACCAGGGTATTCAAATCTGATGTTGTCTGAAAAGGGAAGAATAATCGTATGAATTACTATTCTCTTCTGATTATGACCGTACAAAAAAGTAACTTAAAACCGCTACGACTTTACAAAATCGTAACTCGAAACAGCTACTTACATGGTTCCAATCATGCAGATATGGAAGATAAACTTTCCCCGTGTGGTCAACATGACGGGAGACTTTGATTCTCATGTCCGCCGTTGGCTTAACGTAAACCATTGGAGCATTTAGCGGATGAGTGTCCAAGAGCCAAATCAAAATCGGAATATTGTAAGTATTTCCTTTACATTAATATACAATCACTTTAGTCCCGCACATAAACCCGTCAACTATACTTAACTGTACTTGATTATACTTTACTTACCCTTGTAATTCACAGGAATCGTCCCAGCAAGATTGAGTAGTAGCTTTTGCACACCGTTGTTGAAAACTAAAAATGAAAATAAACGTTCATCAATAACACTCAACATATTTTGTATTCTTCCACATCTTTGACATAAGTCAACTTGAATCTGAATATTGATCTTCCTCACAATTACAACCATTACCTCTTTTTAAATAACATTGCCAGTAATCTTGTTTTACATTTAAGCAACCAAATGGAAATGGTTTTTAAGGAAAATTTTAATAAATGGTGGAACATTATTTAAATAATCGATTGATGCATATACACACAAAGATTGGTACATTGATATAAAAACTTAAAACTACACATCGGATAAACCTGTGATGTGACTCACAAAAGATATCTGAAGACGGTTTAAGTCCCCGATAATGTTGAAGAGTTTCCATCGCATCCCTTCTTGTCTTCTCCGTATCTCGGTACTGTTCAACCGAACCAAAACAAAATCCGCATCATTAAAAAATGACTTTAAACTGTCAACATCCAAACCATCAGAATCCAAAAGCATCAGAAATATCAAACACAAAACAAACAACAATCACAAAAATGCGACGATCCCATTGTATCCTATGGGCCTGCTGTATACCTCTACTCTACCCACATTTCTAAATACAAAAACGAACTGAAAACGATTTCGATAATTCTGAAACCCCCAATCTTTTATGATTTAGTACTCCAACGAAAATATTGCAAGTTATTATTGCAACAATAATTTTACAACTGAAACCAAAGAAAAATGCTGTTCTACCATGCATTACAATATTTTAACGCACTATTTAATAAACACATTTTTAACAATTCTATATTCTACTAAATTACTCACTAATTTATAAAAATACCTTTGCAGAAGCAAGCGATTGTCGGACAAATGAATCATGGTCGGCCATTTTTATCCACTAAAAAACTAATATTCCAATTAACGATTAACGAGTATCCTCTATCCACACACTTTAATAATTACAACTAAAATCTAATCCCCGTTCTATACACCAATAGCTATAATAATCTATACAAGTATGCACGGGAAATCAAATTTAATAGGATGACAACAATCAGAATGTGTTTTTGTTGATTTTGTCCACCTCTCAGATTACAATAATTCGGATAATTACTTTACTTTTATAAATAACAAGTGTCAACTGATGACAGATGCTTTTTCCTTTTTGTTTTTGTACACTTGATCGACTAAATAAAAACACATTTAATTCCTCTGTTCCTTGTACTCACAAACCTAAATATCATTTATAAAATGATAATTAAATGTAGACTGACTAATATTTCCTGTATAGTTCAAGCAATTCGATCTTCTTGACGACTGACTAGACGACAAAAAAACATTTAAAGTACAATATTTTTGAAATTCCCGCAAATTCACTGCTGAGCTGGCAGGATTTAATCTGTAAGTGAATCATCAAAGCACAGCAAACGTTCCACGTTCCACAAACGATTTCTGTCCATAAAAAACCATTTTATTATGTATGTATTTATTTATTTATTTTATTCTATATTTCGTTTGTTTTATATTTAATTTATTTGTTTATTTATTTATTTTGTTCTGTATTTTTTTTGTTTTATATTTATTTATTTTATGCTTATAATTTATTTATTTATTGGATTTCATATTTCCTTTATTTTATATTTACATTTTATTTTCATATACCATATTTCATTTATTCTGCATTTACTTATTTTGTATTTATAATTTATTTTATTTTATTGTGTATTTTATTTGATTAAATTCGTATAAATGCCCATTTATTTAATTAAAGTTAATTAATTAAATTCGTATTAAGTAAACCGTAAATTTACGGTTTATTTTATTTATTTGTATATTTTTTATTTATTTAATTTATTTGTGTACTTTATTAAATTCGTATTTATGATTTATTTTATTAATCGGTCGTAATAAAGCCATAATGTTAATAATATAATATTTATTTTTAAGGTACGTCTTTTATATATAATTTGTGTATTAATGTTTGTATAAATTTATTTTGTATTAATGTTTGTATAAATTTATTTTGTATTAATTTTTGTATTTATTTTATTTTTGTATTTCAGTTTGTATTTATTTTGTATAAGCAAATGCGTTAATAAATTAAAGTACTTAACAATTTATTAATGATCAATGAGTATGCAATGATTATTCCAAATAATTCCTGAAGCCGCTAATAGAAAAAAGCAACCTTAGCGCCACCTGGCGCTTATACAATGTAAACTAATGGGATGAAAAGCCTCCGGGATTTAAAATCCTTGGAACATGGCAAGGATGGTGTGAGGCCGAGCATATTGCCATTTCAGCGAGAGCTTTTAGCAAACCTGCCGCTGATCGAGAGGCAAGAATATTATTTAGTCTGTTCAAGGGTCCGGTGGAAATTATCTTTCATTAAAAATGTCTGGTCTGGAAAGAAGGGTAAGGAGTTTTTGAAATTTCAATATTGGGATTAATCTGATTTAAAAATATTTATTTTGCGATTTGTGGATTTGTGTGAAAAAAAAAAATTTTAATGAAATCTTTACTCGTCCGTCGCCGGCTGCTGCTATTTCTGAATATGTATTAATAGGGTTTTAATGGTGTTTCTATGTTGTTGTAATTTAATGGATATTTCCAAAGAAGGTTTTAGAAGAAGGAGATGTTTGTATGTATAGTTCATTAAGTGGGGATGATGGGAATTATTTCTAATGTTTGTTCATAATTGATTTTTGATATTTCAGCCCATCAGGATCGATGGGGCAGGTCATATGATGGGAAGATTGGCTGCAACCGTGGCCAAATCTATTTTGAACGGTGAACGAGTTGTCGTCCTCAGGGCTGAGTTAATCAATCTGAGTGGCAATTTCTACAGGTAAATTTCTCATCATTATTAATTTGGAATTATGTTTATAGGTATGTTGCTGAATTAAAGATTTTGCATAGATCTATAAGGCTGCATCTCTGTAGATGGGGTTTGATATGTTACAATGGTGTGGCTGGGCATGGTGGATGATAAGATGAGTTCTGTGATAAGTATCCACGGGGATTCAGATCAAAGAAACATTTTTCGGAGGTTTCGAGTCTTGCTTGGATGTAGCTTTGAAGATGTTCGCATGTGTCAGACCTGTTTGATAATTAATAATGGCGATGTTTTATTCCAACAGGAATAAGCTGAAGTACCTTTCCTTCTTGAGAAAGCGCTGCAATGTCAACCCAAAGCGAGGACCTTTCCACTATCGTGCTCCCTCTGAAATTTTCAAGCGTACAGTCAGAGGTATACCGGGTGATTTCGCAACTGTTTTCATTGAAGTATTTGTTTGAAGTTGTTGACCGGAGTTGTGAGTAATATGTATGTACGTTTACTTGCAGGTATGGTCCCTCATAAAACCCCGAGAGGAAAGGATGCGTTGAAAAGACTAAAGGTGTGTATTTCGACGACGGTAGACAAGTGTGAAAGCATTGCATAGGGAAGTTCTGGGTTTGGGTGATTTTAGTTGCTATTTTGTTTTTGCCATTTCTTCCATATTTTCAACTTCCCCTATGTGTAATAACTTTCATTTGCATCTACTTTTGTTTTGTCTATCAGTTTGTACTTGTAAACATAGGGTTTGAAGTTTAACAGAGAAAATCTTGATCATTCACAGGTGATGGAAGGTATGCCATCTCCTTATGATGCGAAGAAGAGGGTTGTTATCCCAACAGCCATGAGAATTATGTGTCTAAGACCCGGTCGCAACGTAAGTGTTTAAATTACAGGGTGTCAATCATTCATTACGCTAGCCACAAGTCGATGCTCTAATTTTGTTGGATTTTTCAACAGTATTGCTATTTGGGACGCTTGTCTACTGAGGTCGGTTGGAAGTACGCCGGTGTTGTAAAGTCATTAGAGAACAAGCGCCGGTTGAAGGGCGCCATTCGCGAGAAGAAGCGCTCGGTGAAGAGGGTAAGCATAATTTACCAATAGCTTTTTTCTGGCCGTGGCTTTATGAAGGTTATATTTTATATTATATTTTAATATTTGTTGACAGAAACTAACCCGCCAGGCAAGTGAGAAGATTGCCAAAGTTGCTGCTCCATACAATAAAATAATCAAGGCTAGCGGCTATTAGAAATGTTAACTGTTGGGTTAATTTGAATAAAAAAAGTAAGTATCGAATCTTGATGTGTGTCACTTGAATTTAATTTCAAACGGGTTAATAATAGGCCTCAACTTTCACGAATCATTGCCGAAGTTTGCATTTCCAAAATACATTTTTCATGAATTAATATTAATTTCTAAAAATAAGAAGAGGTTCAAGCCAATAGTATAGCTGTTTTACATTTTAGTTATACTGACACTGATCATTTATCAATCCACAAGTCTGTAAAGTTTAAATTGGGATTATTCTTTGACATCTACGGTCGTAGTCGTCAGAGATCGCAAGACCACTAGCAGAGCATCTGGTGTTGGAGCTTCACACTGATAAATATGTTCTTTCGGAATCGATTGAACCCTTTCTATCGCTTCCCTCGTAGTTGGTCCGAGTGCCACAAACTATGGTTTAAAATACAAACTCTGTCCAGAATCCTTCTAATCAAATTACTACATAAATTAACTAGAGTCTACAAGGGACATTTATCAATGTCATTATATGTTACATTCCGAATTTGGCCGAACATCCCATACCTTTGCAGTCTCTAAGTTAGTCAAATGTGGCAATGCAAACGAAAGTCCAGACGGGCTGAAAAACACGTAGATCTCGTCAGTCTGTGGAATAAGCAATTAGTAACACTTTAGTTGACATAATACTATTTGAATTGATTCATCTGCAAATACTTACATATAACCGAATATGCATGACGCCATATAGGGCAGTTATGGCATGGCTACATATAAAAGAGTTCAAACTTTGTATGCAATTTTAATTCTGAAGGGCTTGTATGTCGTAAACATGTTGACAGAAACAAAACAGTACGACGCTTAACAACAACCAGGCCTATCATGTGATTACGGACGAATCTATAACCAATTTAGTGTAATGTTTTAGTATTTTCATGGTACAAAAATGTAAAATCTTTAGCTTAACCTCAAAAATATTGTCTGCTTAATATTATCTCAAGCAGTAATTGTTAACCATCTGCGCTCAACCATATCTGCAGTATTTTGGCCTCTGTATAAGAACGTTCCTTCAGGCATACATATGCCTTCGTCAATGTCTGTTTGTTCGTAAGCGTAAAAGAGAATTTAGTAATGTGGATCGTTCTATTAATTTGTGCTGGTAATTGGTAATTAAGGGTATTTTTATGTGACAAGAGTAGGCATCTTATATGTAATTAGAACAAAGATTCTTCAATCGGCATGATGTTCAAACGTTTTACAATAACTAGTCTAATAAAGCTAATAAAACTGGAGAGCAATTTCCTTTGATAAAAATATTCTATGCAATTGTCCATGCATATGTGCACATCGCAACGAAGGGTACACTAAAACAGTGCAGGCAGGCCAGTATGTAGTATATGTACATGCATTGTTACTATTGACGTCACGAAATGCGTCCGAACATGCTTTGTAGTTTGACAGTCCCGTAAAGGGCAAATTAGCAATAAATGAATTAATGTATTGTATCAGCATCAACGGAAATGGAAATTAATGCCGTTGATCCGAAATACGTCAAACTGACCCTCGCGCCACCACATGTCATTATATTCTGAAACTAGGAAGAGTATCTGATTGTGAATATGATGTACTTACCAGTCATAGTGTGTTAAAGGATTATTGCTGTCGTATGGAAATATGAAGCTTACATTGTTCGCATTCGCACCTGGACAAACCTCAGTGTCTATATAGTGTACCCAACACGCAACATGTACATTACAAGGTTGAGAATGGGCATTATGAACCAACACCATTACAGCATCTACTATAATTTCTAATATTACTAAGAATATTTCCTCAATAGGAACCTACTGCCTTATGCTAATAGATGCATAAAATATGTGACTGCTAACACAACCTGCTGCTGCCTAAATAGTGACTAAATACTAAATACCTCTCGCAGAGAGCATAATACCGGGCCAAAAACGTCAAAGAGCTTTAGTTACTCATCCTGTTGTATACATTATATGTATACTTATTACTAAAAGTATATGTTCTGGGAAGGAAAAGTATAATTTAGAAAAATACTTATTTCATTACTCCGTTGCATGTATATGCAGATGCAGAAGAAAAGACAAGCCAAAAATGTTCATTCACCTATTACTATACATTTAAATAGTAAAAGTAACGACAGTCAAGTTGTTAATCAATTATCATATTTACTTCCCATCAGGGTGTATAGTGAAAGTTGTATATTTGTAAAACCGGTCATTATTTACTATTACTATATGGGTTATGTATTAATTGCCCTTGTTTTCTATCGGTATACCATGGAGTATCTAGGATGAGATTAATATCGGACAGTACAATTCCATGTAAAAATATATCTGTGTATATCTATATTTATACATATACAATACTCATATTGAAAGAACGGATATATGGCTTTCGTGACTTACAGAGGCTGCTGAAACCTTCGGGTTTCTCTCAAGTTCGTCATTTTTCACGGTGCTGTACACCACCAATGTCTTGTAAGGTACGTGTTTGCTGTCAAGAATTAAGCCCAAGGTGTCGGTTTTTAAATTTCCACATGGGTACAGTAATGGCAATCCAATGGGTACGCTTAGAGACTCTTAAATTAAGAAATGATAACAATCATTGGTATATTGCATTTCATTACATGCATAGGTAATTTTGGGAATTGCAAGCTAGTACCAGCTTGTGGGGAATCGAAGGTTATGAAGGTTCATCGTGATAGGTTTTTGACACAAAGTACATATAAGCAATTCGTTGGAAACCAAAAAGGAGGTGTGGAAGGAAAAAAATCAGCGATGATGTAGTGACATTGCTCATACCTTGGATAATAGTTTGACCTAAAGATGCAGAATTGCCTTGGTCGCTGATAAAAATCTTCTTTTGTTGGTCGGAGTCATGGGAAAAAAATTGTAAAACTTCGGAAACCGTAGACGGACCCACGCAGAACATCCTTTTATCTGTCCACAATTTTTTCAGATTCGTTTCCCATTGTGATTCTTTATCCCAAAAGTCAACTGCCTTCTTCAGACTGTGAACACATCTTGGACTTGTAAAAATAAGACCTGTAGACGTGGAATATAATATAATCATGCAGCGACAAAAACATCCTATTCTGAGCTCTGTTGTTAATATTTACTCTAGTGTAAAAATCTATTATGTAAATGAAGGCTTTTCAAGACAATAAAATATGAGCGAAAAGGCAACGTGTCACGGCTTGCATTTCAAATGAATACAGAGTCCGAGTTTAACTAATTCATAATTGAAATTTGCAATTATCAGTACTACAGTATGACAAGTTAACGATTCATAAGGTTACTAATTGTGTTTGTGAAAACTTGAGTAGGTGACTTCTGATGTTATGTATGGGTAAGTAGGCATTTTGGTATAAATTTAACGACGTATAAATACGAAGTGTGAACATATATAATTTATTTGTTCCTCATCGCGCTTATTACTCAGAGTCAGAGTCCTGGCCAAGCGTGAAGGAGTAATAACTATAGTTGATTTTTATCATTTAAAAGAAATTAACTGTTATTTCCTATTCCGGAAACTTGCTTTCTAGCACGGAAATCTCATATGAGCACCAAATTGCATAAACACAAACGTACTGTAGCAGTGTTGCTTGGATACATAGTTACACATAAATACATCAGCATACTTAACAATTAGGTCAATTTTCAATGAGGCTATTTCGCTTCAACGCACACCCGCCATAATAAGGATCTAAAAGAATAGGACTTGACTTATACTTACTCAACTTAGAACATTATGGCTTGCTTTTGGGCAGTCTATTCTCATGCTCATAAGCTACTCTCGAATAAAGTTGCTTGTGCAAAGCAAAGCTTGGAGTTTAGTCATAGTCATATACGTCTAAGAAGCTAAAGGACTCCACAATGTAATTGAGGAATAACCAGGAAATAGAAACCGAGTTCGGATTTTAATGCTGACAACTGGGGTCACGTAAAGTTGCAGTGTAATAATAATAACAATAATAATAACATAGGTAATATATAAGTACACACAACCTTGGGGAGACTTGCTACATTTATAGCAAGCACATCTATTAAGGTACATTTATACAGCTTATACTGCAAACCACTTAACCTTTTACTGCATTGATACTATTGATAGACTTGCCAAACCATAGGAAACGGCAATCAGCACATCACGAACTGGAAGTTTTATAAGTGCATATTTACCGATAAATTATAGTAATTGCGAATGTAATGGACTCAATTTTTCATGTTGAAAATACCATACCGTTGCGTGTATGAAAGTAAACATTTATTTCCCTGTACACCACAATATTAAAGTATAAGTATATATACATATAATAGTAAGTATTTTAAATACACAGCCCACAATTAAAAGCCCTCGTCGTAGTGAATTAAGTTCCCATGAAGGAAAGCGTTTAAGTATCTGCAGTTCAACAAGTCACTACATACAACTTACATCTGTATACCTGGGTTTGAACTTATTAGCCCTATTGCTTTTTTACAGTCTCTATTCAAATAAGTACAACCTGCATTTTGCATTTTTCATACACACAAATGATCCGGGCTTCTCACATTCCTCCCCCATACATGTACATCACGAACGAGCAATACATAACTCATATATGCAGCATTGGAATACTCGCTTTAAAGTGGAATTGAGACGGCATGACTTAAGGAATGTTAAGTAGTGAAATTATACCAACTCCCCTGCATAAATTTATTATACTATACATAAAATTTTCGATTTGAGTTCTGGGAAGTTGGAACTTCAAGACTACCAATCCCTTCCCTGCTCTTCTCTTCAAAGTCCTGAAAATGAATGTGTGTACAGAAATTTTAGTAAACTAACATTAAATATTTCATTTATGCTATATGGGTTTCCATCAGCCTGTGAGCGAGTACATGTGAACTTCTAAAAGTAAATATCATTGCCGTGCAACTCTTTAAAGGAACAGAGTTTGCATCAACAACTGTACACCAAATTATACAGTTACTATACTTCATCATCTGCTCATACAACTTGTAACGATATATCCAGTAAATCACCTGCTTTTATAGTCAATAGGTCCTATATATACATTTAAACTTATACATAATCTTTTTATTCCCACGACATCAAAATCCCATGACACGCATACACATTAAACTCACAGGTTATCGTCATTTAGTACAAATACTACAGATATACACCCTCTTTCTCGATTTCCCTATAAAAACAAATGCCTCCTACAAATTTTCGATCCATTTTGATTTATTTTTTAGATTCTTATTAGGACAACTTTTGACAGCCTATATGCATAAAGACTGATGTTCTACAAATAAAAACATTTATAATAAATCGATTCATCATAAATACATGCCTCCTGTATTGTACATACGACGACACAAATGCTGTGCAATAAAAAACATTAATTTTTTTTACATGTATTACAGTGTGCATACATATAGAAAACAAGCAAAAGTTACAGGACTGATATATCGCACCATGACGAACTGAACTGAGGCGTTTTATTATGAGTAACAAACCCTTTCATCCGTCATCGATTGAAGTCCTTCTGGTTTAACAACACGTGCATATGTTTACACTCCCATTTAGAGGTTATGTGCTGATACACAATAGCCCACAATTATTAATATCATTAAAATGTGTTACCATTATACTAACCAGAACCAGCAGGGTAATAGAAATGGACTGATTGCTAGATTTCCTGGGCTGTTAAAAACTGCTTAACTATAATAATTAGTAACAATGTGTTAATATTAATACTAAATAAACTCCAACATGCTTATAAAGTCCAGCCGCCTACAACTCATCAACTCCGATCGCCACACTGTGTATATATATGCTTGGGATTTGGGATAATAAGAATGTATGAATACACGAGAACTATAAATATACAAAGTATTAAAAAGTGGTCGCTACATAAACATCTATGTAGTAGTAAATCACATGAATTTGTATGACAGATGATATACAAAATTGTATCTATGACAAGATATAATTTGCTAAACTTTACAATGCTCGTACGTATAACTATTAATATATCATATATTCCATATGACACATAGCATACGACAATGATTAAATATTACAATAACCTACACAATCACACAACCCTATACTTATACTTTAAACCCTTTTCATCCCACATATACCAATAAGTATTGTTTCTGTAAATAAATAGTGTAATTTATCCTCATACAGTACATATAACATATGGGATGTTTGACTTTTCAGTTTGCGATACTATTGCATTCCGCAATGATACTATGTTTATGTGTACACTTTTAACTCTCATTTACAGTTAGGTGTACGCATTTAATATATGCATTAGGAGTTTGTTCATATATATGACTGTATACGAGAAATACATTTAAATTTCACGATTTATAGAGAGGTGTGTATTCTGAATTCACTTCACTTCACAATTCACAGTTTCCTTCCTATGTTATAAAAGTTCCTATAATATAAGTATATACACATATGCTAGTAGGATAACTATAGTGCCTATACCTTTCCATGGGCTGGTATTGTTACCACGAGCGTAGTAATCCCACAATGTCACAATAGCCTTTTACTATAAATAAGAACCTCTTTAACTGTGTGGCTGTCAAAAATACACTATAATATGAAGTTGCACTATCCTACAACACCTTAATAATCATTACTTTACTTGAGTACAGTACATGCCATGTTGATTATATACTCATTAAAAATACCAAAATACACTATATACTATAATCAAATGAAATTTAACTATACATACATTTACTACCTCACTACAGTTGTTGGTTGCTGTAGAAGTATCTCTATATAGTTACCTACTATTCTTATTATACCTCTCTATAGTTAACCATCTCTTATCATGCATCTCTATAGTTAGCCCATACTTAATCTCCACAACAGACTCCATCCTATACATATACAGCTATTCTTATAATATTAAGTTCAAAAGGCATAAAATAGCAGCAGCTACAATGACTACACCTCAAAATTTGAGTAAAAAGGAACGGTTGTCTGTGTACTTCTATACATTCTATATATATACATTTAGTACCACAGTACTAAATTTCATCCTTTTTTCACACAGGATCAAAATGAAATGTGAGCCAAAGCCAAGCCAAGCAAAGTGATGGGGTGTTCATTCATTAAAGAGTTAAATTCTCGTTAACATTTGTTGTTGTTGTTGAGAGCACATATAGGAATATTGCGAAAGTATAATAGTATACTAAGTAAGTAACTTAAAAATAAGTAACAACAAAACAGAGAAAGAGAGTGTGTAATATTGTGTGTGCGGTTTAGTAATATTTTAGACTTGGGCATCCGAAGAGCAGAGCACTTCAGAGCTTCAGCGTTGTCCATGGGCTAATGCCTTTAAGTGTTATAATAATAAAATATTAAGCAAGCAAAAGGATCAAGAAGCAGGTGTATTATTTACGTTTGCATTTTAATGGCGTCACACACACACAACATACACATGTTCGTTTAGTGTTATAGTATAAACGTTACTATATAAGTACTTGACTTCTTAAAAAGTACTTAAAAAAAGCATTATTTTTACTCAGATTTTGACTGAGAGGAAGGAAACATCAATAAAAATATGAATAAAAATATTAAAAATTGAGCGGACACACCTGTATACATCTATACAATAACTATATTTATAGAATAATCCCAAAGTGAGGATAGGGTTAAAATTACGCTATATACAACGTTCCTTCATATATATGTAGAGGCAAGAAGTATACATATAAGCAAGAAGAAGAAGAAGAAGCAGAAGATTTGAGCAAGATATAAAAACAAGAATAACATAATAATATTAATAAAAAGAGAGAGAGAGAAAGAGAGATTGCATTGGTTTGGTATACTTATACCTAAATGGTATACAAACCAAGCAAGCTGGTGCAAAAAAGGTATTTTATACAGAGTGTCTACTAGTACTTATACGTGAGAATGGAGCAGCCATATTACCGTCATAGTGTTGATGCTGTTGAAGCTCCCGCCACAAAATGTCCAGACTACAATACTCAAAAGCTACAACAGGGATAATTTGGGCTGTAAAATTTGCCTGTCGAAGCGCTCCAAGGAACTTGTCATCAGCAGCCGAATCATCACGTTCCTCCTCACCACTCTCACTCTTTGCAGTATTCTTGCCGGACTTAAAGAGAGTGACCGACATTTAGTAGTAATTTATTATTTTTAATAATAACAGTTTTTACTCTACACAACTCTACACCCACAGTTCCACACAGTTATTTAAACATTCACAGTTCAATCTCGACCAAGATTCATAGCTAGACAAAAACTCCGAAATTCCACACGGCGTATTCTTATTTATTATTATTCCTTTTTTTTATTATTATTATTAATTATTCTTAGTCTTATTCTTCCCACAACTACTAAAGAACAATAATAACATATTAAATCTTACATATAGTGAAATTCAGTGAATCACTTATATTTTATTGTTGTTGTTACTATTATTGTTATTGTTGCTGCTACTGCTGTGCAGCTATACACTTCTCTGCTCTGCTGCTGCTATTCCAAAGATTTTCCTTGACTTGGAGATTTTTTGGTGGAAGATTTCGATTGAAGATTTTGGTGGAAGCTTTTGATTGAAGATTTTGGTGGAAGCTTTTGCTTGAAGATTTTGAGCCTTCGCTTGAAGATTTTGGTGGAAGCTTTTGCTTGGAAGATTTTTCGGTGGAAAATTTCGATTGAAGAGTTTGGAAGCTTTGGATCAAAGATTTAGGAGGAAGCTTGTGATTGAAAATTGTAGTGAAAGAATTTGGATTGAGGATTTCGTTTTGATTTTGGTGTGGTGAACGCGTTAAAATTCTGGAAAGAACCTTGGACGTTATTGTGGAAAAATGAAAGTTATTACTCTCATGGGACAACCTTGAGGTTTGAGGTGTCGGACGGAAACCAGAAGGATTCCAGTATGCTGCAACGGGTTGTTAATAGGAAAGTAGTAGTGGCGGAGTGGTAAAAAAATTATTTGTGATATTATGGTTGAGACTGAAGATGAGTGGATTGACAAGGCTGAAGAGGAGAGGCTCGGGATTATTGCTAAATATGACAAAGGGCGTGAAGGAGCTGAGATTGACCCGTGGGAAGATCCAGCCTTTGAGATCTACCACGTAACGGACTACTACGGTTTCATTCAGTAGGGGAAAAATATATTTATTGGATAATAAAATTTAGTTTGTTTAAAATTATTATTACTATTGTTTTTTTAATATTCCTGAGTGTTATGCTTGATGATCATGTTGATAACAATTAAGGCTAAACTTGTTTGAGAGTAGAGGAGCATTAGGAAGATATAGGGAGATGTTTAAATATTCCGACTAAACTTTTTTTGCTGGACATATGCAGTCATAGAGAATTAACTTTTATGCTGCTGGATAGGATTATGCTATTGTTTATACTTATATGTCAATTTATTTTAGGTATGTTGATTCAAATCATTTAAGTATGTTAAAAGTCTTTTTGAGCTTTTTTAAGTATGATGGAAGTATTTTTGAGGTTTTTTAAGTATCTTGTCAAGTCAATTTTTTCTATATACTTAACTGTAGTTTTAGTTTGAACTTTTGAAGTTAAATGTATGAAGCTCGTGTCAATTTAATGATTTGAACTCGTAGGAATGAATGATTTTTTTATAGTGGAACGGAATACATTTTGCTATATACAATTTATTTTGTATTTATGAGTATATCGTTTGAATGTTTTGAGATTAGATGTATGACATGCTGAAGAGTAAATCATCTTTAACATAGTTATAGAAGTTATAGATTGTCTTAATCTTGTTGTATAAGTTCAATACGATGCAGTCTTTGTAATGGATTTTGTATTTAGCATTTATTTAGCATTTTGTATTTAACAATTTGGATTCTTCATGTTGGATCTTTAGTTACAAAACAACGTTATCTTTAGTTGCAACATCCTTTTTGTAACGAGGGTGTGTTTTGCTCCTGATATAGTCTTGTTTTTTGTTACGTATATTGTGGAAATGTTATTCTTTGTTGATTATTAGTAAGTCGGATTTCTCGTTCATGAATCATCATTTTTAATTATAAGTCGTGTAGCTATTGTCTGTCTGGGTATTATTTATCGATTGTGCTGACACATGTTGTGTATTTTTGTTTTTACAGTGATAGTCGATTACCAGACAAAATCAGACCAGAAGAACTCAAAAAGAGAAATATTGAGTTGGAGAGGGTGGACAAATGGCTTAAGATGTTCAAGACATGGGATAAGTACAAAAATAGCGAGAAATTAAAAAAGCGAACCTATAAGGGTATTCCGAACAAAATGCGGGGGGAAGCGTGGGCATCATTGCTCGAATTGAAGTCACTGAGAGAACAACAAAAAGGAAAATACGAGGTATATTGCAACCGAAATTAATTGTTTGTCACGACTTTTTTCCAACATTAATTTTGGTTGAGGTTTAATGAAATTACTTTAGCAGCTACTGTCTCAATTTTAAATATCGTATAAAGTCTGCTTCTGTTGAAATTTAGTTTGAGCAGTATAAAGTTATTTTTGTTGATCATTGAAGTCGGTCGATTCGGGTGGTTTCGTTTTTCTCGTTTGAAGTCATGAGGATGATGCAGAGCAAAATTGATATGAGATTTTTTAGATTCAGTTTCGCCAATACTTATATGACAGCATCAGTTTTAATTTTTGCTGAGAAACTTGATATTAATCAGCCTGCCTTTTTATTTAAGTATTAATATTCCGGATACCGAATACTCTCGTCTGTATCAATATTTTAATCTGTAAAAACTGTGGAGTTAAATAACTAAATATGATGTTTGGTTTTTAAAAGCAAATGTACGACCTAGCAAGAAAACATTCACCGGATATTCGTCAAATCGATCTGGATGTAAATAGAACCTATAGAGATCATGTGAATTTCCGAGCAAGGTACGGAATTACACAACAGGCACTATTCAAAATTCTGTGTGCGTACTCTGTCTATAATTCGGAAGTGGGTTACTGCCAGGGAATGTCGCAAATCGCAGCTCTTCTTCTATTGTATCTTGAAGAAGAAGATGCATTTTGGGCGCTCGCTCAGCTAATGACAAATCATAGATATGCTATGCACGGTAAGTTGATTGTTATAAATGTACTTTTTTTAATTGTCGTGACTTGAAGATTTTATATAATCCATGTACAACTGGATCTTACAAATTACAAAGCTTCTAAACGTTGGTGTTGTTTTCTAGGTTTTTTCATAGCGGGTTTTCCTAAATTAGTTCGCTTTCAATCTCACCATGACAAAGTATTGTCTATAATGCTGCCCAAACTTAAGAAACATTTTGACAAACATGGTGTGGACTCAGGCTTGTACACGCTTAAGTGGTTTTTTCAGTGTTTTCTAGATCGCGTTCCCTATGAACTAGCATTACGGTTATGGGATATTTATTTATTGGAGGGTGAGAGGGTCCTTATTTGTGGAGCGTATGCAATTCTCAAGATACACAGTAAGAAACTGCTGGCAAAGAAAAACATGGATGATATTTTAACTTATATACAATCAAAACTCCCACAAAATTTCGACTGTGATACGGATGAAGCCATCACATTGTTCGTCAAGTGCACTGAAGAATTGCACAGAAAGAAATTGGATACTGCAGGGGATCCTGGTGATGATGAGTTAGTTAAGAAACCCTTCGGTGTAATAGAAAATTTGCTACCCGCTGTAAATAATCTGACAAGCAATAGGCCAACTGGGAGCCCGAAGAAACCAGTGGATAGTAATGAAAATTCTAAACAAAATCCCAGTCCAAAGCAACCTCTTCCTCATAGTGTCGTAGAAAGTCGCTCAGATTCAAGTCCAAGTCCTACTAAGATTACTCAGTCTATAGATGTGCTAGAGAATAGTCGGCAAAGGGCGCAGTCCCCTAAGCCTATTGATGTGCTAGAAAATAGTCGGCCAAGGACACAATCACCCCAGTCTATCGATGTGTTAGAGAGTAGTCGGCTTCCAGCACGCTCCCCTCAGCCTGTTGATGTTATAGAAAAGTATAGTACACCAACAAATAGTACACGCTCACCTACACCTGTCAGTGTTAAACCCAGTTCACGTTCCAGCATCAAGCCGATGGATGGGTTCGATCCCACTAGGCGAACTCCTAGTCCACGAGATTCCGTAGATGTGCATGAAAATAATAGGCCAAGTGTGAGTCCCCGACATCCCATGCCTGTGCCAGAGTATCATCATGGGAGAAGCTTAAGTCCTGCTAATATTAATCCTTCTGTGTATGGTCGTGAAAATAATAGGCAGAGCTCTAGTTCCCCATCCCCAGTGAACATTCCCATAGAACATTATATGCCAAGTCCAAGTCCTCCTCACTCTCTAAACATTCCTACTGGTGAAACTGTCAGAATTCATGTGCCATATAATTCTCCATCACATCACAGCAGCAGTTTCGCAACCACCTCTTCAACCGCCTCTCGTAATGGCTTTGATCTGAGTAAATCGGATCCAAACCGTATTAAAATTGATGTAACATCTGGATCTGGAAGTGAAATCTTAGGATGATTATAAGTACTGCTGGATTGAATCATTATATCATCGTAAAATTTTGCATTGTTGTTATTTATAATATTGCTTGATCATTAATTATTATTATTATGATTAATATAATATTATCATTATTATTATACAGTTGTATCATTAAATCCTCGTCGTTAGTGTTATCCAAGCTATAAGAAAACATGAACATGTCTATTTCCATTCAATGTAAAGGTAATAATAATATGAATTTTAAATGTTGAAAAGAGTAGTTATTATATGTCAATATTACTTACATCGTAGAAATAAATATCATTCATAGTTATATACGAGTAGACCATCTATTATATATATAGTTACTAGAAAATTGTATTATGTATTCAACTGTGAATCCAGCTATATGTAATAATTGTCGTAAAATCATAAGCAATTTTTTTTTCAAAAACACGATCAAATTTCAAAGAGTATCATATATGTTATAACAATTATCTAAATTACTAATAATGTAATATTAACAATTTTCTCCTCTTAAATAGAGAGCGTTTTACTGACGACGAAGAGACAGGGGTAATGAGTGAGGGGAGAAAATGCATCTCTATAACTTACACAAGTACGGAACGTATTATATTATTGAAAGTTTTAAAAAACCTCTGAGTATATGTTGCTTTTTGTTGTATTTTTTTTGTTTAAAATGATATCATTTTATTTGTACGCTCATATATTGATCTTTTCTCGTTGAATTATTTATCATGGAGATTGAGCTGCTTATGCATATACACTGCAATGCGTTTGAAATCAGCAATGTGCTGATAAATTTGTGATTCAAGCTTGTTTGTTTCGAGACTTCTCCTGCTTCTTATTCTGCCGTTGACGATCCCTGTTTTTCGAATTGTTTTTCTGCCTTTGACCTATATAACAACAGAACACAAAACCAGGATTAATTTCCAGCGTAGGTAGAAATATATACATAATACATTCTTGATTAGATTTAGTTTCCTTTAGCTCAAATTTTTCAGTATTCACAAAGGACTCTGTTGGTACTACAGTTTTAGTACAAGTTTATTACCATATAGAATCAAGTCTACCTCTATTGTTATACATAAGTATGCTGTATTCAAATAGCTTTATGTATATATTATGTATCTACATACACTAGTATAGTGTGTTAGATTTTCTTACGTTTTCCTTTGCAATCTTTACTCAGAATCTTTACTTCTTCACAGTCACTCTTGGGACCTTTTTTTAGTGAAAGTGTTCGCGTCCGTTTCTTGGTTTGTGGGTCGCAAGCTGACCAAGGTCCTTTTTGGTATTTGCATGTAGCTGTAAACACAAAACGTATCATATGAATAAAACCTATTCCTTCAATTACGAATATTTTTTTCACGTCTACAAATGTACATAACGTCTATAAACTAAACTAACTGTTACAAAAATGTACTGCTTACAAAATACTGATTCATCTCTCTACTGCCCTGATGCTTAGGTCATAATTCATCGTTATCATCAATAACTGAACATTACCAGTTATGATGATTATCAAAGCATATTTGTTATCATGAGTTACTGAATCTTACTTTAAATTTGAAGGTTTTACTCATAAAGTGTCGTTCAATTAATTGTTTATCAGGCATCTACTAATAAAGTCGGAGTGGAAACACTCTATCTAAGTGTAACCTCGCGTCGCAGTAAACAGTGACCAATTTGCTTTCAATGAGTTTGCAACTTGGTGATATGGAGTTATTGCATAAGATAAGGGTATGTTTGTAAGCAGAAATCATAATGTCTAGAGCGCTGTTGCTATACAAAAAAAGTAAATAAGTTCATGCCACCTCATTGGAAGATGTGGACTGAGCTGATAGTGAACTAGTGAAAGGTTTCGCAGTCTAGATATTGCTTTCTTCCGAGCTTTATTTCATCTTAGCAGTATTTACTCACGGAGCTCTCATTCCTTTTCCCCCCAATGCAATGTCCAGTATGTTCTTTGGACAAGAAACTTTTTCTCTCATGTTTTATCTGCTTCCGTACTACAGCCGGAGTTTACACGTTGCAGACTAGAAGCGTAGAGCGTATTTATTGATGAGCTCACTCGACATAAGCATGCACCATTCACCTAGTAACTACAAATACTACGTTTCTTAGGTGAACTATGAGTAGAATATAGCTCGAATTACGTGCAATCAAGTAAAAATTGATGATAACCTGTTTTCTGTTCTATAAAGTCTGCTACTACATAAATGAATATAGGATGTTGACAGAAGATGTAAAGACTTACGTTTGGCTGCCTGCCGAGTGATGCGTCTCAACAAATCCATGGCTTGATGAGTTTCCTCATTGTCCTGATCAAACCCGTCGTTGAGAGCTTTGGCACTAATGAGAGCACAAGAGACAGCTACAAGGAAGACCAGAATTATTAGTTTCATGATGAGTTTCTTGGTGAATTAAGGTCCTCTGGAATCAAACACGAATTTCCGGTGGAATTGCTTTGTAAACGTTCGTAGCAAACGGTCTCGACGTTATACAAGGTTGTTACGTCTATAAGGAGATGAGGTGGTGTGAAGACCCTGGTTTGTACTTTTAGTTGTCAAAACGCTGAGATTCAAAGGCTTATGGTGAATAAGAGCAATAACGAGCGTCACCTGGAATAGACGCAATGAAAACAATAAATATTGTTTATTTTTTCAAGCTTATTATAGCGTTAGCGAGGGACCTCAGGTGAGATAAAAAAGGTACACAAGGTATGATGTAAAAATAGAGATGGCTTTCACCATACAACGATACCACAGTACTTCCACCACCAGAGAAAGATGAGTGTAGTATGCTACGTGTAAGTTGTAAGCTACGGTGGCTTCTGCATACGCAAGTAACGGCAATATTGTGTCTGTGGGTGCGTGTGCAGCTTTTACAAGTGTGAATGTTTGACTGAAGGGGCTATTAGTGGAAATCATTAACTAGGCCACTGAGATTAAAATAAATCAATGGACATACAAGGAGATATGTTTTAGAAGATGTCTTTAAAAAGGAACTGTTGGTGATCTATCTGTTTGAAGCAAACTAAAGATAGATACCAAAATACAAATTCTATATAAGTGCTAACAAGCGAATGGATATGTTGAGTGAGGTTTTATTTTTATAATAACGATTGTGTATAACTTGTGTTTTAATGGGCGTAAAATAAAAACGGGCTATACAGATTCTTGTATTAGAAGCAACAAAACTCGTATTGAAAGCAACAAAACCACGTATAGATTGTATTATTTATATAGAAGTATAAAAAAACTGTAGATTCTATTAGAAGTAACAAAACTTAAGTAGGTATATAGATTTTATTAGAACTAAAAGAGGAAGTATGGGCCTGGACACTGACAGTTAAACTTAAGTGTGGACAAAGTTACCTACATAAATCAAATACCTAAATTGAAGTTGATGAAGTGCTGGTCAATTGAGTTATGAAGGCTACAATTACACTTTTGCTTCTTCCTCCGCACTCCTCACGACTCTGCCACTTGAGAATGAGTGCCTTGCTCGAGATCTGTCGCTATGAATAAGTTCAGATTTTCAGAGTAGAAGGCCTATTTGAACACAGGGATGTTTAAACGTATACTTTTCGTCAAGTCTTGGTAGTACTATACGATGTACTAATATTGTAGTGCAGGAAACGGACGTTAACCCGCGTGCCTGAGAGTAAACGTAGTAGTAGTAGTAAATAGTAGTAAGTGGAGAGTATGCACCTTAACCACAGTTCAAGACAGCAGATGAAATCCTTATTCGGACTCTCTCAAGTTTTTCGAATGGGCAGAGCTCTAAAACCAAACACGAAAAGTGATGACGACTGACGACGGCGATGCTGTTTTATAGAGGAGAAAAAAACTCTAATGGAAGCAAAACTGCTCTCTTTCCCATATATACACTACTGCTACTCTACTGCACACTTAGGTGGATCATCTTGTCGTGTATAAGTGTATCCTTCCTCTCTGGTTCAGTTTTAGTAAGCTTCCTTCCCTGCTACCTCCCTGCACCATATGAACTTATGATATGGTAAGTTTAAAACTTTATAAGGACGATACGGATATACATAAGATACCCATTTATAGGCAACTTAAAATACCCAAAATAGCATCAATTCACAAGGGTGATCCTTATATGAACGAATCCTGTAAGTTCCGCAGCAGAGAGAGAGAGAGGAGTAAAGCGTAGGCATTGTACATGTTGGAAGCAGAGAGAAGCAAACTCCTCTCACTGGAATTTAAAACCATAGCAAAAGGAAGTCGATAGTATAAAAGTGAGATCTACACACGTACGCTACCCTCCAAAGTTTCGGGTCCTGTTGAAAACACTGTAGGCACATTTTGGTAAATGAAATCATGTGGGTTTCGTCGGACGTATCCCGTCTCCAGTCGTAGAAATGATATTCCGAATCGCTAAGATTGGAACAACCACGCCTCTCATAAAACTACGATAAAGTCTCTCAAACCATTTCCTCCTGGAAAGTTCATCCGTTCATCCAATGCCTTCAGCAATGTTATACTTGAATCCTAAAACGATACTCGAAAAGTTGTTCAGAGTTTCAACTTGTACGATCAAACTTTCAGATCCATGTAATATGCAATCACACTCGGAGTTCCATGCAATATACGCAATCACATTTTGGAGTTCCATGCAACAATATACACAATCACACACTTCTGTCCATGTACATTTTCACGCGGCGGATCTTTCTCATGATCCTTTGGCACGAATTGCATTCCATAAAAGGGATCTACAGCTAGCTCAGGCTTAATTAACAATGACTATGGAGAAAACATAAAGAACGGTAGAACAGTTTTCCGTCCATTCCAAGCAGACTATAATAGCCGGAGTTTTTGCTTTTCAACCCTTCGCACAATGTTTGCAGTGTCTTTATATTACCCCTTTTGTCTTGTATTCAAATGCGCAGAGAAAATGATTATGTTAGGAAAAATTATTAATAATTCAGCTTCTCTTTGACGCTATTTTAATTTGGACGAATAAAGTTCCTCGTCTTGGTCTATTTTTGACGGCATTTGCTGTAAATTTTTTAACTTCTCATTTACTCAAGTATATACAAATATATGTATATATTCTCTCACTATATAAGTAATTAAGTTCATGCAATTTTCATCCTCCTCGTTTCTGTGCCGTATTGTTCCTCACGGAGCTCGCTTGTCATGAATTTAAAATTCTATTAAATTATTCTCCTTTTCGCTGGTGAACGTGGAATTTGTTCCATTAAATTAGTTTACTCGAGTAGCTTAACAAAGCTACGAGTACCAGAGAGACAAAACCTTGCATTTTTTCACGGCGTGCATGGAAAAAGTTTTTTTTTAAAGAAAATACCGCACCGAATTTCCTGGAAATGCGCTACCAAAATTTACGATTTGTCTGGAAATAGTTTCTTACACCATAGTTAACTATAAACTGCATGTCAACAGGAAAAATCATTCCAGAAATAAGTATGCCTCCTTGAAATATGTAAATACCTGTGACCATCCAATGGGTCAGCACGTAAACTACCACAGGTATATGCTAATCGAATTCAACAAGGTATTATTTATAGTTACAGCTGCGTACATGATATATTTCACGTTTTTATCGTACTTGGAATTTTGTTTTACCGAGGTGAAATATGTAATTGGAATTCATCTGTAAAGTTCCATGACCAGTTGATTAACTAAATGGAGCTTTTTTCCATCTTCTATAAAAAACATACTTTTTTTAAATATACTTATAATATATACTATAGTAGTAGTATCAAAATAAATAAATGTCTCTGTCAATGGAATTTTCCATGTGCGTGTTTCCTCCCAATTCTCTCATGGAACCCCTACGACTCAAGAATGTAAGAGGCGAAAAATGCAATTAGTATTGATGACTGGAATATGTTCCGATGATGACATAGCCAAAGTATATTATGCGTAATAAATACACTTGCCCTTGATCTCGGCCAAATAACATGTTGTGATGAGGTTGATTGCGTATAATGTCTTCAATAATGGTCTGTAAATTAATTCTATTATTTTTATTAACCTATATAATAACACATACGTTGTACGTCGGTGCTTATTTATAACCAGATAGTAAATAACATTGAGCTTCTGTGGGTGACATGATACTCTTGTACCTACATTCATTGTAGTACATATGTACTGTCAATGTCAATACATTATCACACTTACACTATTTGTTTACTCACTCACTGGGTAGCGTACCATTTCTACACAATGTATAGGATCACTATTTACTTAAATAGCTCATTTGAGTCACAGCACAATCCATTGTGTATATATCTGTAACTTCCGCATGTGTATGCTTAGAAAAATACTTACTTAGTACTGTTAGTCCTAATAAATTCATTTTTACGGTTACCTGGAATCATTATTAATTGTAAATTATTATTATGCAATATAATGTAATGTTCTTATCTAATACAGAAGCGATCAATAATTTTAATCATCAGATATAGCATAATTATGTGCACTGTAATATTATACATAATTAATTATCGTTTATATAAATGATATTGTTATTATTTTAAGGTTTATACGACGATTCCTTATTAATCTATAGATGCATTTCATATAATTATGTGAAAGGTATTTATTATACTCAGGTTATTATTATAGAAAGCATTCCCGTATAAGCTAAAACCATAGTTTAAATGTGGAACAACCTAACCTTTCCCCGATGATTGCGCTGTAAGATGTACATATGTAAGTAAGCATTGACATTTTAGCAAAATAAAAATTATTCATTTAAAGGGTAGACATTATTATGTATTATGCACACGGCTGGATAACATCTCCACCCTCATCCTTATCTATTCTGACTTTTCTGACTGGCGTCTTGTGGCCTAGTGTCGCTCTAAATAGTTTTCAGGAATGGATACATGTCGTATGTATATGTACATAAATAAATTGATTGGAGAATGTCAAAGCTGTCAAAAGTAAAACTACCATAGAAAGATGCACTATTTTCTGAATGTCACCTTTCCATTATTTGCTTCACTTCACAAATATTATGTAGAGCGTCGTTGATTATTAAAGCACTACTTCATGATCTCGATCAGTCTGTGCGTCAATATTGACTCTCCAGTGGATATGGAGAGACCTATCCAATTAACAATAACAATGTCTAGACCTATTTTTGAGATTTTATGAACCTTCATTGTATTTTATGAACCGAGAATGTTTTTAGTCCAGTCGTCAAATAGGGAAGTGAGTGTAATGCGGAGATGAAATGACATCAATGCTTTAGCTTTAGTCATGCTAAAGAGCCTTTCTATCTTTCTATAGTACTCTATACATATATTTGCTTATTACTTATTTTTATGTTTACTCTCTTTTCTACTAGTTTCAACTTTCCACATATCTATTTCAGTCTCCACTGGCCAATTTATTTCCTATTTTTGATTCCACTGTCTCTTCCACCAGTTTCCACCAGCTTCTATACTGTCCACCTAACTATTTCAGGTTCCACTTACACTTACCTATATTTGATTTCCACATTTTTTGTTTCTGCTTTCCACTTACCAATTTTGCTTCCACTTTCCACTTACCAATTTTGCTTCCACTTTCCACTTACCAATTTTGCTTCCACTTTCCACTTACCTTTTGATTCCACTTTCCACTTACCTTTTGTTTTTATTTTCCACTTACCACTTTTGCGTCCACTTGTCTATTTCTTGTTTCTACTTTTAACTTACCTATATTTGGGTCCATTTATCTATTTTTTTCCACTTACCTAATTTTGTTTCCATTCATCTATTTTTTGCTTCCATTTATTTATTTGTATTTCCACTTACCAATTTTGGTTTCCACTTACTAATTTTGGTTTCCACTTTTGACTAAACATATTTTTGCTACCACTTACCAATTTTGTTTCCATTTATCTATTTTTTGTATCCCAAAACCATTTTTGTATCCACTTACCCATTTTTGTTTCCATGTATCTATATCTATTACTTTTCGCTTCTTATTTCCACCTATCTATTATGGTTTCCACTCTCCACTTAGCTATTTTTATTGCCACTTTCCACTTGCCATTGCCATTTACGGTATTTAGTATTTCAACTTTTAAACTTTTAAACTCTTCTTATATACTTGAATCATAGAGAATATTACAGGAATAAAAATGTCTATGGCCGACATTTGTGCCAATCAGAAGGATTTCTACACGTTGCCACCAATACTAAAAAAACTTCAAATGAAAGAAGATTGCACGATGCAAAATCAAAAATAGATTTCCACATTACTAAGGATTTCAGAACAGAGTGCAATTAGCGTGCCGTGATTAATTAATTAAATTGAGTAATTAAATTTCACATGAAATTGGGAGCTACATGTGACATTTCTGTGAAGACGACACAAATTAATTCTATAGCAGTGCTAAAATCGCTCAATCTTTTTTTACAATAAATTTCTTTTTCTTAATTTTTATTTCAATTAATGCTTCTACCCGGTTTTTGATTATTTATAATCAATCCATCTTCTTGCTCACTGAAGCTGCTATTAAAAATATTTTTTTAGTAATAACTTGAAAAAAGTAATAATATCAACGTACTACCATGGCCAAAGTAATTAAGGTAATTAAGACTTTGAGGAATAATTGGAAAAAGTCGGTGTTTGCGGGCATAGTCAGCTACTATGGGATAAATTACTTAATTGATAGGAGGAAGTAAGTAATATTTTTCAAAATTGACTTAATATTGATTATTTATGGATTGGAAATAAACTTTAAATTGTGGTATACTTAAATGTAAACAATAAATGAATTAATGTGGACGGTACAATGATAATTATATTTTTATATTCATTAACTCATATTTTTTCAGACAGTTCCTAGTCATGAGAGCCTTGTGTGAAGAAGCTGGAAAACAGGGACAATTACCCCTCCCGATCGGAGCTCATAATAAACATATTACCTTGTTTTTGAATCCGGCAGCTTCAGGACGGTGAGCTTTTGATTTTTGTAAAATATATATTGTTTATATACTAATCGGTTGTTTATAAGAATGACGAAATTTTGTTAATTGGACGGGTTATTATTATTACTGTTATTACAGCAAAGGCCGCAATAAATTCGAAAAATACTCCGAGCCTTTGCTGCACATGGCAGGATTTCTTGTGACGATTGTAAGAACGGAAAGAATTGATGAAGCTAAGGAACTAGTGGGTTTGTTAGATAAAACTAACGTTATAGCTGTTGCAGGAGGAGATGGAACTTTAAGTGAGGTATGCTTTAAGTGCGATCAATGCGCTTGTTATTAATAATTGTTTTTGTGGTGTGAGTGTATGGTGGAGCTTGTATAGTACAGGAAACGAATAGAAATTATATATTGAATATATGGTTTGAATTATTGTAGGTAGTTACTGGACTGTTAAGAAGGGATGATGCAAGTGATGCTGCAAGAACATATCCTATCGGAATAATACCTGTGGGCAGTGACAATGAATTTGCCACTAGCTTATTTAAAATTGATTCCAGGAGTGAAATGCAACAAATTTCACAGGCCACGATGGCTATAGTCAAACATCGGGTAGTACCTAAAGACGTTATGGAAGTAAGAGTAATTGATAAACCTCCACCACCAGCACCGGAGGAAGCATCTGTTCCGAATGAAAGTAGTCCGGTATACATTCTTACTGTTATGTTTCATATGAGAATCGTGAAATCATTTTTGACATCCTCCTGATATTTACTTGATTTATTGAATGTTTTTCTGTAATAGAACACTCTAGTAGATCCCGAGGCATCACCCATTGAAAACATAACGGAGAGCACAGTTGAAACGACTGCTGAAAATACTGTTGACAAGATACCTCCCCTGCCAAGGCCTGTGTATTCCATGTCAGGCATTCGTCTAGGAATGTTTAGGGAAGCGCTAAAAAGGAAATCTGAAATGTCAACAATATGGAATGAGTATTTCACTACTCTTTGGTCATTCCTATGGACCGACCAAGCATTGTTTAAAGCTGAAATCAAGTACACTCCTCCATGCCCTGGTTGTTTAAAATGCTATAAAGAGGAACCGAAAAAGAATCAGGGCACATCCTTGGCCTCCAGAGTCATGTCTGTTTTCCGACCACGTCAAGGTATTGGAAATATAATTATGCCCGACTTACTACTTACTTACTTTGTGTATCGAGTTCCTAAATTGATTTTAGCTAATGTAAATGTCAAGTTTACCTTTCCTATAAATGTGGTTTGAATTTTGTAGCTCAAGAGCCACAAAAGCCTTTAGTAGAGAATGAGCAGTGTGGAACGTGGTCTTCAATTTGTGTGGAAACACCAGAATTCAATATCAAGCCACAAGAAGATGGAACACTGGCTATGGAAATCGGAAAGAAGCTGAGCGCCACGGATTTTTTGATGCAAGGGTTCAAAATTATTTCAAATAGCAAAGATTCAATTGAAACAAAAATTGGTTTTAACGAAGCAGAAATAATTCCAATTGAAGCGCCGGAATTTTGTTCGATAGACGGTGATGAATTCGAGGTTAGACCCCTTCACATCCGTGTTCTTAAAAATAAGTTGATGTTCTTTGCTCCTACTTAAGGGGATTGTTAAAAGCGTTTTATGTAGTTCTTGAATATGAAGACAATAAAATTATATTTATACCTATAAATAAATAGATTCATGGTGTTAAGCTGAAACTAAAATTTATCATGATATATCAGTCACTTAGATTGTAGTATTTTGCATGCAAATACGTAGCTCGTAGTTTTGTTTCAGTTATATAGTTATATTTATAAAATTTATTTTAATAACAGTACATGCAACAATAACGGTGCCGCCTGCAGCATTAAAGTTTACATGGACAGAAAATTTTAGATTAGTAAGACCTCTCATATCGCAACCGTTTCAAACACTTGAGTTCCACTTGGTGTTTCAACTTTGAGGAAACGCACATCCAGGACTTGTAAAAAGTTCCTGTATAAATTTCGTTGATTCGCTGTAGAAACATCGCCAGCAACGCAATTATCATGTAGCATTACAGAAAGACTTCGCTCTAGCATAAACTCGTTGCTACCTGTACTTCCGCTTTTTATGCGTGGAAATGTTTCACCCGCGTTTTCAACTATATTACCTAAATGTCTGTTTTGTTTGTCGTACAGAACATTAATATTATCTCCTTCGTAATTCTGCATACATAAAGTAGAAATCGACTTCCGAATGAAATCTTGAGAGACTTGAAAGCTATTTTGAAGATCGGGAGTCGCCCCCGTGATTTGATAAGAGCTGTCAGAAATTGTTTCATCTGAAACTATCTGTTCTTCCTTTCGGAGCATTCTCATAAATCTGTCCCACATTTCTTTCACTGTCATAGTTGTCCATTTTTTGTTGTATATTGTTGCAACTCGCTCTTCCATCGTTACCGTATTCACTCTTTGGGGACTGAAGGTTCTCTTGCCGTAAGCCATTTTCTGATATGCTAATAAACGAACCACACTCCCTGTGATGGTCAGCGCTGGCACCAAAAATACTATGACCCACTATATCGATGAACCAAAAATATAATTAATTTTCATTAATGGAATACTTGTATTTAGTATTAATATTTAGAACTTGAGTTGTTCAGAGGAACGGTCAATTTACTCACTGGATCAATTAGACAATGACGATCATCTTTGCTTTTTAGGGCGTCATGACCTGAACCCTGTTTAAAGCATAATAGCAAAATATAAGTACATATGTAATTATGTAATGAAGAATCGTGAAGACGACGTTGTTTAATGTTTTAATATTTCGCTAAACATGAAATCTTCCTAACCTTTGCGAATGTTTCATGCTCCAAAATGAACTCTTTACTAGTTGTTGCAGCATCTTCAGTTGCATTCGTAGACGCAAGTGCAAGACAGTATCTATACCAGGCAGAATAAGAAATTGAGGTTGAAATATTAAATTACACAAGTAATACTCGAAGTATGCACATCGAAAGCATTGAAAACTGGCACTGGCGTCTCCTACTCGACCAACTTACCCCGGAAACTCAAGTCCTTTATAAGGCACAGTGAAAATAGTATTTTCAAGTAGGATCAATGCATAGTAAAACTGTACAAGGACATGAACATCATTGGAGTCAAGCTCTGGTAGGAAAAAGAGGGAGATGAAAGTAGTGACAATTAATTTCTGCGACGCCTGGCCTAATTGTTTTGATGAAAACAATTTTGCAAATACGACGCAGTGAATAATTCCAGCCAACACCGGCACAGCGATGATTCCCCGTTCGGATTTAGATGCGGTGATTGCGGTGCCAATGATAAGAGCAACGGCGCAGCATCTTGCAGTGTAGATAAAGACCCAGGAGGTGATGTTCAAGAACTTCCAAAGGTTTTCACCATAACTCCCATCGGGTGCCACAACCGGTCCTGGAATAACAAAATTATTGTTACTATATACTCCAGCTCTTAATCATAGTGACATACTACATTCTGAAATATACACCTGTAAGGATACAGTTTATGTAACCTTATAGATAGATGGATATTCCTTATATGTATTTATATAAATGTATGTATTTATTATATGATGAACAATGTTATAGTAGAGAGCGACATCAAGGTCAAATCTGCAGGAAATGAGACAGCTGCAGAAGTTACACATCCTTTCCCAATAGCTACTTTATACTGTACCTTTATTGATATTCCAAAATACAGTTGTTACCACTCGGACAAAATCAATAAAGGAGAAGGCAAGGGTTAGGATTCCCAAAGTCTGGTCCTCGTTGGAATCTGTGAGGAGAGTGTACAACTGAAGAACACATTGTGGAGCATTTTCTAAAGCGGCTTGGAGAAAGTCTAAGCGAATCAACAATTCTCGGCTCCAATGGGTATCAGGCCTGCAAAGTATATTCCAAAAACGTTTCAGTCTCCTTTGCTAATAAAAGTAAAGGCAACTTTCCAAAAAATCTAATAAATATGGCTCATTGTAAAAATTACTAGTATCACCAATCCAAACTTCTGGATTGAAACATAGGTAGTCACTTGACTTATTGAATTGCAATTAGACACTTACGGTGCTATTTTCATAAACCTTTTCGGCTCCCGCATGGCTTTTATGCCAAACGTCAGAGCTTTCAAGTACCTGAATTTTGAATGTTAAATTAAGTAATACAATAACATTTCAGTTTATAGTAATTATTGTCATTCATATTAACAAAGTGTGTATGTAGAGTAATAGAGTTGGATGTATAGTCTGCAATTCTGCATACCACGACCATGCGATGAAACGAAGAACCAGCGTCCCGAACAGATATTTTGCCGACCGTCTAATGGATTTCCTGGCAAGTTTTGCCCCACGTTTTCGAATGTTTCTGTCCTTGTGGAATATTGAATGCAAGGCTCCACTGTATGAATGATACAACATGGATTTTAACCCGTCTAGCTTCTAGCTTCACTATTTACATTTTTTGTATCTATGTATGTAAACAAAATGTATTTTTAATGAAAAATTATTATTTACCTACAACACCCAATGCAATTAAAAATTGACAACTTATCTGCCGATTCTACTCTTTCTTCTAGTTTACCAAACATGCTGTCGGTACTACGTTCTTTCTTTAAAACCCGTTTGAATGCCGATTCATTGTCTTTAAATAAGACACCACTAGGATTTTCACCACTGTCTCTCATGTAGACGTTGGTGAAAACTGTTGTAGGAAGTAATATGGGAATAGCTGTTAAAATTGCTAGCTCCCACTTTCCTTTCTACGAAATATTTATAATAATTCATTATAATTGAATTATTTAACATTTAATAAGCCTTTGGTAATGTAATGTTCAATGCTGTTTAAGATAATGCTATATTAAAATTGAATCTTAAAGATTCGTGAAATTATTACTTACAGTTGTATAGTGAACCAAGGTAATTATATCCAATACTACACTTATGGTGCTCACAATCATGTCAAAAAGAGTTTCAATGATGTACAAATATAGTACACGTTGTCTAAATTTTCTGATTTCTACTGCAGTTAACCAGCAACATTTGCTGTGAGAACCCTGTGGTCCGTTACAATGCTCACAATTCATGGTAAAAACAATGCAACTTTACTTAAAATGATTTCAAAATCCTTCTACGACAGTGTTTTACGGGCTAATGAGAAATAGAATAGTGAAACTAACTATATAATATTATTCGGAAAATGACCTTCGGTGAGCACGTATTCTGGAACCAGATGGACATAAAATCAAATATTAGTACCTGGACTACTTTCTCTCAGTTACATGGAGATTGAGAAAGCAAAGAAGTTCCGACATGTAAATTGTTATCGCAATTACAACAAACAGGGCAACACCCCGCACACACCTTTCGCTTCAGCAAATGAAAATTCAGGTTTTCGGTCAAATCAGTTCCGTACATACTATTGTATTATTTCTTAAGCTTACTCAATTGCTTTGAATGTTCCTCAAATTGATAACAAACATTTAATGTGGACTTAACAGTCAAACTTTTATATTTATTTATTGGTCATCACATCTAATCAGTTCCTTCACAGAGCCAGTAAAACGTGTTACAAAGAGTAGAATTCATACAAGATATTATTAGTGGGAACAAGTTACCATCTAGTGTTTCACACAAAACGATACATTAATTACAAGCATATATAGAAAAGAAATATCAACCCTCGAAATTACAAGGAAAATCCTAAAATTTTTGCAGGTTTTGAAAAATCATGGTTTGCATCAATAAAGGGGTTTTAGTGAGATGAAGATTAAATTAATTGTAATGAATCAGAAATGCTAACTGACTAAACAGATTCAGCAAGTCCAATACGGTCGTTACCCAAATCGAATTCGGTGTAGTATTTTCCAATAAAAACGTCGCCAAGGATCCAGATGGGCCCTAGAGGTTTAGGAACATCAAGGCCAATGAATCCAGACAAGCAGATTGTTTGGCCAAATTGACTCACGCTAAGGACATAATCTTTCCCTTCTAATTCGAACACTTTTCCACCCAGGGTGAATTGAATTCTTGGAAGATTGGGAATATTATTACAGTCTACTCTATATTCTCCTCCCACAAGTGGAGTAGCTCCGATTTCTTTATTCAGCTTGCGAATTTCTTCGCTTGGTCCAGCCAGAAGACTGGTACCAGTATCTGCGATGGCTTGACAACCGCCTTTGCAATATTGTCCGCCGGTGCCCCCAATTTCGACCCTAAATCCACAATATTTTATATGATATTATGTAAGCCAAAACAACAGTAAAATTAAATTGAGTTTTATATAACGTTGTCATACCCATCCATGGCGAACTGCCAATATCCTTTCTTGGAAACTGGAACATAGGTGAAATTGCCTTTGTAATATTTAGGATCAGAACCTCCAAGAATAAGTTCACCACCAGGACCAGCAGAAGCGTCTCTGTTAATAAAATACTTCAATTATTTTAGCTGTTATTACCGATCTGAATTAGAAGTGTTAATGTATTACCTATTCAAGTAAAACGAAAAGACGGGATTGTCAATGACTCCTTGCGTAATCATCTGGTTGAAAACAGGTGGAATTTTGTCTACTGAAATGGTATCGTAAGCCATTCCTAAAATTCCGTCAAACTTGGCAGCAACGAATGCAAGTCCGGGTTCACTGAGAGCTTCAGCAAATACTTGATTTTGCACTGACAATCCACCGACCTAGTTCAAGGTTTAAATGTTTACAGTCAATAATCTCACAGTATTAGCTTTTACGGAAGAGAATGCAAATGGTACTTATACAGGTTTCCTTTATTCCAAAATTTAACTTACTGTGACCACATCCTGAGATAAAATTCCTGACAAGCTTCCAGAACCATACCGGATCTCGAACTCTGTGCCATTGGGCTTGTATGAACTTGATTTTCCGCTGTCGTATTTATTGTGAAGCACTGTACATAAAAAGAATCAACTTTAATATAATGCTCATATACAATCATTCAAAACCATTTATATTTCTAATCACTTACAGCATGCAATATTTGTCAAATGGCATTTTTTGGATGGAACCCATAGATTCGAGGACCCCGTGTCAAACACAACTTTGAATTTCTGTGGTGGAGTTCCAATACTGATCGGACCATAATATTGAGCCTAAAAAATAATAGTGACAACAGTTCATACACCAACTCATTAAGCGTTTAAAAATGTGTTAAAATCTAGACAAAATTCAACGTACATCAAGATAATTTGACAACGGCTCAGGAGTCGGGCCTCCAAGCTGGCTCCATCGGTGGTGAACCACTTCTACATCCGTGCCAACCTCTTGAAGCGCTCTTCGGGCTGACTGAATCTTGGTCAACGGGATTCTTAAAATAAAAACATAATTATTTACAAAAGTTGTTTACATTTGTCCCATAAAGAAAGCTCCCACCGACAACTCAATGCACTCAACATTAGGCCTAGGCAGTATATCAATACTGGGTGGATTAAAGCAACATGAGATCATTGTCATTCTGGGCTTCACATGCTATACAAATTCTTTACAGAAGTCATTCTTATAGTTCATGGCACGTTTGGTAATCAAGACGCACCCACGCATCTAAGTAATTTTCTTTGTATGTATAATGCTTCTGCTATGTAAAAAAATATAATTTCCTCCGAACAATTTCTTTCTTCGTAATAAGTAATGTTATACTCTAAAGTATACGAATTCACCAGTCTACTATAAGCCAACTACGCTTATATGAAGTCAAAACGGACGTTCCAAAATTAACGACAAACTTCAACCTTCTGTATGCATTCTATACCAATGACTACATAATGAACTGTAACTTCGTAAATCTTCCTTCCAACTTTTTCCATTTCAGAAGATGAAGGTATATTTTTACAGGAGTTCCTCTTCAGCGGAATTACGCAAAATGATTTTGCCCTCAGCAAAGAGAAACGTAGATCACCGAGAAATTCTTAATTTCTCATATAGGAACTATAGTTATTCATAGAAGTCATTCTACGTACAAATGTACAATTTCTAAAAATATGTTGCTTATATTACTACTCTACTGCATCAATGACATATAGCAAATTATTTGCAAAAATTGTTAAATATTGTCATTAATGAAATTTAGAAACTTGCTGTTCAAATAATCGAAACTTTACTACTATTACCCATCCAATTATCATCATTCTAGATGGAATTCGAGAGATTTTTAAAACCCCATAATGGGTCTTAACATACATGATCACAAAATTGGCAATTAGGAGAACTTGCGTAATAAACTTGTCATTAATCCGAAACTACGCCGTGCTGTTGTATACATCCTATATAAACTTATTATGCAAACGTCTCCATCTCCATACTACTATCAATTTTCTATACACCATAACTTTTGGCTTGAGATTGAAGTGGAACCTCTTTGAGCATAGATCATGGATATTGCAAAAAAAAGTGGTCAACAACCCATTATCACAAACATGTATCGCATCCACAATTTCATATACATAGAAGATGGCAACAACAAGTAAAATGGGTGATATTACTCAAGTAAGTACTTTTACAGTATAGTACCTACTTTTGTACAGTCTCTCTCACACTCAAGACATAAGCAACTTCACCAACAAGAGTTCATAAAATCAGCGAAGCCGTGCAAGCACCTTTTATACATCATGACATTGTGCAATGTCAAGTAAACTTCTCTCTCCCTTTATGTTCTTTCCATCAGCTTTTTTCGTCTCTGAATCATCCAGTTGTTACGATTATTTTGCATGCGATATAGCAACACAGCAACAGTGAATACACTTTCCATATTCCACATTTACACCCAAAGTCATTATATTATGTCATTTATTATATTATATCAAATGGATGCTCTATACAATATCAAATTTAACCTTATAACTTAACAAAAAATATTTTTTCCATACTCACGCCGATTAGCTCCCTCTAACCCTTTTAGGTCATTAACACCTCCACAAATTATGAAATATGATACATATTCTGCTTTCACCTTCACCTGTATAATTATTTAAAAAATTGTCAACAATCATAATAATGGGCTATTTTCTTTTAACCCCTATGTATTCTCCATTCTTATGATGTTTTTTTTTTAATTTGATGCACCGAGACTCTTGAGATCCTATCACGTGAATACAATAATGATTCAATCAAACTTTGATCACACTATTATAATAATAAATTATAAAGCCTCAAATGTGCTTTATATTATGATTTTGTTATTATTATTCCAATAATACTACCCAAAAAACTAAACCCATGTCGAATATCTTTCGCCACAAATTCAATTTAATCAAAAATTAATATCTCATTAAAACTATAAATATACTAATGCCACTTGCTTCATTTATCCACACAAAAATTAAATGCTAAAAAATTAGTACAAATACTAATTTCTCCTCAATGCAATATTACCATAATTGTTGTCCCAAAGCTTTGTGAAGTTGCAAAAAACCGCTTTTAAACGATATTTGTTTGTCAAGTCAAGTCAAGATAGAATAAATCATGTAAAGAAGTATGACGGGCTATAATACCAACTACAATAAGTATAGCAATAAAAGTCAAAGCCGACGACATAATGTTTTTATAAGGATACTGTATTATACAAAAGTACAGATATGTGATGATGATATAAACCAAAGCCTATGAAGGTTGCTGTACTTTTTATTTTAATGTCATTTCTTCGGAGTTGGCTGACACAATAATAAGCACAATACACCTTTACCGCAACTAAATGACGATGATGATGACTGTCTAAATGTTTGACTCAAATATAAAATGCATTTTAAAGGATGACATCGCAGCTGATGACAACATCAACCAACTTTATTGTTCCATTTCATATAATAAAAGTTCCTCGTGGTTTAAAAAGTATTTTTGCACCCTATCCCATGATTTACTTTCTTGGCACATTTTAAGTCTTCTTATTTTTATAGAAATAAATTACGATTTGCAAACCCTTCTGTACTCATCAAATGCTTTACTTATTACGTTTTTACTTACAAATAATAAGTACAAATCTTATACGCATATGTATTTTAACCATGCAAAATCTTTTAAAATGTTTGAAAAATCTTCCAAAAATCCAAAAAAAATCATTCAAAATCCTAGAAAATAAATCTTAAAAATTGTAAATCTCTCAAATCAAATCTCTCAAAAAATTTGAAAAAATAACCAACAAAAATAGTTAAAAATGCCAAAACTGCCTATGCCAAAACAAATATTCGACCGGGCACACAATGTAAACAAGCTAAAAAACAGATGACTGTCAATTTAATGCCGATGATGGTAAATGTAGTGTGATTAGGGTTTGTGCAAAATGGTAAAATAATAGATAAATAAATAAGATAAAAATGCATAATATGCTATATTCTAAAACACTAACCTTATTAAAGTGGCTTCATTTGTTGCCACCAGGACAGCCAGAATAATCCCCAAGAAGATCCAAGACTTCATGGTGTACGAATCTGTGGTGAAGGGGATAAGATTTATTTTTAGTATATTATATATAATATTAAGGTATACACATATATGCAAAAAATAGGGAAATAAAAATAGACAGATATATAATCTTTTTCTAAATAAATTAGGATTTCTACATAAATAAATATTAAAAGTGAAAATGTATAAGTTATTTATAGTATAAGTTCCAGGTATATTGACCATAATTTTGCAAAATAATAATTAATAAAAATAATTTAAAAAAAATTTAAATAGTAAATTATTATAATTTTTAAAAACCTACTCAAAGATATAGTTGAGTTTTTCAAGAATTTTTCCGAAAAATAATAAAGATTCCCAAAGCAGAGTTCCGACAGTTCAATGTTACCGCAATGATAAATTATAACTCAATGGCGTTCCAGAGCTGCGACGTTCACAAAAACCAACCAAAAGCCCAAACGAACCAAACGCAAACCAAGGGAAGTAAACTGCAATATGAGGAACGTCAGGAATACGATTATATCACTTTTTGCCCCTTTTGCCGATCCAGATCCTATTAAATAAGTACCTACACAATTGCACACTAATAAAGACAGCTAACTCTCTATCTATACTGGAAGCTTCTATTGTGCTATAAAAAATTAAATTAAATTAATTTTTTGATGAATCAAGCCTTATATTGCTAAATATTGCTTAATATATTCTAAAAAACTGTGTAATAGTAGGTAGGTTATTATATATAGGCAAGCGTTGCAAAGTGGATGAGATTATGGAGAATTTTTCATCTATATATACCTAAGTATATATACAATGATTCACTTCCCTTATATTTATTTATTTTATTATTGGTCCCAATATTTTGTATATATTAAGTTGTTTAATATTATGTATGAATGCAACCCTTTTTTCCCTCTCAGCCCCGACGACCACACATGCAAACTTAATGGTCACCTCATTTTTAGCTTATCCACTTAAAGTAAATAGTAGTATCATTATATAAAGCATGTACACTTAACTTTATAGAGAATCTATATATGTATAACATGTGGACGGGATAACAAAAATTATAGTATGTACATACTAGTATGGTAGTATAAATTGCAGTTTTTCTATTGCATATATATAAATATACAATACATATAAAAGTAAAATAAGGAGTGAACGAAACTAATAAGTATAAGGGGTAAAAGTACAGTTAAATCCGAATATTATGTATTTTGGCTTCTCTCCCACAATTTTTCGCACGTCAAAAGGCAAAAGGAAATAGATAATATCCAATGTATACATTGAAAAATTATATATTTAACTTTGGGGGTCTGTATATAGTTACTCGCATTGCACACATATCATGAGTTCCTTATGGACAAAATAAATCAGGAAAATATTCAAGTCATGTCGTGAGTAATGAGTGATCAGCATGAATCAGTACGTTTATCAATAAGTACATCAGTTAGTATATCAGTAAATGTACATCAGTTAGTACATCAGTAAATGACATCAGTTTAAAAGTACAGTGTGAGGCATCAATAATGTACTTATATCAATAATTATCGAGTAGGAAGAATAGCATAAGTGGTCGCTAATACCAAATATGTATACTTTTGTGATGTTATAAATGTTGTAGTAGTAGGAAGTATCTCTACATGTTTAAATGAACCATGCACGGCATATCATATTATAAAAATCAATAATAATTATTATACTTTATGCATATGGGACATGTGATGTGCTATAGTCTCCAGGTCCAGTTTGACTCTTGTCAATACACTTTTAAGCACTTACTTATAATAATAATAAATACATTGCCCCATCATACTGCTGATAAGCTTTAATCTAATAATATTTGCTTGACATATTATACACAAACATTATCAGTACATGGCAACAGCGGTGGATTATTTACCTTTATAATTTTAAAAATAAATAATGGCTCTATACCCTCTAATGGTGTGTTTATACATTTATATTTAATCAATTTTAAATTTTAATTGTGATCATTAATTTTTCATGCTCATCATAAAATCAATCTCATCCTTATTCCTTATTATCAATCATAATAATTATATATATATCCTTAATATTTATTTTGCAAAGGCAACGAACGTAATTAAAACAACGCTTAGGACTGTTGTAGGTGTATTTTTATTGAATATTTGCTATTGAATATTTGTGCTATAAAAAATACAATGTACGTACAAAAATGGTGTTCATGGTATAGTATTTTTTATTTGTATTTTTCCCTTTACAAATGTTTCGCCCTGCTTTCTGATCGTGAGAACAAAAATAAAATTCAATATATTGTAACAACTGTCATTGTGATAGACTCTTTCATTGTTTCAAAAAATACTATAAGACTTTAAAACATTGACATGCGTGGAAAAAAAATAAAAACATTGCTAGTGCCGTCAAAACGTATGCTTCTTGTCATGTCTACACAGGGTATTACAGAATGTTAACATGTAACTATATACAGAAAAGCATTTTTTTGCATAAAAATCGATATTTCAAAAATTCCAATAAGCGATTTATGGAATGATGAGAATCCAGGTAAGAGCTTCTGAGGAGAAATTAATAATGTCTATATAGATAGAGAGCTAAAATAAGCAATAAACTTATTGATTTTAGCGTCTGCCAAGCCACTTGAAAACATGAAAAAGGGTATGGTAAGGTATGTATAAAACATAGCAAAAGCAAGATTTACCCGGCCCGGCTGTATAATATAATCTATATACCTTCCGGTATATATTTATTCCTCTTCTCCTTCCTCCTTCATGCATGTATTTCATATGTCGGGTATATACACAGAAATAAATCAATCAAAAGGACTGATCAGTCTTTACTTTACCTGACAGTGCCGTTGAAACAGTAGCAACGGACTGGAAGACTGCGCTATGTACACTTGGGCTTATTATTAAGTGGAAAAGATGGAGACGGAGATATTCAAGTGTATTACACATATAAGTATGTAACAGAATGGCTGACGAGAAATGGTTAAACATGACTAAAAATACCAGCGCTAATGATGACAAGATGCACCAACGGATGAAAAAATGAAGAAAGGATGCGAAGCTGTAGTGACATAGATTTTAGGATAATTTTTATTGAAAATACACCAAAAATTGGTCATTAAAACGCCATTTCACAGTAATCGACAAATACAATACAATGGTAGGTTTAAAGAGGTGATTCTGATATTTTTATTACGTACATTTATATGTATATTGAGAAAGATTTTCCTTTAAAGTTAGAAAACATATTACAACTACGGTTTTTTCTCTAAAACTGTTTTTATCAACTTTTAAACTTCTTGACAACGAAACTTTTCATTTTGAATTTATTCTTTTTGTGCACAGCACTTTGCAAAAGAACATAGTAAAGCACAGACACCATGTTGTTTGCATTAAGATTTCGACCTTTTTTGTGCTGGAATTACAGGGAACTTATTTATTTTTAAAATCCCTCTATTTAAACAATCACACTCTTATCTCAACTTGTCAAAAACTTAAGTAATAATTATTATGAGACCATCATCAATACAGTAAGGAAATTAATAATTAAACTGATCTATAAATTTGAAATGCAAAAAACTTTTCACACAACCGAATCCAAAAGTAAGAAATTTGTTAACTTATATATAATAATATAATAATTACGCAAATGCAGTCATGGCAAGTTAAACGGTAACTCCCTGACCTCCATTGGACGGGGTCTCAGCAACTCCACCATCTTCAGACTTTTCTTCCAGCTTAGCTTTCTTCTCAGCGCTGACCCCATCCACTGCTGTTCCGTCCGGCTCATCTGCTACATCCGTTTTCCTCTTACGCTCCGCATCTGTCAAATTCCACAAGACAAAACAACAACATTAGGATCATCCCAAACAAGGCAACCCACCCCTTTTCTCACCTAAAATCGATGCAACGCATCTCTCCTAATAAAATCTCTTGAAATATACTTAAATTCCCTACACATATACAGTTTTACAACTTTATATACACCCATTAACCTCCTTATATTATACCCAAACTCCTTAACCTTCTCTACTTAAAAATTCCTCCTTCTACACTTCAAATCCACAAAATTTTATTGGGTCATATTTTCCCAACCAAAGGGGGAAATGCAATTACCAGCTTCTCCTTCGGTACTGCCGTTTTCCTCCGTCCCGTTCTTTTCATCCTTAGCGGTTCCATTTTCCTTCGGTACCTCCTCGCTATTTCCATTCTTCTCAGCTTCCTTCGTTTCTTCTACCTTCTCTGCCGGCTCGGCAGCAGGTGCTTCCGCCGCTACTTCTCCCGCAGCATCATCCTTGACTACCTCCTTCACGGTCTCCTTGACCTCATCTACGGGGGTAGCCTCGACTACCCTGCAAAGACAAACAAACAGAATTCACATTAGTAATCCATTAATCAATCGTACAAACTTTATATCCCAAACATTATTATCAAACATTAATAACGACCCTAAATCCATAATTAGCATACCAAAAAAAATCCCTCTAAGTGCGTTTTCAACATTTTTCAGAGCATATTTTTAAAATACACTCCAGAGCTTATTAAAAAATTTCCAAAAGGATGTGTTCCAATCCATTTAAAAGCCCTTATATAGAATGTATTAAAGGGGTAGCGAACTGAGCGAAGGTTTCCAAAACACAGGTAAAAATTGATCACATGAGCCGTAAGGTATTATTACATGATGAAGAACCAGAAGAGGACGAAGTGCCATGGCTACGCAATGAACCTGAGAGAGTCTGTGGAAAGGAAGAAGGAAGGCCTCTCTTTCCAACAAAATAATACATAAGTATATATAGAGAATCGTAGGGAAGAAACGTATAATAGAGGCAGACTAGGTGGTGAAGATACGGCGGTTAACATATGAAATGTAGCATATTAAGTACACCAGGAGAGAGGAATAGGAGCATCAAGAGCACAGGAGTATACAACACGGGAGAGAGTGAATTATGTATAAATAAAAGGGTATATGTTGAACACAGGAGAATAGAGGAATAGAGAGAGAGAGAGAACGAGAGAGAGACGGGACTAATAAAAGAGAAGAGCAGAAGCAGACAGTTCACATCCAACTCCAACAAAACACACACGAACAAGCAGCAGAACCTCTCATATCTAACATATCCTCTTTATTCTGTGTTCTCCTCTGGCTTTATAGAAATTGGGAATCTACGGAGTTCTTCTATACTTATACATTCTCTCTATATTATACAACACCAGAGAGGAGAACCATGGGAAGGCCTATATTCCCCACCACGACGGGCCTACTCCAAGCCCAAACCACGGGCCTATATATCCTAAACCATGGGAAGGCATGGAGGGTTGAAAAAGTTGAAAGCCCGGCGTCTCTCCCCAACACCCACCGGCTTCTTCTTGCCATTGCACAGTCCCCCAATCGATAAGACTCTCATCAATGTAGGAACGCGCGCTCACCAGCAGAAACTCGTCGAGTCCGCTCGAAACAAAGAAAACACGGCTCTACCATGTAAAATCAATGGATAGGAGACGGTGGTGTGGGGAAAACGCACTTTTGACAAAGTTACAACTGTCGAGGTCACTACTTCAATAACAATTCCGGCGGAGGATTCTGGAGGAAAATGACATGAGATCCTGTCCGCCGTCATCTCCCCCCCCCTCATCCGACCGTCATCCACCATGCCGACCTGTGCCTTAGCATGGGACGCCATTTTCCTCGCTAGAGATCCGCCGACAGCAACAATAACAACAACAACGACAACAGCTATACACCGGAGCCGGGTCCGGGACGCGCCGGAATTGTCAGATAAAAAAACGATTATTGTCAAAAAAAGAGTTTTTTGTATGGAAAAAAACAATATTTTTCAACTTACTTATTATCTTCAGCAACATCAGCCATGGTTAAGGAATGTAAAACTTAAGTTTGGTGAGATGAAGCACGAGTTGAAATATAATGTGAGATGATGAGAGCGGAGGATTTTATATTTAGGTAGGCAAAAAGCGTTGACTAGCCGGAAAATGTGAAGAGATGGAAAACTTGGTGTGTGTAGACGCAACACTGAACGACGAGAGACTGAAATAAAGAAAATTTCTGAGCCGCTTGCCGAGCCACGCCGACGACGACGACGGTGCGAGCGAGAGAGAGAGAAGTTCCCTCGGAAAAACATCTTTGCCCTCATCCTCCCCCCCTCACGCTCTCTCTCTCTCTCTCTCTCTCTTTCGCTTTAAATGCTCATGGCTCTCTACACCTATCCCTTTCCTTTTCCTATACGGCAGCCAAAATATGAATTTCCGCAGAATCCACTCACTTCTCCACTCTCCGGCCGGGGATGATCGTGAGGAGCGAGGCTATGTAAAATGGTTTCGTGTTCCATCTTTATTTCCCTTCCTTCCTTTCCTCCTATATATAGCTATGTATATTCCTCTATCCTTTTCATCTTTTTTCATTCCAGCTCTTTTTTCCATTTTCCATCTTTCTATATTACCTGTACATATAGTAATGTGTATGTATAGTAGAGATGTCTTATGTACATATTTATACCGAATTTTCCTTTAAAATTTAAAGTTTTTTATTTTCCCCATGTCCTCAATTCCAATATAATCTCAATAAGATAAGGGTCCCACCGTATTATTTATGATTCTTGGGATTTTTGTGGGAGAAAATTGTTTTTTGCGGGACAAAACAATCAAATAAATTGTTTATGTATACCGGCGGGATAATTATTTCTGTATGTACATGTTCTCTCGTCGGATTTAATCAGATGTGTCATCATCATGGCAAATGTCAGTTCTTTGACAGTTCAAGTTACATGTTGTGTTGGTTGGTTTTTATTAGAGTAAACTCTATATATAGTGTTTCTTGATGCTGAAATGTTGGGTAGTTGGGTTTTCGGAAATGGCGGGGTTTTTGGTCATTGGAATTTTGGGGTTTTTGTTTGTTGAAATAACGGGCGTGTTTGGTGGAATTTTGGGATTGTTGGTTGTTGAATTTTCGAGAGTTTCCGAATGTTGAAATTTCGGGTTTCCGGATGTTGAAATTTCGAGAGTTTTCGGATATTGAAATTTATATTTTGAAATTTTTTGTAGTTCATGCAGGATGTGCTAATTCTGAGAATTTTTGAATGTTAACCTGTTTTGAAGGGTTTTTGAATGCTGAAAGTGTATGATTTTTTGTATGATATAATAGTGGATATTATGTTAGATTTTATAAACGATGGATTTTTTGCAGATTTTGTATATATATTCGCTTATACCAATTTTCGCAGCTTTGAATGTTTGTTAAAATCCGTGGATTTTGTGTGTACGTTTGACGGCTTTGCTAAATTTACATTTTGATTGTCAAGATACATGACGTTGAATTTTTTAGACAAATTAAAATTATTTGTTTTTATTTTTGTCGAAGTTGTGCTTCTTATTTTTATATATCTACCGGAAAATTTGTTTATTTTCCTGAATTGATTTGTGGTTTTATGATATTTTTTGGTGCAATTTTTTATGCATTTTTGGAAATTCCAGATGACATTTTAAAATTTTGTGCATTTGTTGTTTATTTTGTTGAAAGAGAACTAATATTCTTGATGAATAGTTTATTGATTTATAAAAAAATATTGTTTTTATTGCACGAAAAATATTTGAATTATATGAACTTTCGTAATTTATGGATTTTTAGTGACTTTTATGATGAATTTTTATTTTTATTTACCATGCATGCTTATGTATTTTGTGGTCCAGTTTGTGTCCTGGAAATTTCGTGAAGCTATGACGAAATTATCATGTCAATGTACTTTATGCATGCGTTACTGAAGCACGAAGCCAGCAGCAATATAGCAACGCAAAGTAATCCAAAGGAAAAGTTCATCTTCCGACTATAGAACGTACAATAATATAAGTCAGACAAAGACCATTTAGCACCGCACATATTTTGTAGACGTTTGATTAAATTTTGTCCAGGTAAGAAGATGAAAGATATGAGTTGCCCAAAGGTGGTTATAAAGCTTGCAAACATATATATAGGGATTGGAAGGAAATTAAAAAGCGAAAGCAGGAAGATATAACCTTGAAATTTTTTGTTAGTTCACATTTTTGGTTTTTGGCTGTATACAGCATCATATATGTATCTATGTATGTGTAGATATTATACTTATAGAATGATTCGTATGAAGGGAAGGGATAAAGGGAATGCTGATAATAAAGTAAAATCATATTTTTGTGAAGATGCTTTTTAATTTAGGATTCCATGGAACTATAGTGTTCATCATCACAAGAAGAAGGGTTATGACAATGGTTAAAACAGGATATGTACTTCAAAAAATGATAGTGCAATGTGAGTGTGTGTAAATCAGGGTTGCTCGCTTATATAGGGTCGTTGGTCTCGTTAAAACTTTTCTGAATCTCCGTTGAATTGAGAAGAAAGGGCTGCCTGCATGCTGACGCCGGTAAAGCGGCATGCTCGCTTGTATAATACACAAGCTTCACCTATAACGATCAACATGTGCGAGTTGTGGACGCCTGTTGGAGAAATATATTATTGCCTTAAAGTAAAAACGTGTATACTTATATTATAGCTCTCTGGCCACATTTACCCTAGAATTGTCGTGGATCTTGACCTCTGTCTGGGAGTTGTAAAGCTTATTTTACACAAAGGGAGAAGCAAGACCAGAATATATATGGTATAAGATGCGTGAACGACAAACGGCTCAACAAAAAAGTGTGAGTGACATTGAAACAAACGTTTTGCAAATATGTACACTCCTGCGCTCTTTATATGGATAAACGATGAAAAACTAACAAATATTACTTTTATAATGCTACTTCCAACTCATTCCCTTTTTCCCCATACCTTTTAGTTTATATATCTGTAAGTATATATATATAGACAAACCCTTTTTATTCCTGTCATTTTTAAGCTCCTTTCATTTTAGGATTTATTGAACTTTAGTGTTATCAAAAAAGTTCAAGTATTTTTAACTGTTTTGGGCCTAAATTTTCCACTCGGCAAAAACATCAAAATAAAAACAGAATATATATTGTGTTAAACCAATAAGGGAAAGAACTGTGTTTAAGCGTTGTAAAATAATTTATGTCATGGTTTAACGTATACTTAAGGGCAGTCCTTCTTTACACATACACACATCTATATAATATGTGGCTTGTATCTTATACATGTATATTATATAGATATGTATAATAGATAATCTATAACTAGATTTATCTACAAAAGCAAAAACTGATATTTGGTTTATAATAGGAATAAAGTTTTGCTAAATAGAAGTTTTTGCTAAGCGAAGAAGGAAAATTACAGGTAAAACAAATTTGCACACTCAGATTCAGTTACATTTCCAGTTTTGTGAATTCAAGATACTCCAAAAAGATTCACTGTACAGTTGTCGAAGCCCTTGTATATGATGCTTCGTTTGATTTCAATTGCGTTTTCTAGTGTCTGTATTTCAAATGATGTTTTGAGTTTATAATATGCTAATAATAATTAGAAATATGCAGTAGCTGAGTGTTTTAATATGTTGTTTGTACACACATTAGGGTTATTAGCGTCAAGATAACATCGAGAATCCAGGTTCATATTACAAGGATAACATCCGACGTGGATCTCACTATTTATAGAAACCGTTTAGGTTGACAAGTAAAGTTGAACGACTTACTTGGCGGGACTTAAATATTATATTTTATGAACGCCTTGAACGGTATGAAACAAACTCCTGTTCCTGTGTTGGCCGACGGGGTATAATGCACTTTAGAATTATCTCTTCACTTGTCTCGATTTTATCTGTGAACAGTGAATACCTCTATACTTTGCCTATAATTAATACTATGATGTTTAATAAGTGCAAATGGTTTAGCAATATTCACAGTGGAGATTTAAAATAGGTCTAGGTCAATTTATTTACTGATTTAACATAGATACAATCGAATAAAGTATGTATACATACATGAAAAAAGAAACAATATCAAGGAATGGGTAGGTAGCCTTTCGGGCTGAAACCTTATACCTCTGTTGCTTTTATATTTGCGCTCTAAAATACATACGTCGGGGGATTTATCAACATCAAGTTCAAGTTTATATGGAAACTTCTCGAGTCATTGCTTTTATTATCGTACAACCAGTATTATAACTCCAGTACCAGTAACCAGTACCGGCAGACATGTATTACATGTAGTACATACCTCCCCCAACAATATATACTTTTCTATAAGTCTAGCATGTGCTTGATTTAAACCATCAACGTGGTGTTCAGAGCAACCAACCGTTGTTACTGGTGTACATATGTATTACTTGTAGACATTGTTGGCTTTGGCTTGACTAAAATATATCCCTTCAACATGTATGTATATCTGCAAGAACGTGCAAGCTAAAAATTTTCCGTTGCAGTATTAACATTTGTAAACGTTGTAATACGTCTATGTATATGGAATCTGTGATTAATAATTTAAATAAAATATGACAGTTGACGTGCAATAATTTTACGCCCTAGGTATCTTCTATAATACTGATATGAAAGTAAATAGCAATAATGCCTACAACTTCGGCAATAAGGAGGTAATAGTAAGGTAAAGGTCTACAAAGTGAAGTGTAATTTTCAGTTTAGGTATATATGATGAAGCTAAACAAGATTACGCTGTGAAATTGTGCCTGTATAGGTACACAGACAGTAGTATATAGTGGATTGGCAATGATTATTATAATTTATAATGCATCGTATATTATTTTCCCGCATCATTACTATGATTATTGTGTGCTTGTACACATTTTGCAAGTAATTAATACGTAATACATCAATTATGTACATACAATCTATAGCGTTAATTTTTGTAGAGCATACACATCTACGGATTTAATATGTTACAGACAAGATAGTTATACATGTATGTTCTCTTGCTCCAGCCAGCAGCTATAGTGTACAATAGTAAACATATAGTAATACATATATTTTTTTATATTTTTGTCACACATAATATACAGAACATTCGTGTAATAATTTATAACATTTACGTATGTATGCAATACACACTTTTATTTACGGTATGTATAATATCGATTTCAATCTATGTGTATGTTGCCATACTTCTCCAGCGATTTTCTACATATTTTTAATACTCTCATGAAGAATTGTATACATGTATTTTTATATAATATTAATACCAGCTGTATAGATGATTTATATGCTACAGACATTTTTTTGTGCAGAATTTATTGGAATCAAAGCATAAAATTAAAATATGTGTTTACACAAGTTTTTGTCAACCAAATGCTTGTCGGCAAAAGAATGCACACGAAGGTACACGTATAATCACCGAGAAAACAAGTGGATGATAGTGTAGGTAAATAGTATTGCAAGAGAACGCTTATTGTATAATATAGTAAGGAATTTAACATTTATCTGTAATTTTAAAGCAGGAACACATTTGACTCTAACAAGTTAAATGAAAGGCATATGTTGCTTGTATTACAATATGACATAAAGGAAGGTAATTATACAACATACTTACTTGACTTAAACAATGTCAACGTAAAGAAAAGGAAATATATGTATTGTTCACATGTATGTGGGTACTTATTTAAATACTTTTTACACGGCAACTAAGCGGTAAGTTGAAAGATAGTCCAAGAGACAAGTACGGAACCCGAAGAATAAATAGATACCGCATTCATTCTTCTTTATCGTATTGGATTTATTCCTTGTTACCCATAATCCACTCACTGGACACTAGGGATGCAGGTATGTAGTCTTGGGCTCCTACTGGTACGCCAAAGGTCATGTCTCCTCTTCCTGTAGAACTTGGTGAACTCATGTCACCACCTCGCTTCTTCTTTCCTGGTCCAGCTGCAAAGTTGGCAGCTGCCAATCCCATCAAATGCTTTGCAGCCTGACTACCCGAGAATCCTCTAGCAAGACCCAAATCCAACCCCCTCTTGGCACTGCAACAAAAACGAGCCCTTCAAAACAAATTCTTTCTTTTCTTAACGTCACAATCTCAATTCTTAGTTTTTATCTCCTCTCCCAATAAGTTTCTATAGCCTCTGCACCCATGGTTTTAACGGATCCTCCCGCTCATGGAAGGCTACTTTGCCCTCCTTCAATATACATACTTCTGTACATGTAGATCCACGTGTGCAGACATCAACGGCTCAATAAATACAAACCATATACATCTAATTCATCTCCTATCTGCGACCGTACCCATGAGTAAGATCAGTCGTATAAGGCCCTTTTACACCAACCATTCATGACATTTTCTCAGATTACCGGGTGTATAACCATAATATCTCTAACTTATGTAATATTTACTAAACTTCTACCTCCCTTTCGACATGCCGTAAGAATACATAATCTACTGACGTAGGTTCATTCAGAGAACGTTGCGAAAATAGGCTTCGTTTTAGAGTACGCATTCAATATAATATAATACTGGATTCATTCAATGCAAGCACATGCTATCAGTATTCTTTCTCTGTACGTGCCTATACTAACAACTAGTCCATCAAATATCACTACTACTACCGTGAAACAAGAAACCAAAACAAATCCTATCACAGTAAAAATACGTATGTATAAGAAATAGCATGCAGTAAAAAAGTAGGGATATACATAGTTACATCTGTATATCTGCACATTTACACACTGAAAGGTGTAAACAAAATAGTAAACCAATTCCCGAAAGTTCATTCTTGTATTATATGAGTGGGTATGGTTATGTATATTCTTATATATGTATATTCTTTCGACGGCAGTTTTCGCAACGCATTTGAAAGCTGACCCTCATCTCCTGCAAATGATTAGAAAATCCAACGTAAAGTACGTATCACTATACTGATCCTATGCTGAATGAACATTCTTGAAATCCAAGTGCTAAAATCCAGTGATGTTGTGATATCAACATGATTGTGTAATCGTATTTTCACCCTTATTTACGTGGGGGGATTTCAATCCGCAATAATCATTTACAAGTACAAAATTGTAAATTACATTAGATCCGCTTGTGTGACATGGTAGCCTCTTTCGTATGTGATGAACCTTGTTTGCTTGTCAAAATTTGAGGCGAAAAAATATGTCATGTCATACAATATATTAACGCACGTCAGTTATATTTTTTGTATAAGAATATGATGTTTCGCCGGTGTTCTAGCTAAGTAAGAAATAATTCTGATTTCCTTGTCTGATTTAACTGGTTTGACGTAACCTTGAGAGGATAAGGACTTCTATTTCCAGAAGATGTATGCTCTGTTCTAATATTAGGCTACGTTGTGTGGGAGTATATACGCCAATGTTCAACATGATCAGCTTTGTGATTTATTCAGGTATTCCGTAGTCACAATTAAAAACGCTATTATGAGCAAAATTGTGAAAATGATATTTGATTCATGTTATCGGTCGGCAGCCCGCTGATGTGACAAACATTGTGTCGAACATGTTTACCTAAATGTTTAATTATTGTCAAATCAAGATTTTGTTTACTTTTTATCAGTATATAAATGTTAGGGATGATCAATCCTCCACTTCAAATCTACGATAACATCGTGTTGCTTCGCTAGAAAATCTAGTGTACAAGGCATTGAACTGATAAGCTACCACTTGAATTTTATATTAGCAGTTTGTAGTGATAGTAAAAATATTAGAATCAATATTGCTACAGTGCTGCTATGCTAATCCGTAAACATAAATTCATCTAACAAAATATAAATTTTGTTAAGCATTTCAAACAAGTTTGTAAACACACATCAAGCACCATAGATTCAATTTCATCGTAATATCTTATAATCTTCTTATCCTACAGGTTTCCATTGCGTTCCAGCAATTATTGATGCATTAACTCAACGATAGTTCCGGGAGGACATGACTCTATCCATAAGTGATGTTATGTTTAATTATTATTCATACAACTATGTACATTCTATTCACAGGAGAATATTTTCTTTAAAAAAATCATAAGCGGGCAGCCTGCACATGCTGCAAGTTTATATAGACACTGTCAAGTTAACAAGGTTGAATATTTCTATCTCAAGTATCCACAATTCAACTGCTGTGTATCTATCTGCGGTATGTTTTTCACATGTTCAAAGTATTTTGGCATTTGGTGAACATCTTTTTTGTACCTTCAGATCGCATATACTATTTCTGTGGAATTCGTCTTCATAACAGAAAAAAACATTAACGCCGGAGATGGATGTGTCTCATGTGATACACGACTGTTATGTACAGATTTATCAAAGGATGGTATTTTTACTTGGGAAATTTATGAATTCAAGTCGCCATCTTGAAATTTCAACACCCTATTGACAGACACTAAATTATGTAAAGGAAAATTACTTGAATTCGAATATTAGCATATGATTGATTTCCACTGTAGATTGTCCGTACAGATTACATGTTCGAATAATAATTATTACTATTTAAATGGAATGTGTCGCAATGCAACTTGCATCCGTGATGCAGGCTTTACGATACATACATAAATACGTTATGTTGATCATGCAATGATATATAAAAGTAACAAAAGGACCCTGAACTTGAAATTCCTATCTGTACTAATCAAAGGAAGTGTACCAACGGATGTTGTTGTTTCCATCTATTATTATAGAAGTATCTACATGTTAATACCCTGTCCTGTAGGTGATTTTAGTCATTTTGCCTTCTAAAGTGATTACATTTACTATATAATGTGCGATTGCTATGTGGTCAGTACTTTTACGTAGCGTACAACTTTTGAAATTTATCCCAGCTCATTGGAATAGAGCTTGGGCCATTGACGTACATACCCTGAGGAATATGAGAAGCTTAGCTTCCATGTAAAATTCATGATACTTCGATTATAATCTTTTATGAGTCGGTCTCTCCTAGGATGTGATAACTTTTTGAAGAGGAACATTTCGCCGGTGATTAATATAAGTTCAGCAAATGGAAATAATTTACTAAAGAAACCCCCAGTTCTGAAATAGTCTAAGTTTTTTTAAGCTAATCCTACTCATATACTCAAGCCTGAAAGAAAATCTAATTAAGATTCACAATTACTTTGTGCGTAGATGACGCGAGTGTTAATGTAAGTATACATGCAGATGGGATTTCATGTATACATATAAAATCACCCAACACAATTAACACATCAAAATCCTGAATTTTTTTTCGAGATTCTGTATCTACATATACTTTGTAATATGTTGGTACGTCAGTTTAGTACAAGAAATAAAAGCATCTGTATAGCCGTGTACTTGCGAAATGTTGACTTAGCACATCCAAAAGAGTGTATATAGCTTATCGGTAACTTAATACATTTTGGAAAGTTTCCGAGTTAAATACGATAAGCTATTGAAATTGTACACATATACATATATAAGGATAAAATCCACGGAAGCTCCTTCAACGGTTCAGACATACATGTAAGAATGACAGTATAGACTTCCTGCTATAGAAGATCAATATTTTAAATTCTTGCAATTCTATACGTTTCTCCTACATTGTATCCGTATGAGTAAATTCAGGAATTTTTATATTTGTATACGAAATACAATTTGTGGAAATTTGTTAATAATTAGTGTATAGAAATGTAGTCAAAATAATGCAAATGCTTAAATACAACATCGAGAGGATTAATCTTTTTGAACATCCTACTGTGTTGACTGTTAATGAACACCGGTGTGGTACAAATGTGCATACGGCAATTAACTAACTACAAGTATATGATGGACCTGTTCACTGGGTTAAAATAGTAAATCTGTTATTTTTGTCTTATCAAGTATTATGGTAGTTATAATATAGCATTGTATGTCAACGTCATAAGCTACACTAACCATGGCGATACTATAGTAAATTCACTTTCTAATTAACGTTTTCATTAGATTTTAACAACTGTGTATTAATGGAATGGCTTTTCAAGAAAATGATGCCGGTGTGCATGGTTGTCAGACATGAATGAATATTTCTAAGCGGGAAAATCCTGTATTCTGAAGTTGTAAATTGTAGCCCCACATATTTACCCAAAAGGTTAATACTTAAAGACTTGAGGCGTCACATTCCATCCCTAAATGTTCCATTCATCTATTTTGATGTAAACTTGACCATAACAACTTCCACGGGTTTCCAGGAATCCTACTTGAACATCCCAGTGTAACGTCTATACATGCATAAATGTGGCTGCTCTAATAGACAGCAATTTCTGTACAGAGAGATGAACCTATCTATGAATAGCGTTACCGGTATAGTGGCCCTGACGAAAGAAAAAAATAAAACCTTTTGCAATTCTTGGAAGACAATAAGGGAAGTTTTGTATGACCCTGGGGTTCTGGAAGGCAATACATTCCATCAGTCTTTCATGCTAAGTTTTAAAGTTTCTGAGATTGTACTTGTTGTACAGTTATACCGCTCTTTATGACATTTACAATCTATTTACAACTAATGCTCGAAAATATTTTCCGTGCGTGGAAGTTTTAATAAATCAGTAGAAAAACGTAAAGCACGAGCTCCCTGCCTCCATCCAGTATACTTATGGGTCAGTCAACCATAATGGAATGAACTATATAAACTGACAAAAAACTTTAAAAACGTTCCTTCCCCTCAAGCAATATTCGCATGACTCCACATTTCATTATTCCTACTTTAGTCAAATATCTGTACAAGCTTACGCTTCACATTGGATATATAAATATAAAAAATGATACGTAAAGTAACCACAGCGAACACTGAAACTAGAGGTACCCACGGGGACATCTCACGGATTGTCGGCAAAGATACCAGTAAACGTTCAACGTTTGTTCTACTAAAGTGTGCTAAAGGTTACTGTTGTTGCAAATACTCAGCATTTTATCAAAGAAATATTAAAATAATGGAAATGGTCAATAATAGACACATAACCTTTGCTACAGTGTAAGGTGTATTTGCTTTTTTTTAAATTTTCGATTTCTGAGTAAAGGTACTCTAAATGTACTTAGACGATTCGTTTTGTTCGCGTTATCCTTGTTGTTTTACCTCGTTACTCCGTAGATGTCGCCCATGGGAAACCTTTTTTCTTTGAGTCTGCCGGGACTGGAACTTACGGAGAAGTCTGCTGGAAGGTACTGAATACATACGTTGTAGAAAAATGAATTTCGCTGTAATCGTATTTAGTATTTATGGCCTAGTGCTCCAAGAAATAATACTTAAGTTCAGTAGGCTAACTGATTTCACGTTTATACTTCCAAGTAAATCGCTAACAAATTGGTTTTTCCTGGAAGCATCTGGTGATTGCACCTCCAAAAAATTAATACTCGTACCGATGTTATGTGCATACTTTGTTAACGTGTCCACGGCAACTAGATATCTGTGTTTACCATTAAACACTACTAACCTAAAATGGTCCCGAACTATCGATTATTTTATTGATGCCCGAAGAACGTAAATCTTTAAAAGCAAACTTCTGTTCACTGAAAGAATAGTTTTACATATACAACTTTGACAAGTTTCATGCGAAGGGGACGTACGTAGGTTGTATAAAATAGAAGACAAACTTGAAGCCGAAAATATTCTTTTCTAGGGCATACGATTTTGTTCTTGTGACACTCACATTTTGCATTTTTAGTCTTGCTTTCGCAACACTTCAATAAAATTACTGCAGGAAAACTGATTGAGGAATATGAATTCTCGATTAATAGCCTATCAATTAGCCGAGAAGTCTTAAAATAAATATGAAATTAGATGTAAACTAGCTCCAATATCAAATGTTGATGGCTGACAATGACAATAATATTGCCGAGCTCTGCTGTTTCTGCATTTCCGAGAAAAAAACAGTGTTAATTGGCAAGCGACGAGCCTGTTCATCTGACTTAATAATAAACTTGCATGAATGCAAGCTATAAAACTTTATGTACTCAATTAAACTTCACTTGAATCGGTATGCAGTTCAGTTCCTAAAATAAGTCTTGATACTTAAAAAACTGTTTATATCCTAATGAACAGTGGATATTTATTTCGAGGTAACTAAAATACAATGTCAGCCGTCTCGTTTCTTTCTACTCATAGTGCATACATCCATGAGACCTGATTTCACGATTTCTACTGACCTATTCTCCTACATAATATTATTGCCTTATTCAATATCGACATCCAAAATGAGACTCGTTGCAAGCGTTTATAGAGAATACCTCGATGTGAAACAACGTACTACGTATAAATCTTGGCTGTAAAGGCTAAGGCCGCTTTATCGATCTAATAAATTCTGATTCTGATATAAGTTGAATTGGGTAGATATTGTGAAATATTTAATTAGTTCAGTTGTTGCAATGACTTCAGTCAGATGGTATATGGATATACGCAAACATCCTTGTGTAGGACAACTCCGATAGTAAATACCGACGTTGTTTTCAACAAAGGCTGTTTGCCGTAAAATATTACAAATGCAGTTCAATCTGGAATTAAAAGGTGGGTCAGAGGTCTATTTTCCTTTTGAAGATAAATAAATTTCTTCCATGTAATACAATCTTTGCTATCATTGCATTCAACAGCAAAATTAGACTGTCAATAGTATTTACATGTACATACGTACATTTATAGGTTTCGAATAGAGAGTGCCGAACTTAACACCTATTACCTGCACAGTACGTGAAGGTTAAAAGTTCCGAAAAATTAAGTTTCTGTATCAAACTAGGACTAGAAGTGCCTAAATGAAATGAATGATTGTGAAACACTTACTTTGATCCTTCGTGTTGTGCTCGAAGAATACTCTGTCCGAGCTTGGCCAGCATCTCAAGGACTGCGTCCGGGTCTTCTACTTCCACCAAATAGTCTTTATGCCTGGAAAAACATTGGGGAAATAAGTTTTCATTCGCAAATCAACCGTCAATTCCATATACCAAACTCGAAATCTAGAAACATTCTCTTGCTTACAAATCCAGCTCAAACAGCAAGCAAGGAATGTATCAATCCCCCAAAACTCTTCCGCATAAACGTTTTCGTCAAGTAGTCCTCTACTATTTTCAAGATCAATACTTTCACTGCGGATACTTACGTTGGCGTTAAAGGGCATCGATTCAGTTTATTTAAAGTTGCAGCAATAATGGGAAAATCGTTATTGATACCCCCATAAAATGCAACTCGTTGTACGTAATTTGCATTTCATGTCTGTTTTTGTTGGGTATTTATCAAGATAACATATTATATGCATAATGCCCATGGGATTTTTATAGCCTAAATTCATATTTGTGAAAGTTGGAAAAGGCTTTGCGTCATATTAGCGTTAAAAGCCGTTTGTGGTAGACAGCGTGGTCAACTTTGTGTATCCGGGTGAACTTGTATTGGGTTGCATTGCACAGAATGGTATGTCAGTCTTTTAGTGACTGATAATTTAATACCCTTGATACGGTAATATCCTAAAACGAATCTTTATGCAACAAATCAAGCGGCATTTAAGCTAGTATTACAAAGTACGTAATCATCTAGTTTGTTTTCTACAACGAAGAACATAATCTTCTGTCTATTTTTGACATCATAATATTATAATGTGGAATAGCGGATTTTCATTTGAGCTCTTGAAGTGAGGTATTATGCAGGCTTAGGACTCGGAGAGTTCAATGTCAAAAAGGTTACTTTCCTGTTCTATTACTATTTCACGGTAATTACGGAAAACAATCTACTTCTCATGCCCTTCAGAATTCTTTAGTTCCAGTTAAAATCACATTTTTCTGCTTTTCTTTTTTCTACTGGCCCCAACACCAAATGATTTGGAATGCACCCACTTGATGTTGAATAATGAAGCTTGTATCGCATGTGCATAAATACTAGGAAGATACATCTGTAAATGTATCTGTATGTATACGGACTCTAAAAACCCATTCAAGGGCAGCAGATGATTAAACTGGAGTTGAAAAATTCACTGTTTTGGCATGAGCATCGGTACAAGTTGGTTAGGCGTAAAACACGGAAACATGAATATATATTGCAAATCAACTCAAATTTAGCAAATTGAAGTTGAAAGCCTGGCATGAAAACCGAGTTGATGTCAGAACTACCTGAAAAAAGGCTTAGTAAGATTACAAATAAAGCATTTGTGTTGTAGTAAAGCTTTCTCTCAGAAGTTACACAAAGTGCTATATATTGCCTCCATAAAAAGAGTAACACCTATGCATGTATAACGGTTTCATGGAACTACGGTGTTACTCCGACTTCTTTAATAGGTTATTAGCAAATACACATAATAGGAACATATGTCTTATGTGACAAGGAGACATATTCGTTCGTGTTTAGAAATCCCTATTTATTTTAAATGCACGTTCATCTCTGTGGTCCCCTAATGTCCTAAGTGCTAAATATCTAATAATAAGAAAAGCTAAACATTTATCGATCTAAATAGAATAAGGTCGTTGAAGAACAAAATACCCATCTGACTGCGAGCTAAAACTCAAGAATGACTACGACTATTAACAGATATTTCACAAATACCTGTGAGAATAAAAAAGCGGTTGTGTAGTTAAAAGTATCTCGTTTGTCTACATTGACAATACAGCGCAAAACCAGAAAGCCAAGTGCCGCTGTTGCTGGAAAACTGATGTCATACTAATGTGATAGGAAAAACTAGAATCAAGTTGATACAGCAGGCATCGTTGTAACCACTGAGATACTCACTTTTGCATTTCAATTTTAAAAAACAATGTTCCGTATCGGTCTTTGTACGTTTGATTAACTCTACAGCCATATTTTTTCGGTGAAACTTCTATGTACACTAAAATAAAACCTTCAGCGTCAGGATGTAATAAAATTATTTATTTTTTCTAACTAGTTTCGTTATATAATTAAATTCTAATTTTTTAGGTTTTTGAACTGGAATTGTGTAGTACAATCTGGCACTAGTACAATTTTCAAATTTAGTAAATACTTCATCGGCCTCTTGAACGAACTTACAGGATAAAATAATTATAAATATGGGCAAATTTATTGCAGGCATATTACGACCCTTACACATTGGCATAGATGTGATGAGCCTGATTATATGTAACATTAAACAAATATTTGCACAATAGTACAATTAAAGTTTTTTCAATGAACCTGACTATGCAGAAGAAATAACATATTCAGACAGTGCATCTAATGGCTACAACATCTTCCTAGCATTTTAGCGACGGTTAAACTAATTCAATGTGATTCCCAAAACTTTGCTGTCTCGGATTGACCATGAATTAGTTGTTTCTAATTTCAATCTGACCAGCAAAGCCGTGGCTAGCTGCATGCTCTCCTGCCAGGACCACTGCTTCTCAACTACGAAGCTAATTACCATCTATTCAAGAATGTACAGAAAGGAAAACCTGTACTATAGATGCTTCAATCAACATGTCCCTTAATTCTATTTACAAGAATCTAGACTTTTCGCCAATTTACACGACAGCCGTAAGTCCAGTAATCTCTATCCTGATCTTTCATACTGACGTTATCTTCGTTCTCACTCTGTCTTTATTTTCCTTTTAAAACTCAAGACTTTATTTTTAATTCCCACTCAGTTTCTCCCTTTCTTCCTCATTCCACATCTCTCATCTACCTAATGAGCCTGGAAGAGTATGTTTATGTACATGAATTAAATTTGATTCAATAAATTCTAAGATGGTAACCTATGAACATAACCTCGTCTGGCAATTTCAACTAAATTAATACAGCACAGGTTTACTTGAATAATACCAAGCATTTTCGTCATGTACTACTTTTATGCCTTAATTTACAAACCCCTAAGAATCACTGCCAGATTCATAATTCAGAGATCTCCTTGGATATACTATATTCTTATAGAACAACATTCGATTTAATACACGGAGATATCATGTATCTTACGAATAGACAATCTTTTGTCGTGCAAGTGAGCAGCTAATTAGGCTTGCCATTCTCCGTAAATACAAAATCTTAAATCTAGTAAAGTTGAATAGCAAAGTCTGTTCCTTGACGCATCTACGAACTCATTTGTTAACTCTAAGTTGATGTCATTTTTGTGTGCTTTGTTCCAATTGCTTATCGGGCTAGCGCAAGATCATGGATCTTACTACAATACACCTCCCACGTCTACAATTGGTACAATGGAACAAAAACTGAATTCAAGATTGAAGTCTTATCATGGAAGGGCAATCAAAAGTTATATTATTCGCATCTTTCATTTTATCCACTTAGTCATAGAGCGAGTCAATGAGAGAGAGAGAGAGTAATGACATGTCTCTATAAAGTATGTACTACAGCACATCTAACGCATTACCATACATAGTTACACATATGACTAATATGCAGCATATGAGCAACAAAAGTAAACCATTCGATTCATGGCAAACATAATTCGATTTCAACATATGAATAAGTGCTACTCGCGTACACCTGGGAACAAACTTAGGTAATGAATCGCACCTTTCGTCAGCTCAATTATTGTCTCTCTTCAATGAACAGCCTCTGAAGGAGATTGAATAATACAGGAAATGATCCCCGAATCGCTTATCCCGCTCTCAGCTTCCTCATTTCAACATTTTACACAAATAATGAACTTACCTTGTTCAAACGAGCCAACCAGGATTGATGAAATAGGAAGTAAAATTGTTTCAACTACTTTAATTATGAAATATAGCAGAATTTTCTTACCTTGCATTGTTGTATACAGATGGGTAAAATGGTATCGCATGCGAAGAATGAAGCAATGCCATGAAAGTGATCACGAATCCAGCTAATATCCATACAACTCCACGATGCATCTATAAGTAAAATTAAGTTTCTACTTAAATTCATTGTTGCGAAACGTATACACGAGAAACTTTGATAGCATTCTGAACCCTCTGTACACTTACGATGAGTTTGGTATACTACTTCAACTGTTAGATTTATAAACTTCTAATTTATCATTTTCAAAACATGTGGCTTGTTTTTAAGTAAATTACAAAATAAATAATTTTATTAATAACACGCAAGTTTAAAAATCATTTTTAGTCAAATATAACATGCAACATTCACAATTTTCCACACGTAATTATGATATGTGATGTCTGACGAATGAATCCTTTAATGCCCCACTGCGGAATTTGGTAAGGTCAAAGGTAACGATAACAACTCTATGAAGTCAGCTAACAACAACTAATAAGTGCGGTGTTGTAAAGCATTAGGCTCCTTTGAACGTCAATAACCCATGCCATTCTGGAGGAATGTTAAATGAGCCGAAGTAATTATTCGAGTGGTTGGTCATAAGTGGGCAGAAGATACGCAGCTCGGAGTCAGAAATCACTTTGAAATTTTATTCTTCAATACACACATGAGTGCTTCGTTTATAAGCAAACTCTAACCACAACCAGAGTTGACCACAGCCAACCAGAAACTAGAAGGATCTTAAATTGAACTTACCTATTGCTCATTCATACCATAACTTTTGTATGAGTATTGAAATGTACGTGTATATTGAATACAAACGAATGAATTCAAACCATTTGAGTTTAACATTCTTTACAGTAGTCCACTTTCTACACATGATCTCAGCGTTTGCTTATTTTGTCTTTATGCAGCGTCCCCAAAAGTAAGAAAAGCTTTTCAAATTATTTCAATGAAGTAGTATAGTGTGTAGGTAGAAAGGGTTCACAGAGGATCGTATTTCTCATTCACCATTAATAATACAAACTGAATGGTTATGGTTATGCATAGTTAATACTTGAAGGGAGAAAAATAGGCGGAGGAAGTTCGACAAAGCCATTTTCCCGATACTTTCTCCATGTTTTGTAAAATACGTTCCAAGGTTGTCAATAGAAACTTCAAATGTATAAATGCAATTGATGTTAGCCTCTTTCAATTTGCGTAGTAGTAGTCACGAATATCCAGCCGAGTGAGTGGACATACTTTTAATACCTTAAACAAGTATAGCTGTAGATAAGTATGATGAAGTGATTCTTTTCCCAATTGTATAGGCTAAACTAAAATTGCCAAGTTAGCTTTTCATTTTCCCCATCAGCATCTCTTTAAAAACTACTACTTTATGAAATGTGCTTTAGATTCACGTAATGTGGAATACGTGTTCAAATGATGTTTTAACATCCGATATGCATGTGCATGGTTAATATCCTATTTAAAAGCACTTCTCCAAAGTATCTAAAATAAAATTCGGCATATGCAATTGCACTAGATGTTCATCTTATGATTTCTTACCAACGTATTCTACCGCCCTTGAAGAAGATTACTGGACTAATAAAGAAGAAACCGTGATATCTAATTCCGCAGTATAACTGGCATCTTCAATCCTACCAAGATTTCATCAAATCCAGCTTATCTTATGCAAACTACCCGCAGAAAATTTAAATCCTCTAGGGTGGTAAGGATTAAAGCAATAAGTTAAGTTAAAAGAATGCCCGCTTTTGGGAATTTTCAATCCAATTTCGGTAATGAATCCCTTCTTTGTGTAATTACACATAACTACTAAGCATCTTCTACAAAACCTACATGATCGATTAATTTACACAACGATGCCCAATAAGAATTAGAAATCGCTTTTTAATTAATGACCCAATTTTCAACTCCCTACATCCCTTTTCCACATCGAACTCTAAACTCACCATATTTTAGCCATGTAAGAGACTTTATAGTTTCATCAAAGTTCCCTCGCCTTGTTCATGTTCTTTCCTACTCACATACTATATATTTGGCATGCTTTCAAAAATTTCCAAAAATCATTATATTGACCTGTTTAGAGTTCACTGAGTGTTCATGTAGGACAAAACGAGTAAATGAAATTTTAAACAAGCACATACAAACACTGTGTCCTCAAACCAAATGACACCTTGTTTAATATTGTAAATACTATGCAAACCCCACCACCATCATACTTGCATTGTACCCTTCCTTGAATGTGTAAGAAATGTCGTACGTGATTTGGCTTAAAACAGTAATTATCTCCAGATTCTCCAGCCACTGGGTTTGGTAATCAACTCCCATGCTTATGAAGTCAGCGCCAAAATGAAGGATGAGAGCACGTATTTCAAGGAGAAGATATGTAAGTATAAACAGTTTGCATGTATCTACAGATATGGAATTGTTAAGTGCATGGAGAATAAGGCATGCTGAGAAAATCATAATTCTTTAAATGAAAGTAATGAGAAATACACTGGCTTGAGAAAAAATGCTATGAATTTCCCCATTTCTTGAACAACAAGACCGGTGAAAATGACAGTGGAAGGCGGCTTGATATCTCTTGTGTATGTAATAAATTTCACAATAAAAAATCCCACCAGCCTACGACGAGAATGTCCTGGCTCAGTATGAACGTTATATCTGTGTAGAATATATTGTATTTTTATACGTTCTTCGAATCTATTATGTATCTGTATTATTACGTAAGTAGAATATGAAAAAATATAGCTTTTGTTATGCAGAACATATATTAAATACTAATATGAAGGTTACGTGCATACTACTGAGATTAAAGTATTTGAGTCGAAATGCCAACTGTGAGTAAAAGATTCCTATAGTGTTCTCAGTAATAGTAAAGTGTGTTAGAGAGAGAGAGAGAGAGTAAAAAGAGTGGAGAATTGTGGGCTGAGAGAGGAATCTGGCGGCTATGTCGAGTGCAAAGTATTAAGGCTCTAATGAGTTTTCACTTTGTTTTTACCCATTCACCCCTTCGGCCTGACACATGTGTATGCTTTTACTCAAGTCCATTTCACAGCTTTTCTAAAGCCTCATACCCTCACACACTCAAATGCTTATGAACATTCAGACATGAAGTGAATAGAATATTTTCTTCCTTCTTTCCAAAACCTAAGAATTCTCAATCGAAATCTTACGCTATACATCTCTCTCGGTGAACAGTGTGTGTGATGTTCTCACCAGAACAAAAGGCCGAATTCCATTGAGAGATGTGTTAGCACTATTTTGACGGGGATGAAAGTGAGACAGAGATCGTGTGAGAAAGGAAGAGTACGTATGGAGGAGGAAGCGCTTCTTTGCTTATATAGAAAATTTCTTCATACCCAAGAAAAGATTTACTGTGTACAGAAAAAATTCTGACTTCGTTTGCCAAGCTTTTTCTTCCTACGCTCTACCGTTATAATGTACCTTCTAGCGTCATACACCGCCCAATTTGCTGAATGACAGATATGGCCCTCATATATGCACCTAATAAATATATTCATTAATCACCTTCTTTCTATTGAGCACCAAGGTTCAAGTACCAAAAATTCCCAGCAGCAAGATTCAGGCTGGTGAGTACCGTGTACGTAGTTTTGGGTATTAGGCTGTAAAATAATTTTAGGTATGTACTACATAAATTTGTGTATAAATAATTTAGTACATATAAAACTTGTCTTATATGTATTTGTTAAATGAGAGCAAGTTAACAAAATTAAATCTAAGGAAAACTCTACTACCCCGTCTTTAAGACAAACCCCCAGTTCATATTCCGTGTATACTGCAAACTAATTTGCTTTATCCAATTCCAAAAAAAGTATCTCGTATTTTAACTAATATTCCCGTTCCTTGCAATTCTTGCCACATGCCGTATTTCAAGCAATATATCCTAACCTTCGTATTTAAAATTGTATAGATATACAACCACTTCCGTGTATGCTATGAATACATTCCGGGATTAGTTTCATTAAAAGAAACTCAGACACTTGCTTATGTTCTCCAACACGTTTCTGGATCTCTGCACCGATTTAACTTTTCGTGCGGGTTGGCCTACACAGTAAACTCTTGTTTGAAAAAATGTAATCCAGAATGGATATGATAGCAAATTTAATGTAATATGTATCACTCTTCGCTGAAAAAATATTTTGAAGCCTATGCAATAGTGACTCTTTGCGGAGCATCTGACGTATGTATATGAATGCCTTATGTATACTTAATGTTGTAAAGGCGAGAGAAAGTGTAGGTGGGCCTGTTAAGTAAAATGAATCTAAGTTCAACACAGAGTACTGAAGAGTGAAAGCAGTTACATGCTTTATGACTTTGGATTTTTCTCTGTTTACAAGATTGGGTATCAATGTTTATATTATTAGGCTACTCGCTCGTGTTAGATGAAAGAGAATTGAATGGAATGTAGGTATAGATATTGTTTTTAAACCTGCTTTGAGTGTATATTCTGACCAAATGTTCATCTTCAATCTAGGCTCACTGTTGGAAAACCCACACAAAACTACTGCATCGCTTTGTATCTGCGTCTGTTAGTTATTGTTATATACATAGGCTGCAAACAACATCTGTACAAACCCTTTTCTGAACGCCTATTAACCTATAGTTAGTAAATGTATGACGCCTATTAAACTGAATTTAAATATGTATGATGCCCATTAAATTGCAGCTTGATACATTATACAATAACGGTTAAACCCAAGAAAACATATGTAATACCATATATGTAACATATGTGCTCAATTACAAATGTACTTCTATTACATTTCTCTTACGTAGCATTATTAAATTTATGTATACTGCTTATATGGCAAAAATAGTCTATTAAATGTCTATATATCTCCAATAAATTCAATATATACATTCCAATATATACGTCAAAAAACATTTCCGCATATACACCACATTCCTGTACGTAATCAGGGAAATCTGGTGAAGTCGAGTGGAACGGGAAACTTGTTTACTCACAAGAATATTTTGAGTGGGTAAAAGTGGCTGGAGATATTCAGTTACAAATGATATTTTTTCCCCCTTTTGTCAATTTTCCCAAAGCAGCCCTAGTCTTGCCTTCTATGCCGTATTCACTTTCAACGCCAATCATGTCCGTTTAAAATTTGTCACACGAGAATAAATCGTATAGAGGATCCGTTTTTCAAGGCGTTCTCTTTTATACCACAGGGACAATCTTGTGGTGGTGTCGCTTTCAGCCTCCTTTTTCCTTCTCCCTAACTACAATAACTACAATGTAGCCTTTACATCTCGATACTATAGCAACCCCTAAATTGAGTGCTTACGTGAGGTCATGACACTCACTCTTAAACTCCAAGACCAGTAGACCAAAAGCTATGTACTAAAACGACCATTATGCTTTTAACTTCTATACAACAGCTACTACGCTTCTAGGCATCGACACTAATTGTCACGAGTACATAAGCCAAACAGTGTCAGACAAAAGTTTGATTTGTATTTTGAGTAACAAAAAAGAGCGTATAAAACAACAGTATAATCAAACACAAATGCATGGACACAAATATGATTGGTATATAAATCCCTTACATTATTATTATATAGTAAAAAAATTGTGGGCAAAATGAAACTTTGTAAACGAATCCCTGAAGCAAAAGAAAATGAATGTATACAGAGGAAAATGAATTTTATTCTACAAATAAAATAAAAACATACTCACCTTTAGTTAGTGAATTTGAAGTGAAGGGATTGTAATGCTCAGAGTCTTGGTTCTCCTCCCTTTGAAGGTGGGAAATGTGTTGCTTTCAAAGTTAATCTCAAAGGATTTTCCTTTTGGCAGTAGTGAATCCACCGGAAAGAGATGAAATACTTAGTTGCCAGTTATTGACAAACTTACTGTATATATTCACAGTCAGTTTTGTCAGACCAAAAGAGGAGAAAAAGTGCAAGAGGTAGAAATATGTTTTGGGTAAAGTTACTTACAAGAGCGATGACCAAAAAATTCTAAGAGATTGAAGGCGAAGATTGCGAGAGCGGAGATTACTCGGTTATGGTATTATCTTCTTGTTGGTGGGGCTGTAGCATAACAGTCGTTCCGTTCCTCGCTCTTTGTGCTTGCTGCCTTTCTCCAAAAGGAAAATACTCCCAACGCGCTCAACAGTCAGAGAGGGATAGAATGAGGGAGACGAAGAGTTTCAAATGTAACTCCTCCTGTGTATCTTTTGAGCGACGGTAATTGTTACGAGTGCTGGGACTTCTTGCTCTGGCTCAGTAAAATGTACCTCGTTGACTGTGTAGAGGACTAATAAATTTGGGTAAAGCACAACTATACTTCTCAAGAGTAGTTTCCGGTGTTCCGTCGAATGGCACTTGTCCGAAGGATCTCATGAGCTTCGTCAATGAGCAATGTTCGTTTTATACCATTCAGAGGACGGCTCCGTTAAGGAACTTTATGCCAAGACCGCGCAGAGGCACCGTCCAAACGGACTTTAACACTAGTTAGCAAATACTTACATACGATCTACGTCGTCCATGTACAAACAAATGTGTATAAAGAAGTGAGAATCAACTGAATTATTGGGATATCTGTTGTTTCAATAATAGCATATATACTACTGCATGTGTGCTATTTCGCCCACGTCCTCTTCGCTTGTTATTAACAATGGACCACGAACAGATTCAGTAAACTGCATTCACGGGTTTTTTTGAACGACGTATAAACAACCCTTTTCCTACGTTTTCCAGGGTACACATTTTCATGCTATTCTACTTATGTATACTACCGAGTACTTTTTTGAATACATTGTTTACAAATATACAGTGTACCTTTGAATGAATAGTCTATATTTGACGAAGCCTATATTGAAAGAGTTAGAAAATTTTAGAAAATTATATGGTCTTGTTCAAATTGACTTCCTTTTGAACATCAGCGAGTGCACATGAACACGTGTATTTATTTATTAAATCTTACTCTTGTTCATAGGTAGAGAATCATTTATTAGATATAGGTATAACATCTTGGACCAACACCCTCATCAACAACGTTGAAGTTTTTCCTCTGTGAAATATACACCAAGAGCCCACACTTATCTTACCCCTTGCCATTTAATACCAATGAAATTAAATGGTAATGATCCCACATGACACCCCCATGATTCAGAGCAAGCAAAACATAGTACAATCTACAGTAAGTGGGAAGCACTGGGCTTTTATTACTGACCCTGAATTGTCACAAGTTTTCTCGGTGTAATTTTGCCTGAAATTAATTATGTGCAATAGTGCAATACTTTCACCCTTCAAAAAACTGTTGGCTCGTAGTTTTCCCGCACGTGTACTTTTCAATTGGAACTTATACATATGGAAGCTTATAAAATGCAAAAACAAATGCTTAAAGCACCTTATACTGGATTTAAGAATGAATCTATCTCTACATGACCCAAGTATGGTGACGCATGCATAGTATTGTGTAGGATGTAGAATACATAGGATCTAATGAATAGTTAGTTTCAATAAGGAAACCAAAATAAACTTTTGTCCAATAAAAGAAATATCATGATAAGCATGCAAATTTGTAAGTTGCAATGTATCTGATTCTCAAATACACGCCCATTTAACAGTCAACAAGTCATCAAAAATGTACAGAGCTACTTAAGCATCAGAAAAGCATTGATGCATGATTGGTATTAATATACAGGTACAGTTAATCATGTCATGCTACATTCAGTCATGTCAACGAGAAAAATGAAAAAATATGTGCTACATTCTATCTCGTATGAGATGAAGCTAATAAGAAGTGCAATTGAGTAGGTGGACGACAATGTGCAAATAGTAAGACAGTTAATTTTGTAGGATGTGACACAGTCTATTAAAAATGATAAGACCGGTTCCCTTCACAAAACGTTCCCTGTCCAGATGTTTTGCTTTAATTATTTTAGGGTGTCTAGATTGATCTCGTCACTTGCTAAAATTGCATTATATATAACAGATGCATAAGCACTTATGTATGTATGTATAGCAGTTGGACAGCTTGGCTCAGGTCTTAGGTTTATGAGAAAGGAAATTAGAGAAAGAGTGCCAAAGTGGTAGAGTTAGTACTTGTATACACTGGATAGGATATCATTATGGCAGAGGGAGGGGGCAGGACGGAAAGAAAATAAGCAACTTATATTTTTAGTCGGGAAATTCAACGTGCATTCTCACCGCCTTAAACAAGATTCTAGTAAATGCCTTCTTTACTCTTCCTATCATCTACCTAAGAAGGAATTGCGCTTCATATTATATGAAGCGAAATTATACCACATGAAACATACAGAAACGCACAGCATATAACATACCAATATACACTACGATACAAAGAATATACACGTGTCCAATATCCACCACTAGGAATATAGAAAAACATAAATATACACTACATAGTGATAAATTACATAAAAAGCTTGCTATTCCCCGGTTTTTCCTAGTTTGGGTATGCTTTCGGATTTATTCTGAACACAGTAAGCCAAGCCTGCATTGTCTTTTGAAAGTTTTTTTCTTCTGGAAACACCAACTCCATGAAAAGGTTACTTCACTAGAAAAGTTGTGGGATTGTATAGTATTGCAGTCCCTTCCTGCAAGGACTTGTACTGCCTGTCAGATCCAAAGAACCTGAATCATGGCAAGAGATACACTGCTGTGGCTGAAGATAGTCTGTCAGCCTTTCTTCTTCCATGACCCACACACCATGTCTGCAGGCAAGCCGGGTAGGAGTTTTACCGATGTCGACCAAGTTAGACGGAAGTAATTTTATGATATTTTTTATCCATAACCATGCAAGTTTAAGCCGAAACAGTCCTCCGCTTACGACTACTGATAGCGAAGTCTACAATGAAGACCAAATTACCGTACAACGTCCACAAACAGAGAAAAACCTAAGCTGAGATTTACTCTTTAACGAGATCTTGAATGCGCTTTTTACTCTCTCGCTGTCTATACATGTGTGTAAAAATGAAGACACAAGCTGCACTTCTCTGCCTCTGAGCCTCTCTGCCATGCTGCTGTCTTCCGCTCTTTCTTATCGTTTAAAGACCAAACATGCTTCCATATTTACCTTTCAAGGCCCTAAATTTTATAGATGATTAAGTAAATCTAAATGTGCAATAACTGATTTAACCTTGGAATTCGTAGAAATCATAGCATAACAGTTGTGAATCGATTTTCTCCGTAAATTCATTTTTATATAATTTCCATTGAGCTCTGTGTAAGCTATGAAATAGAACTTCACATCAAATACTATTAAGAAACGTGTCCTCCATAAACTATGCAAACTCAAATGCCGTGGGCACGTGTACCCTGAATTTACGATTCTTCCAGTGAACAGTGAAGAAACATTTCATCATTTATTTGCCTGACTTTTAGATTGTTTTAGGCATTAATATTTCATAACTTGTACCTTCAGGCGTGTACCTATCTTGTTGTCAACTAAGATTTTTCATGACATTTTTAAGACAGTAAGAAGCAAACGAAAATACAGATCTGTCACACACAAAACATATGAATACAGCTCCGCAACACACATGAATTTTATTCCTCGTAAAGTAGACCTGTGAAAAGAGATTATACAGAAGCTGTGAAAGTTCCGTCTTCCACCTGTTAAAAGGCAGCCAAAACAAGATAAACGAAAGAGATTTCCAGTGAAGCCTTTCAATTTCCTTGTGGTTCTGCACTTAAGCCTGAGAAACTAACAACATTTTTGCTTCACCTGAGACCACTTGACACCGAAATTGCTTCAAGTCCTACACCTCTTGTACAAGAAAGCAGAAGCTGGAAGGAATTCTTAATTTCATTAACATGTTCTAGAAAGAGCAGAGCAAAGATTCAAGTGGATGGTCCTCCGCTTTGGTGTAACATACTCAGCTTTGATTGTTGGGGGACGGATTGTGCATTTAAGTTTGTGCTACATAAAGCTCCACATAGTCATCTCATAGGTCAGCCAGCTCTCTATGTTGGTAACGAAGTTGCAGAGATCGTAGATTACAACAATAATTGGAAGGCTCATCTTTGACCCCATAATAATTTCCTTCGTTTCCCTCAAAGACGGTTCTCCGCTACTTGCTTGCGTGATAAATTGCGTGTGTATCTTATAAACGTTAATAAGACATTCAAGTACATGTGCTTGAGCTAATTATTTTTTTATTCCATTACATTTCTTTCCGGGTGAACCTCAACTTTGTAGATAAAACTCGGTGTGCTTCACCGACCAATAGTAAACGCTATGGCATACATACAGGCAACACTTGATAAAACGTGATCTTAGTAGCTTTACTAGTATCTTAAAGGTTCAAAGAAGTTGAAGCTGCAGGGAATTTGATGAGGAGTAAAGTATCTACTGGTCAAATTGTTTTTCATGGAAACGTATTTCTCCTGGAGAGAAGGAGGGAGAAATTACTCCCAACTCTCTTCAACGAGACAGACAGTAGTTGAGGACAGCAAAATCTTATTTTTCATGCTTACATATGTATAAACAGACAATCAACATTCGACATCTTCAACAATGCTCACAATCAGTCAGTGTGTACTTATTTTAATTGTCGATGAACATTCTCGTCGTGTGTCCATATGACGAATGCATTAATGCCTGTGATGTTTGCTATAACTACTATATATATATACATAAATTTTTTGCAAACTGTTATACAAGAAGGAACATCAAATGGGTATAACATGGACAACATAGTTTGTAATGGTGTAGGAATATGTAGGATCGACAGGACAACGCACTTGTTCCCAATAACCCATACAATTTTACTGTTGTTGGCTAATAACATTTTCGGCACGGATTATGTAGCATTTGGGAACCAATTGGTTGAATATTTGTCAAACCTTGTTGGGTTGGGTTGCATTCACCCAGTGACGCAATAAAAAGAGTTAGTATATAATTACTCGTAATTACCCGTCAAGTGTATGTACATGCAAAGTCAGGTGTATGTGTAACTGGGTGTACAGATATATTCTTAAATATCGCTTCATGGAAAGGAAAGTTTCATTATCATTTTCAGGGTAAATCTTTTCCCATTTAACCCTATGAAGTATACAGTCCCTACGGAGCGAGCTTTTATGTATATATAGTCAAAACAAAAAATCTAGAGTTGAACCTATATAATTAGAAAAAAAGGAGCATTAAGCCTAATTGAGTAGTAAAACTTCTGCGTGGGGTTTAAGCACCTGACTTGCATAATCCCAACAGTCTGCTAAAGGGCGAATAATATCTAGCTAAACAGACGGAAATGATATTCCCTTACTTCATTCTGTTCTTGCTACTTCCTGCGTAGCTACAATTCTTGAAATTCAGTTGCTAAACTTCTGCATTCATGTGTGCACGTTTATGCAAGAACAAAAGAAAGTATTGAAAAAGTTAAGCTGAGTTATGAAAAGAAGAAATCTTAGGGCTAAGCCAAGCACTGTCAAGTCAATTCAAGCTTCAGTATTTCTGAGATGCCCATATGTGGCTAATAGACTCAATTAACCCCCAAGATGGAACTCAATTCCAAACATTCAACGCTTTATTCTATACTTCTTATTCTTCTGAATAGATTGTACATGAAAGTTCATCACCAAATTAGGAGAGAAATAAGCCAATAACTTTAATATATTGAAATTTACAAATATTGAAAAATAATTTGTTTCCCCAAATGCAACATTATTTAGTTTGGTAAATAGAGCATAACTTACCAGTTCAAAAAAGTCAGTTAAACAATTAATAAAATTACATAAAAAGAATACCAAGTACGATCAATAGTTTAGCAATGCCCGTAAAAATTCTTCCCATAATTTTTATAACTACTAACAAGCTCACTTGTTACATAAAACAGCAACAAGCATTGATGATTTGTAGCCCACGAACCAACTCAATTTTGGTTGATATCAAATTAGTATTAGGAACAGCAAATAAACACATTTTCTATTAGAAAGTTCTCATATGGAATTCCAATATCATAATTGCTTTGCGTCTGGGGGTCGATATACTGTCAAACGTTAATAAGTTTTGCATGCGTATATAACAAAAATGTATACTGCACATTTAACGCTTCTAGAAGTATGTATAAAGCTATCAGAGTAGACTTGAATAAATCAATAATCATATATGACATTTGTAAATAAAAAGAGCTCGAACCTTGCCTCCAGGAATTCGAATTATTGTCAAGCCCGATAAATAACTACAGGCTATACATTATTAAAGCACCTCAAAAGCCAAGTAGCTGAAGTGCATACAAGGAAATAGCAACAATTGCAAGGGTGGAATCGGAAATGTGCTTCAAACATGTTACGCAGACATGGAAGTATCTTGTAAAAGGTTGAATTTTAGAAAACAAGTGGGCTGAATGTTTGTAAATTAATTAAATACCTATATTCTTTATAAAGAAATACATACATTTACGTATGCATGCCATTGTGTTAAACTGTTGCCTGTAAATCCCAACCCAGACTATTGTTTTGTATGCATGTATGTATATACAACTTCAATTCAGATCATTTAACTTTTGTATGTATGTACATCTTCAATTCAAATCATTTAGCTGTTGAGTGTACAAAGCCAATTCGTAGAACAGCTTACCCCCATAAAATTAACCTTTGGAAACCTGTGTCAGGAATAATTGATAAACTTCTCATGTGACTAATTAGATTGCAACTGTTAGTCTGCATGTCCAATGGAATAAAATTTATTAACTGTTTTGTATGCACATTCATTGGTCTTCCCCCAGGATTTTCCAGTTGAGGCAGATTAAAGCGGGGAGGAATTCCACAAAATGAGATTCTCCGAATGTGACAAAAATGGTGTATAGGAAAAAGAAGGAGGAGAATTTTGATGCGGAAAAAGCTTATTCTTCTTATCAATCCCAAGAGCTTTCAGTTAGCGGCCAGATAAGGGAGAGGATCTTGAATCTTGATTATCCGCACGGCTGACTCCATATACATAAGGCCATGTATACATACATACTACGCGTGCAAAAATTTTACAGTAAAGAGGGGTTTCTCTAAAAAATATACCCCATTTATAAACCATACATCTCAGGCATGAAATTATAGTTGATTTTCCAACTATCGGTCATTTATTTATTGTGGGTACAGAGCTTCTACTCGTATGCTGGTGATGAATCCCTGGAAAAGACGCAGAGAAGCAGAGACTAAATCGAAAATTACACATGTTCTGTCCTCCCATTCTGTTCATCCAGTGTAACTGTCAAGGTTATCCGAGGCAAGCAAAATTATCCATTTTCTCTAATTCTGTTGTTACAATGAGCCTTATAGTAGAATAACGACGTGGGAATGTCTCTTTGCTGACTAAAAGCCAATCCAACCCACTGAGTCATCAAAAACCTTTGAAAAGAGTAACTCAACTTTGTTGGATGAAATAGATTTGAATTAAAACTGGATAAAGGTAAGAATGACTTGAATGCGGGATGTATTTGGAGAAAAGAATTAAATCCAGTAGAGTAATGGTTACATGCTAAGCAGAAACAATACCAACAAGTGCGATCATTCTGGTCATATACGCTTATTGAATTGAAATTTCCTTACCATGGAAACTTGCACAAAACCCCGTAAATTGAAGGGACTGCACTGACAACTCATTGCATTGAAAATGATGATTTAAAGGATAGCGAAGCACACACGGTTAGATGGAATAGAGCGAATTACTTGCGACAAAGCCTGTCCCTGTTGTCAGTATCGATGAGGCCAATTACGTAAAATTTGCTTGACTTGGTGTGTTTTTGGTCATGTGTGGCATAACAAGGCCAACAGAGGGTTTCTTTGCAATGATAAATGTATACACCGGTGTGCCCAAACGTGCTAACTAATGGAACTTAAATTGAATTTGTTGGAGACAAGGCTCAGTGGTAATCACTAATGCTGATTATACGGAATAACTCTGGTGTAACAAACAAGAGTGAAACCAAGTGCAGATGACTATTCAGATGCAGTAAACCATATGAAAACTGTGCAAAAACATGGGGCATATGTTATAATTGCAATGTAACCATTTGCATTTGCCGGCACAGAGTGCAAAACAATGGAGATATTGTTGAACTTCCGTCTGAAGAAGCAACTTGGGAATAGGTAAAGAACTTGCGGAATGAGTGCCTGTTGGTGTAAGAATGAGAAAGATTTGAAATCCTTTTACGTCATTTTCCGCTACAATTCTCTTGTTCCATTTTAGTAATTTGGCCATTTTAAAGCAAGATGGTAAAGGAGACGCATTTATTTAGTCCGAATTGTAATGATCAAATCCCAGGGCTCAAATCAAAAACATTATTTCAGTCTCTGTCCTTCACTCTCCCTTCCCTTATATTTACGACCACATTATATGGAACATGATGGGAACTTTTTTCTTTCTCTTCTTGACTAACTTGATTTCGTGACCACGAGATCCAGCCGTTTATGCATGTCCAAGTGTGGTCGTCCAAATCCCAAACGGTACAGGGAGTGAGAGACTATGACATTATTACTTTCTCTGCAAGTATATTGTACCATTCACTCTTACAAGATGCATCGTACAGTGTCGTCCTCATTCTTTTTATGTGTCCTTTGTGTGGAATAGCATAGTGTTTCCACGAAGATACTGAAAAACTGCACAGACGATGGAGAGAGAGAGAGAGAGAGAGAGAAACAACCCGATTGTGGATTTACTCCGACTTTTCAAACATGATTTTAACCTCTTTATGATTTTTACATACTTAAGTTGTTATTCATACCTATAATAGTAAAGTGGAATCATATATACAAGTAACTATAGCATTGTTGATTGTCATATTTATTGAATTTAGATTGTTACATGTATTGTCGATTGTTACATTGTGTAGCACTAAAAGCATAGCAGTTGGAATTGTATTCTGAATTGTGAAATAGTGCCAACATACTTATACCAACAATATTACGTTTGTTGCTACATGTAATTGGTTTGTGGATTGTTGTATACGTGCTGCATAAAACAATTTTCTATTCAGACTACATATACATGTAAAGCATTGGGGATGGATACAAGCAATTATAGCCCCGAGAGTTCATTTATCTGGTGGCTTCTTTCTCCTCTATAAACTCCGGTTTTCTAAAATTTCACATTAATTTATACGACAGCAGACATCTTCAATTTTCATACAACTCCTGGTTTTTAAGCCTGCCGGAGCAAAAAACAAACTCAAATAATTGCTATTATCATTGAACTGGATGGAACAATAATGCCTTTATGTTTTTAAAAGTAGCTCCAATATGTAATTATGGTATGGAGTTATTGCCATTTCCTTGCAAATGCCCGAACGACGTTGAAGCCGAACACAACAATTTTTCTAGTAATGTAGTGTCTTCTAAATCCGGTAAGCTATTCCTAACTGCAAAGCAAAAACATATTGGATATGATAGGCAACAACATCCGTTGTTATTCCCGACCATTATGTTTAACATGGCTATTAAAATTGCAATTTAACCCAAAAGCCTGAACATTTATTCGTCCTGGAAGAATTCCCCAGACTTTTACAAAAAAGAAATGCAGTAATAATAAATCTGTTATAAATTTAACATTAATGATTAATCTTGGCAAATATCAGATACTTGGCCGGATAGTGGAGCAATTTTTGAGGCCGATAAAGCTATGCTTTGCTTTATTGCCGTATTTCGGTGGTAATTTCAACTACATAAATTCATCGGAAGTATGTTTAACACATTTGGTTTCATTGCTATTTGGGTAAAAATTAGGAAGCAATAAGCCGTGAAGATAATAAGTAACTCCAGAGTTGAGTTCAAACTGCAAAACATTTTTTGAGTAGGCGTGGTGATGTTAGATAAAATGTCAAAAACACGCGGCATAATAGTTACGGTTACAATCTTACACAATATGCATACATGTGCATATGGTATCTTGCGTGCAAGACTGTAACTTGTGTTGTTGAGTGCAGGTCAGATTACCTTAACCAGTCACGATTTTCATGTTAGTGTGAATAAGGTGCTTTAGTTGCAATGTAATTATTAATGGCCAAAACATCACTTGGATCTAATCAGATAAGTTTTAAAAATTAATGAAAAACAGGAGGATGTCTGTGAACATGAAGGGTTTTGCAGCAGTATACACTATGTCTCAAGTATGTAAGTACATGCTAAGTACTGAATTAGAGACTAATAAGCTTCAAGAAACACACCAAATCTATTCGGATCGACAATAATGTTAAGAACGTAAAACCGTCAAATTTGAAATGACAAAGTAGAACGGAGCTCGTGCAGTCTAAATTATGATTATTACAAGCTCTCGTCTGACTATTGTGTGACAAGTGACGTGTGTAGTGTAGTAAACTCTGAGAGGTACGTGCATATTGTATAAAGTAATTGTATGAATGGTATATCGAAGTTTTAGTCTGTCTGAATTATGAAACCAATGAACTTGTATACATTATACTGCTGTTCACATTCAAACAAGAGGTGATTGATGAGGGGAACTTGATAGCTTATTGGATATAATGATTACACAATACATGGCATGCCTCAATGTTGACAATGTCTGTGGGTCACTCTGAATAAACAACTATGCCTCATGTCAATGTAATTGTTTCACAATGGCTGGACAATCAATAATTGAATGTCAGCCCAGAAAAGCTGCCATTCATTACTACTTGAACGTTCAGAATATTCAACAGTTGCAAAAAATTCCCCATGTAAACTGTCATATAATGAGCCCACTTAGTTAGCATGGAGATAAAAATATAGCTTACAAGTGTTGACTTAGAATGGGATTATAATCTAAAGACTAACATTTCTGACCTAATCTTGACCACAGCCTTTGTCAAGTCAGTCTGACTTGACAAATATAGTGAGTGACTTTACACAGGCAGCGCTTGGCGAGGAAAATCGCTCCCAACTTTCCTACCTTTGCTATCTCAGTGAACACAGGTAAGGCATCTAGTACTTATTTGATGAAGCGAATGATAGGGAAAACCTCCAGCCGCGATGTCAAGACTGCAGCACTAAGGTGTATCCCGTCTTTTCGCATTATCACTTTCTACTTCATTGCATTCCAAATCTTTTTTCTCACTGCTTGAAGCTTTTTGACATATGGGTCTGGTCTTAAGCCGAAAAGAGAGATACCCGGTTACTGGTTATGTAACTGGAAAGAGACGTAAATCCAAGAAGAGAGTTATGTTCATAAAGCTAGAATTATAGGACTATCCGGGAAAACAGTTAGCTATTCTAAAGTAGTTATGTAGCTATTTGAAAAGAGTTATGTATCCGAAAAAGCGATAAAACTTCAAAAAATCTTCTAAAACTTTCACAAGTTTCTTGAGAAGATGCTTTTAGAATTATGTTATTCTTGAACAGTGCCACGTCCTCTGACCTTTGTGTTACCATAACTCACCAGCCGAAGTGAATCCGTAGGTTAAAGATATTGTTCAAGAACATATACACATACTTTCTTTTTCAATTTGGCCTTCACGAGTAGTGCAACGCTCTTTAATGTCGTTATGTGTTAATTATGTTTTTCATTCTATAATAAATGTTTTGTGAATACATTGCAGTAGATAAACAACATCATCATGTGCAGTGTATTACCATTATTTTCCCGCATACTTGAAAGCAAATGTATGCATTATTATGCAGATTTAAAAACTACGTTTTAACTTCGTACGTTGTAGAGATCATTGTTGAAAAACCGTGAAATGAAAATAGAAATCTACGCATTTGCAGTAATAAGGAGCGTTAAAAATGTCATCATCTCATCTTTGTATTGTCTGGATAATACCTGTATATGTAGCTTTTGATGTATGTATATTGAGTACATGAGACTATTTAAGACATTGACAGCGGTCTCTTATTATAAGTAGACCGAATGACAGTATTTGAAGCAATTCTAGTGACTCCCCGAGGGTGTAATTTTCAATTTGCAAGTTGAACACACACCGGGTAACAAGTTTAATTTACATTGCAATCATCTGGCACAGTCTTTTAAATATTATGCATTTCAGCCTGAATGTGTGATGCAAGATCATAATAGAAAAGAGAAAATCCCTGTAAACAAACTTAAGGGAAAAGACGAAGTCATATTCTGAACATGTAAATAGAAAGATGAAAGTAAGGTTTTTGAGGGGAAAATCACTTTTTGAAAAAATACATGAATGTGCTGTCACGCAATTCCATTGTGTTCATAAGCATTTGTACAGTGTTCTACACACTACATTGTTAAGCGCTGCATGTACTTGAAGCGACTTTATTGACAATAATACTATGTACAGCACATAATACATACACTTGCTGGCAATATTTTTTAAACAAAGTAGTTAACGCATCATGGAATTCATGTGAAAGTTGTTCTATACAAATAGAGGATGGATTTGAAAAGGTTGTTTGAATTTGTTCACCCAACAATAAAATTATACGCACATGTACAGGCATTACACACATACCTAAAATTAAGCTTTCATGAGAGTTGACGCAAAGAAAATGTGAAATGCGAGATGCTTTTCTTATAGTATATATATTTGGAATCCATTTGGCTTATGGCCTGGAAAAGAACATTAGACTTTGTCTGAATGAAGACAGTATTTGCGTCACCCTCGGATGGTGCGATGGATGCGTCCAAGTTCCTTGCGGTCCGCCAGTTTCCTTCTCCGCAGAGTCTACACGCTTATGTTTCAAAGAATATAAGCTTGTATATATGTATCTGTTCGAACTGGAATCTCATCATTTGCCCTTTACTCCTACTCAACTCTTCAGCTTTCATTACTATGTGTTGCATGCTTTCTCATTGGAAGGGCACTTTCTTTATTTTTGGACAAATATTCGGAAATGCGAACAAAGCTCCACAAAAAAGATATTAGCATCCGTGTACGCAGAAAATCACGACTTCCTAAATATGACGGTTTAAGTGGTGCCGTTGTAGCCTTCATTTTGAAACGTATTCCGAGGAAGTACATGACAACATTAAAGTGCTCAAGTAGCCATGATATGTTACTTACTTTGAATATGGATTTCAATAAATCGTTTCGGTACAAGTGATAAAATTATTGCGTGGAAGATCCGCTCGCTGAACGAATGTGCCAACAGAACCAAGTCTTATGCCTAAAAAAGCATAGACCTTGATTGTTTAAAACGACGTGCGGGATGTGTTTGGCTGTGGCCAAACTTGTGTCGTCATGTTATCGCTGTATTGTATATTGCATGTATTGTATGTATGTATGGCATCCATTTAGAAGATAAAATGTCCTAAAATTTGTAAAATAGGTCGTCATAATTGGGAATTCTTCCAACTCACACTGTGTGGCGAAAAGGGTGATACTTTTAAAATCATGTCATGCTCAGCATGAGGGCGTTGTTTCCACATATGTAAGTTTCACAAGTAATCTGGACAGAACGAAGTCATATTTTCAACGCACTTTAAACTTATCCATATTTGAATGTCTAATTCCATCGGTTCGTATTTCTTCAAAGCGCGTAAGCTACACGCTTTTTCAAGATAAAAGTGACGGTGTGAAAATAATGCTAAGTGAACAATATGACACGTTTTCGTACTTCCCACACATCAGCAGTAATAAATTGAATCGTATAACCCATAAAGGATTTACTATCATATTTTAATAAAACGCTAATCGGTTCAAATGATCAGACCTTTGAACTAGCAAAGTGTATTTGTAAGATCTTTGAACTTCAGTGTCATGTATTCTCAATTCGATGCTTCTGATCCCTGTGGACCAACAGGGGAAGGATTTGAAAGGAACACTTGGTATTTCAGTCACTCCTCGTATACGGATACAAAACTCTATAATAGCAAATATTTCCTTATGTAGTTACATGAGAGGAATTGACATCTAAAATCATATAGTACAAAAAGTAATGTATTATTTGAACTATTCCGTGAACTAAACCACTGCACGTGCTGCTATTGCGATTTTGCTGTAAACGCACACAAATTGTTGTGACCACGATTCAGACCTTGGGCTTTGGAAGTTACACATGTAGGTGCATATGTTCTATAATTCTACAAGGTTGTTCAGAGAAAGAGAGAGAGAGTTTTTTGTGTGTTTATAAAGCAGTATTTATGATTGATCTTTTTTCCAATTCAGATCAAATGTCATTATAAACATTGTATTTTCAGTGGTAACATAGCCTTACGTCCAAGGAAAACAATGTTGTTTTCATGGCTTTCTGACCATTTAATTTAGCAACGGGATACTATTTTGCTTCTAAAAATAATGAATTTTGTCGTAGAAAACTTGAAGTCGATGTGAACAACTATTTAAAAAGTTTTTCAAGAAAAATTCTAATTGAATGAATAACTGGTTGGTTTTGAGTGGAATACCCTACAAGCAATTAATAACGGAAAATAACAATAATCACACTTCGCCCTTCCCGTTCTGAAAGTTAAATTTCAAGCGTACGTGTCTGTTCTGCGTCCTAAATGTATAACTCAGTTACCCTGGAGAGGAGCATAGGTTATACTGTAATAGTAAACTACGATTGACAATTTTCATATGTGTTATACAACCAAGAAGACTCTGATTTGCAACAACTCGCAACTCTCATTTATGTAAAATCCCACATGGAAGACGACAAAATGTAAAAGCTAAAACCGATTTTCTACGTGAATGAGAAAAGATCACTCTAGAGACTTGGAAGCCATTGTATCCAAATCAAACTCGCCACTCTAGTCTTCTTTGGCTGGCGATTTTTCAACATCCAAAAATAAAACATAAATTCCCAATTCTGCCTTGCTCCAGCCGTCTTTTACCCGGTTGGCCCCCATCTTACCACTCTCCTCCCTGAAAAACAACAAGCATTGCAAAATTATATGTTATATTATAGCAAGGACCCTATTTCATATTAAGCAGTAACTAATGTAAAGTTAGTGACAACTTTACAGAAGCTTACTCTCTTACTGTTGCATACGAGAAACGCCTGAAAAAATACATTGATGTATACATAACTTCATAACATTTCCTGTTGGTACATTCATCCACTTTTTAGTTACTTTGTTAATTACTTCTTGAGTTCCGCAGAAATGACTGAAGCGAAATAAATGTGAAATAGTAATATTATAACAACTAACTTTTTTATTTGACACTTTGCATAAATTTTTTCGTTAATTATTGAGTGAGGAAGTCATGATTGATAATATTACTGAGTACATTGATTGTGAGTGGAGCCAAGAGTGTAGTGTAGGCGGTTGCTGGGTATTAAAGAATGTCAACTGTATTGATAAATGAAGAAAAAAGTAAGCTTTCATTGATGGTTTGGGGTGAAAGATGGAATCGTAGGAAAATAATAAATTGGTTTCCGTGAAAGTAATTGGAGCAAGTGGTCCATCGGGGAAACATATAGGGACTTGGAATATTGTCGAGGCCTACACAAGTTTTTGCGTTGAATAAATGTAGTTTTCTTTAACGATAAGTCAAGCTCTGTAATTCATTTTGCAACACTTGTTGAATTTGGAGAGTGTCCCTGCGAGATAGGAAAGGTAGCAATTTTTGCACAACTCACGTACATACGGCTCCTACGTACACCTAAATGTATTCAGAAGAGAAGATACAGGGCCAAATCCTCCTGGACGACAAGTAAAATGAACATCGAGATTTGATGTCAGTCTGTGTATATACAATGGCGTCTTTTGTTGAACAAAGTCTCAAGTGTAACCTACAAGGAAGATCTCACAAATGATTTCAATCTGTTCTGGTTGAAAGGAGGAGCTTTAAATGTTCTTAGTTTCTTCTACCAATGTTTTCGATATTTTCATGTCACCTAAGGTGAGCCTACCCTAGTGATTTCACAGTCGATTTTCCTACCCTATAAATATCTTTGATTTTTTCCAGGTACCCAAGTTTTCCTTATTTTGACTTCCTCACCTCCACATCCAAACTTGGTGTCTCGACAATACTTTCCAAACAAGTTTTGAAGTCGTAAGAAAAATCATCCACAACAAACTCCTTTTCTCTGCTTCAACAATATCCGATTACAAAACAACCTTGAGACAATCCATCGTCGTAGCATTATAAATTAAAGGCGTTTTAACAGTTTTACTGACGTCTAAATGTCGAAGCAAATTTTTGCCCTTGTTATCCTAGCTCTTGCCTGTATGGCTGTAACCGCAGTAGCAGGTTCCGACGAGGAGCCCTTCGAGAATGCAGTTTTTTCTCAGATTGACCAAATTAATCCTGCAAATGAAGTAATACGTTTAAAGACCTCTCGTCCGTCAGACTTGTGTCAGTATGGATTCCGCGCCTACCCCTACCCTTACTGGCCGAAAGAACGATCCTCGGACTTCTTTGCTACGAAGAAGCGTGGCTACAGTAAGTTTTACGAGGGTATTCGTATTTAATTTTACCTAATAAGTTAAGTTGGGCTGCACTATAAACTGCTCGTTTAAAGTCTTGGGTAAATATCTTAAAAGCAAGAAATGGAAACCCTCCTTCAAGTGGTATTTAGCCATACGGGTGTAGTGATTCTTCAGATTTGAACTGACGGAAGGGGTGAATTGATTTTAGGTTGAATTTTTGGCAAACCCCACTACTTTCTCAAATCTACGTTTTTTTAAAAGCTGCAATAATATTCAGAACATAACCCGGCTGAGTTCATGAAAAACTAATGAGTTGTATGTAATTTTAATATAAAATCCTTCAAAAAGGGTTAGAATTAGCAACGTAATTAATATATTGAGTAGGATAGAAATAAGCTTACGCTAAATTTAAAAAAAGACGTCACGACCAATAATTAAGTTTTAAAGTTTAATGAATTGTTACGTAATGTAAATCATTAATATCCCTCCACCCTAGGAAAACAATCTTTCTTGTCAATCTGCATGCGGAAGAAACCATTCCGTTTTAGAATATTTCAAAAAGAAGGTCAGAATTGATTTTTGTATTATATCTCTGAACTTTGGAAAATAAAATCGACGAGAAATAAATCAGTCGTGGGCACTTTCGAAAATCAAATATCCCACCTGGAATCATATAGTTGGGAGCAGATGAATTACACCATAAAGGTGCCCCTATATTTTTAATAAGCTTCGTCTGACTTTCACCCAATTCTGTAGCTCAGCTTGAAGCGTAGATTAGTGTTGTTTGGTAACGTCAGTAATGCTGGCCGGTATTTCAACGTCCAACCTGGTAATACTGATGATAAGTCTTTATCTGGAGGGGAGAAAGTCAATTTCAAGATTACTATTGTTTCTAATTTAATCATTTGGTCAGAATCTAAAGCTGAAATTTCTATACTTCTAGTGGGTATCGAGATTCCAGATTTCATTACATCTCAAGATGGAACCCAACAGGGAGGAACGGCAGGCGGTCCGAAGCCCCGATATTTCAAAAACGGTTAATTGAAGACACTAAAGGTTTCATGTATGGTTGGTTTTTCATATGAAACGTTCCACCGTTTAAACTCAACTACAAATAGAGACATGTTCTCCTTTTTGTTACATTTGATGCCTGTAATTCAACAAATCATGGATTTTAACACTGGAAATATAATATGAACGTAGTAACTCTTTGCAGTAGGAAATTATTCGATTGATGCTTACTCTGTACGCAAATCAAGGTCATTGTCCATGCACTCTTCAACTAATTCATCTTTGTAAATTGTAGTTGTTTTAATTAAAATTTCATCTTACCCAAAAAGTTCGTGCACACGAATGCTGCATATAAATGTGCTATATGTAGCATTCTGTCAATAATTAAGGTACATGATATAACAACAGGAATAGCATTTAAATGTCTATCCATGTAATCACTCAAACTACCCAAATAAAATAATATTCAATTGGATTTTTCCTCCATTCATTTAAACACATCCTTAATATTGCATAATGGCATAAAAAAGATTTAAAATCACTAACGATAAGTAACGTTTACGAATGTGAGCATAATCAACGTAACCCTTTAAGCATCAGCTACACTATGCAAAAATGATTACTTCCAATGTATACATATATGTACGTACAATGTGTACTTCTCATTATGTAACATTTAAATCTATTTTTATGAAAAGCTGTAGTTGTATTTTAGCCAATTATGAAAGGATCATATTCGTAACTAGCATACGGCAAAATTCGAAAGCTGCGATTATATTTCCTACTTCCTTGTAATTAGATATGTTATGTTTAACTTCACTGTACATGCTTTGCAACATAGCTTTGTTCCCGATTACACAATATGAGACACATATGTGTGACTTCATCAGTGTTGTAACAACAGTGACAACTATTTGAATTCACACTAATAAATCATAAGGTGTAAAATGTCACGACCATAAAGTATCATCCCCTATGTTGCAGGAATAGTAATTGGTACTTGAAGATCCTGGACAGGCCAATTGTATGCACTTCATGCCGTAGTAAAAGCCAATATTGATAGTAAAACCAATATTGCAATAATAAATCTTATTTACCTACCATATGAGCGAGAACACACAGATTTTTGCGGACATCCCAATGCTTTTTGAATTTAAATTATTCAAAATTTTTAAACCAATTTAAACTTTGCGCAACTTCCGGACATTCTAGAAAATGACTTGTAGAATGCTCGGACAAATACACTAATAAATAGCGAGAAAGTCTTTTAACGCCTTCGCAATGATGAAATGATTTTAATATCAAAACATAAATCAATGTATACATACATATATGTATGTATAATACAAAATCTTCTGGGAAAAACTTTATTATGCGTTGGAACTTACCTGAAATATGAGAAGATTCTAGTAAGGTTAATAAGAAATTCAAAATACATATGATTACAATAACGTTTTAACTAAATCTGGAAATGTTCAACAGTCAGAATGTAGTTCAAAAGCAAACCAATAATAATAATACTTTACCAAAGCAATTAATATCAAAGCATTACTTAAACTGAGGCATTGCAATATTAGAAGTATATGCGACTAAAGTTAAGTTACTCGACTATAAATACACGCTGAGAAAGCTTTAATAACCAGCCAAATTGCATCGCAGAAAGCTAAACTGCACCATACCTGAACCGTAGTTCTATAGTTCCAAGATTATGTGGATTGTGGAAGTACGTACAAAGAAAGCAGCGCGAGATTATGCTCAAACGCTTCAGCACCATCTAAACTTTCACCCACAGAGTCCAACACTTTCTCCGGCTACAATAGCTGGCGATGTAAACCTTCTCGGAACGGTGGTAGTTGAGAACTTTTTCCAGGCATACATCAATTTCAGTCTCCAATATATAGCGTTTTACAAAACTAGATGTTGAATTCGTACATGAAAATAAGCTTTTCTGTGTGGTTGTATTAATTAATGCATCCTTCAAAGTATGATAAGGTTAATTACGAATTACATACTTATATTAACATACCAGATACTTATTTTAACATACCAGATACTTATTTTAACATAACAGATACTTATTTTAACATACCAGATACTTATTTTAACATACCAGATACTTATTTTAACATACCAGATACTTATATTGATATACCTGATACGTATAATCACCATCGTTTACGTCATTATTAATTCTATTTTTGCTGATTCGACAGATCAAAGTTGCTCAATACCACTGACTGTGGTATTAATAACCTCTAGAACGTTCAAAAATTCGCTGTATTATCATTCACCTTTGTGGGAACTACTTTACTCCATAGATGTTTGCTTATAATATGTAAAAAGCAGCCAAAGAAGTGGCACTTGATTTCTAGAATTCTGTGATGACGAAAATTAGGAAATACAAGTAGTATTCATGGTCGGGGAATCAGGAAGATTGAAACTTTCCGAGAAATGTGGAGGGATCATGAATGAATTTTGTTATCTAAGCCGTTCACTAAGGTATATATCCAAGGTAATTTGAACACGTGTATTATTATACGTTGTCCGCGTGACCTATAACATAATTAAACGTTAATATGGGGCGAAACTAAATATTGTCAAACGCAGTACCTACTTTCATTATTGGAACCATAACAATAACCATTGTATTGGAATATGCCTTCGTAACCTGGGAGCACACAATGTGTAATAATTACGTGAAACAACTATTTGGGTTTGTTAATTCAATGTATAGCGAATAATGCAGCGTTAATCATTTGATAACTACGGGTCGGAAAATTTGTGGAGCGTTTGTAGTAGTTCATATATATGTATATTTGCGAATAATTTTGTGATTGAACTTCTACATAATTCCATTTGTTTAACATGTTATCCGAAGCTTTTCACAAGTTTGTTGTAATCAATATATTTTGTGTAGCTTTTTGGAACGAAGTCTCTACGACTTCATCATACCCACAAAACGGAAAACTTCCACCCACATCCAGAATCATTGAAGACAGCAAATGGTATCCAAACAGCTTGGAAGAGTATCCAATTTCTTTGCCAGCTCTTCACCGTTTAGTGCTAATCGAGAATCAGTTTTGCAAGCTATTGAAAAAATTGTACTCAAACCCGAAAGAAGCTTACGAACATCTCAGGATTCCTATTTACAAGTAAGTGATTGTTTACATAAAATATATTGATATGACTAGTTGCTGATTTTTACCTACAGTCCATATTCTAACCGTTTCAGATACCTTAAAAGATACGAAACAGAGGTTGTGAATGGAATTCGAAATTGGAATGAAGCCACAAATGACACGAAGAATAATTTTCGTGATACGTTGAATCACCCATTTATGATATTTCAAATGCTGAGGCGTCTGGTATATGACTTCCCTTCATTGTATGAATCTCTTGCTAATGAACGTGGGTTCGCAATGTTACTAATTTTATGTTTGTATGAATTTAATTAAGCACACCACATTTAATACATCAACATGTGCAAAGTATTGTATGCGGAATGTTTACGAAGTTTATTTGTTCCTATGATTTTGTTTAGATCACTTGGATGGACTCTCTGAGTTTAAAGTTGATTTGGGGAAATGGCCATCTAAAATGGATGCTAATTATTACGGTTCGCTCGTCGTGGTACTTCATCATTTTTATGACTTCAACATTCACAAAGTAAAGCTGGAAAATAAACATCCCCATTTTGTCAAATTTCAAAAGTCGAATTATTTTAACCTAACCTGTGGCCATTCCTTTCTGCAAGTTTGGTCGGGGAACATTCGGAAAGATTGTTACCGGAGTGAACGTGAGCGCTGTTCAAGGTGTCGAACTAAATTATATCGCAACAAAAAGTGAATGCCATTCCTCTGCTGTTGAGTTCATGGCGTTTGCCTTAGACCAAGCCACGAAATTTGGTGGAATCCCTATGAGTGCGGTGCGCGATGCATTCAAAACTAGTATAAAGGAGGTAATTAATTACTAGATTGAGCTGCTGGATTCCATTATAATTAATTAACTAGCTGAACTGTTGTGAATGAAGCGTCTTGTAAAAGGTTTGTTTGCTAAGGGGTTCACACCCCAAATCACTGATCGCATATAATACACTATGCAATAATATAGCACTCAACCGAAACCTAATGCGCATTTAAGAATGAACAAATGTTTATTAAAAGCCGTACAGAAATACAGTATGTACGACTAAAGTTTAAAAAATTGATGCTGCTTGTACCTCTAATCGATACCATGGGGGTTCATTAATCGTATTAATCTTATTAAATTTTGAAAATTTTTTCAATCCTATTCTTACAAAAAGATTGATTGCGGATGAGTTAAAAATTCCTAGAGTTAGGTTCTTTTAGCCGACACGCTGAAAACTTCATCAGACAGCAATCATCGATAAGATGCATACGAATTGAAGACAAAATTTCTATAATTTGTTAATTTGGTAATAAAATTGTATTTTTAGGGGGATTTTAATGATCGTTTTGTTGGTAGATGTGGATTACAATGAGTTTTTCGAATATATTATAAAGCTATATTATATTATTGTGAGATCAGTGGTTTGAGTGTTGGGCTCCTGAGCATCCCTTTCGCAAGACCCTGTAGTTGATGACGATTGTATATGAAATTGCTCATTTTATCATAAAATTGCTATCAACTTCCACGTCCCACACTGTTGTACGCTGTGCGCACCAGAAGAGTAATAAGTAGATGAATATTTTTTGTCTCGTGTAGCACGACAATGCTTTGGGAGCGTTGAGCCAACAAGGGAACTACGGTCTGTTTACTTCCAGCATAGGAACCATCAGTAATTTCACACACAACCGACATAAATTCATTACAAGGAAATCTTACAAGAAACACTTTGCAAAGAAAAAGTTTCCGAGCCGACGAGGAGACGCTGCCGAGTTGGAGGAAATGGATAGTCATAATTACATGTCGATTTGCAAAGGCGAAAACTGGCAAGTACGTAACGTCTGTTTTAGTTAGCGTGTTCAGTTGGTTGAGAGACACGCTTTGAATGAAGTTAACAGAAGTCTCTTTCACTTCTAGACAAATGACCAAAGGAAATCTCTCAAATGCTGGTACAAACCTATAAGCACTCTTTGTCCTTACAAGATAGAAATGTTAAATCAAGCTCCAATATTAATAAAAGTTCATGATTTCATCGAACGCGCGGAATCAAACTCTTTGATGAAGTACGCTTTACCAAAACTTGCTCCTGGGAAAAAACTAGGTAAAAAATAGTGTCTAATTGGTTTGTTATTGAAATACCTTACGTAAGTATCTAAAAATAGATGGATGACATAATTTCTGTAAACTCTTTCAGAAGAAGGGCATGTTACTAAAGATGGAAAAATTGTTAGTCAAAGAGCTGGATTGGTTGCAAGGATTGAGAAGGATTTCCCGGATATAAAAGTGGTTCGAAATATTGAGACGAAAATCAAGCTTGTGACAGGGCTGAATGTTGATGACTTTTTTAGCGGAGAACCTCTACAGATTGCTTCTTCACTGCCTGGTGGTTACATGAATACTCATTTGGATTCCGTAAGTCTTTGAAAATACTTATTGAACTAAAATTCAAATAAATTAAGTATTTAGGTATTAATTCACTGACAATTGAACACTATAGCTTGGCAAATCATTAGCAAAACAAGGACATTCACGACTGGCCACATTCATGATTTACGTAAGTAAAAATAGTCAACACCCCCACATCTTCAAAATATAATGCATTAATTGCTTCTTTTTCAATAAATTATTTCTAATTGTGCATAGTTACTATGTAGACAATCAAATACTAACAGCTGGTAAAAGTAATTATTAATTTGCAACGATTCCAGTTGAATAAAGTGAGCGCAGGGGGGAGAACGGCATTTCATCGCCTTGGACTAGCGGTTAAACCCATGATGCACGCAGCAGTATTTTGGTACAATCACGACAGGAACGGCAACATCATAGATATCATGGCACACGGCGGATGCCCGATAATTCTTGGACAAAAATGGGGTAAGTTGATGCACGAATCATGCTTTTGCATGTTGGTAGAAGTGCCAAGCATCCAAAGTTGTCTTTTCTTTTACAGATATACATGTGTTCCCTATGTATTTATTCATACATACCTACACTAGGTATATAATTTTTACACGTTATATTTGCTATATATTTAATATTATGATACTTTGCAGTTGCAACCAAATGGATTCGCGCAAGGGGAAATATGAACATGTACAGCTCTAGCAGTACGAACAAACATATGAAGTATATTGTGTAATGAAAATTTGACACCATCCTCTAGTTTTGATTAAACGTTGAGCACGTTGCAGAACATTCTACACCTTCAATACGCCAGTTGTTTTCTGAGAATTGCTAAATTTACCAGCAAATAATTTTGACATAAAAAATATTTGTTGACGTGGAAATGAAAAGATTAAAGTGGATTCCGACGTAACATTTGGTAATATATCATTCAAGTATATATGTACTGATACTTACATCTTAACACTATCGAAATAAACTCTGCAACTGTGAAATCTTTTATTTGTAGTTTAAGTAATCGTGCCTGATGCAAAGCTAAGCTGACATCGTGTCTAAGCTTAGCCGGTTCTAGGAATATGGGCTCTGCGTTCGTTGAAAGAAGTATAAAACAAGAAAATATGATCTGTCTGGGTGAATATTCTAGAGATTTAAAATACGCCCTGCTGTCTCTTTTTTACCCAGACAGTGAAAGTATGCGATCGAAATTCAAACGAGCCATAAGACTTAGATATTCATTGCATATCACTCTCATGAACGAGCATACTATATAGAATGTCACACCTGGAAGACAAATGGGGAAATGTATGGAGTTGGAAAAATTTGAATAAAAGGAAGTAATCTTATTTTCTTAATTGACAGAGAGAATAGTGAAGTGTAGGAGAGAAAAAGAGAGTACAAATACTCTCCACATTACATGATCAGACACTAAGCCGAAGAATGCTTATCTTCAAGTGAAGAAACGTATAGTACAAATGGGAGGGTATGATATCCTACAGCCGACATAAACGACACGTCTGTTTGTACAGATGGAGAGAAATTATTCTCTACAGTCAGTATGCTATCTTGTTGCATTCAAATTAAACAAGTAAAGCAAGAGAATTTACCACAGATGTCCAAAAGCCTTTAGCTAGTAGCATTACTACTAGATATCCGTAATAAACTTTATGAATCCCACCGCTCACACAGTAACATGCAACTAGAACAGATACGCTTTCGATTGTTCTTCTGTACATATGTGCCAAGGCACCATTTAACTCTGGAAAAGAGCGGAATGGTAAAACGGTCAATGTTTAAGCCCATAGGAGACAGGTTTCAATCTGTAACAATTTACCTTTTACATTAGCTCTAGTTTTGAGACGACTACTGATTACATTAAAGTTCCGTCGACACCTAGAATGCCGGTGGAGAGGAATGAATTTTCACACACAAAGGTGTAGGAAAACTATTTTGGCCACTGATACTGTTTCAAAGTCTATGCATTTTCCATCGATTTATTATAACAGGTAAATTATGGAGGTATGTGTAGCTACTCAAACTCAAATTGTATGGATGAAGGCAAGGATTACATCGAAAATATCAGGTGTGTACACTCTTTCCAGCCTCCATTTCTTCCCTTGCGTGGCCTTGTTAGTTCCAGAATTTTAATTATTTTCACAAATTGCTTTTGCCATATATCCGTGTGGGTGCCTTCTTGTCCCACTTCAAGACTTCCCCACAACTTCCGTGTCAAACAGTACGAGTAAATACATGGAAACCTACCAGTCAACGTACGTTGTATCGGAAAGCAATCGTGTAAGGCTTGACTCTGCATGACGCTCTTCAAATTTTTCCATGAAATCTTTCTAATTTGTCATTTGTATTTCAGCAGTACAAAGTCTTTATTCAAGTTGGGATTCATTAACTTGATATATACTCGTAATTAATAACTGGCTGGAAATGTCATCTTCCTTGAATGCCCTCATAATTACGGAGTCATTAATAAGTACTACAACTAGACACTGAATACATTGCTCTCCATTGGATTTACACCGAGTTGCACGATTGTTGCCATGATATAACTTTGAATGTAAGTTATCATTTGGTCATGTTTCCAATCTACTCACATTCATTCCTGCCTCTTGTAATGCTTGTTTTTTGCTTCAGGGGTTACTTAAATGACGTTTAATATGCATACTATAAGATCCCATGTGTACATATATTAACTCCGGTCTATCCTCAATATTCCCTCATTCGCAGAACTATAACATCAATGGTGCAGATTTTTGGACCAGATTAACTCCGGAAAAGCTAATAAATCATGTTAAGTTCGTCCACTTACGATTAGCTTTGAGGGATGTCTTCCAACACTTATTGCTACACTCGTTTTTAGAAATTAGATTCTCGTGTAATGCTTTTCGCTTGTTTTTACAACCATCATCGTCATCGATACTTTCCCCATGGAACCACTCCTTCGAAATACCACTTCATGTTCGTCCAAATACAATTACGTAAGTGTCTGAAGGTTAATTCCCACTCAGTTGTACTGTAAAACATTACCCCTTCTAAGGAAACCATTTATTTTACTTACAAGAATGCAAGTATTTTCAGCAATTGGAGGAGAACTACTTTAAAATTTGTCCTTTACGTATTTTACTTATTAGCTATATCAAAAGAAATTAAGCTTATAATAAACCCTGTAAGTTAATTAACTCAATCACTGGATCATTGAATACAGTTATTATGATCCCCCGTTCTTATAATAAAATACATATAGTATATACATGTACACTTCTATAGTTCTAATTAAGCATTTATTTTCCATCCCGGTTACACATTCATTCACGTGGAGGTGTACATATGTAAGGGTAACGGTTGTGGCTTGAATTTATGCCCACTATGGTTGGACTACAAATTGGTCAGTCAGCTCATTGGACCATGAGCTCTACATTAGCATTTCCGAAATGAATCTGTCAAGGTTAAAGTGTGCAGCTGAAGCTTATCCGAATACAATACAAGATTTAATAAAAATGCTGATTAAATAGTTATTTTAAGCCGCGGACTGGAAAAATACTGCGTCTGCTATTGAAAAATGAACTAAGTACTGTAGTTAGATGTAGCCGAAGTTGTTTGAAAACTTTCTCCTGTGAGTATTGAAGTAAAGTCGAATACTCGCATCAATTCATCCATCGTTAGCAAATTTAACAGCATAAAGATAACGTACGAATTAAAACTAGTTTAGTAAAAAACAGATACCTATATAATTTGTCGTAACTTAGGAAATCATCCCAAATGTACCCTGTAATAAGAAAATGTTTTCATCATTTGTTTTGTAAGCACAAAAATAGCCAAAAATCATCAAAATACTCTAGACCTGATGGCATTGCAGAAGTGAAGTATGACGTAATATAAAAGCATGCTAGAAGATGTGCCAATGTGGGTTGGGTTGCGAGGGTAAAATTTGTTGGCGATGTTCGTCCGTGGAGAAAATACTACGTGCTTTTTCTGGTTACTAATGGATGAAAAACTTGCAAGAAACTTGTAACTTCTACACATTCTCTACAGAAAAACGTCTTAGTGGATTGAGCGGTTTGTTGCAGGTTGCAAGTACATGGGCCCATTTCGTGATTAATTGTAGCAATCTGAAAGAAAAACAAATGCAATTCTACCCTACACATATGTCTTGCCTTCTTACTTGGGACGCTGCCCAATTTTTTATTACTCTCTTCATTGTTGTATGAATTTGCTTTCTTTCCATACTATCCAGCTCAAATTAGCGTGAAAAGTCTTGTACTTATAAGTCTTTTGACATTATAAATTTATGTAATCTAATTATGCGCACTCAAGACGCCCTCCTCGGGAAGAACTCTTACTTACTGACAGCTTTACTTCTTGGCAGTGTGCTCGCAGATTTAAGTAATTCATTATTTTAATACATTGTAGTTCACAGTAAAAATTATTATCTCTGAATGAACTTGGAAAGCACGACTTTACTATGCTACAGCTAATAATGAAATCTGAAATAATTATTGTGCAGTCAATTTGGCAGTGTGACATGCTTTAACCGGTTACTTTTTATTTTCCTCCTACATCATTAAATACATATAGTGATGTACAGGCTTTTCTTTTCCAACTAATCAATATTTTTATCACACTTTCGCCAGCGTCTTTCCTATGTGCTACGTCTTCTACATGAAAACTATTATTATTTCTGAAAAATTATCTCCATTTTAGAGAAACAATCGAATATAAATATACCCCAACAAACAACTTGCAACAGTCTTCTACATAGATATAAGAAGCTAGTATAACAAAGAAATGTAAGTTTAACAAAATTATTGAAAAGTAGATAATAAGGTCAAGCGATTACACAACAAAAGTATTAAATACAATAAAAAATATACCGAATTCCCCGATCCATAACAAAAGAACAATGGAAGATCTTCTTTGACAACATCACAAGTTCAAAGTCTACGAGAGTAAAAATGATCTAAAAAATTGATGAATCTAGTAATTACTGGTAATACTAAGGTTCTGCAAACTTTCAACACTTCAGTACATCATTCATATCTATTAAATCAAAAAGTGTGTTTGAGAACTTTTGCAACAATGCATCACAATTATTTTGCTACATATATATTTCTGTTTCATATTTTTTTTCCTGATTCTATTACAGTAGAACACGAACTGTATCAAACAAGTTGTTCTTCAATAAACACACCAGTTGATTACAGAAACTCAATAAAGGTATGAAATTTCACATCACATGCGATAATATTATGTGCTAATTGATGATTCTGCAGCTAAAAATAGAATAGAGCGATAAAACTCGCCGTCGTTTCTGATATAACAACGTCACAGTCTAGATGATTACTAGAGAGAGAGAAACAAGAAAGAGAGAAAGCCGCAAGGTCAAAGGTTTGAAGAAACATAAAAAAAATTTGCCTATAAGATTATTAAAAGAAAACCTGAGAAAATTAACGAATTTTGTAGATATATCTCTAATAATGTATGCTTGTATAAAGTTACCCCAAGGGAAGAAACTTGAAAGCGTTTACACGCGACTTTAGAGGTGTGAAAGTGTTTGACATTCCTGTGAGCTTTTAAGTGTGATAACTTCCGAGAACCTCATTGTGAAGGAGTCAACGGCTGCAGCTCTGAAATCATATATTGCATATACACAACGTCAGAAAACTTAAGATTAGATTAGATAAGTTTCCGTCTTGTCTTGAGTTCCTTTGAAGCAAGACGATTCTTTGAGAATGACAGTAGCACGACTCCTTGCTATTAAGTGGACACTTGATCTCTCCAGTTACCGTCGGGGAGTGACAACTATTATTAAAACTGCTTGTGCATAACCATGTATATGTACCATAGTGTACGGGGTTGCTTACACACAGGGAAATAAGGGATTGATTTAAATGTTTGTGCGCCTAATCTTCAAAATGCTTTCACAAGCTTATAAGACGCTTACTTAATGCATGAAACTTGAGCGTGTGTAATAACGCGACAAGCTTTAATCCTGGGAAGTAGTCCCGGTTGTTAAACTTTCTTAGATGTTAATTGAATCAGTGTTCTTTGGAGTTTATAGGGACCTTAATTTCGAGCCATGGCTTCAAAGAAGTCTCGTACTTGAAATGTAGAGAGGAATTCAGCGAAATTCAAGAGATTTTGGTAATAGTCCATTCCTTCTTTGTGATAATACGTGCATGGACAATTCCTGTTTGTTACGCCTGATTGTTCCGTTCCAACTCATTACAGTACTGAACGATTACTTGATTGGATGACAACATCAACAATAAATGTGATAAATTCAAAAATATTCGGGATTTGCAAGCATATAGCCATTTAATAGACAAGCTTCAATGGCCGAAATAGACCATTGCTGGCATATACTAATAATCTTGAATGTGATTATAATCTTTTACAATAATGATATTTAGTAATATACTATAATTAATAATCCGTAATAATGGATGTATCAATCAGACCCAGTAAACATCAGTAATTATAATAAAGATTTTGACATCCCTTTATAATGACACATCGACAATCAAATTCGCCGAAGAATTCAAATCTGATTATGAAAAACCCCAAGCTGATTCCCATGAGCGGTATTATTAGCAATAATTTATTATTACGTAATACCACCCCAGTTGTAAGTGTTGGAGGGAAACATGACGCCTACACTGTGCAAAACTGTCAATAATTCTGGTTCATGGAAACATCTTCACAATATTAGAATTCGTCTCAACCACTGAACAGTTGACAAGTTAAAAGGAAGAGTATTTATACTTGTGCTTATTTCCTATATAACGTGTCGTATACTTGGGAATACGTTTGAGGGCAATTATATCAGTGATGTCTCAATGCAGGTGAGCGTGTGGGCGACTTAGAGATCCTACGGGGGAGGGAAATCATATAGTTGGAGCCTCATAGATCTTCACTTCGAGGGACACACAGTCTATTTTGGAGAGAAAGATGTTAAGGGGTGAAGTTAAAATATTGTAACTTCAGTTGTGATATGTTCAATGGAAGGTTGGCCTGTGTATGTGTTATGTAGGAAACGTACAGTAACATGTAATACAAATTTACTTTGCTTGCCGATTGTTTTCTGATGCGCAATTCACAAGGATCGAGAATGGACTGCCTCCGACCCCAAGAGCAGACATTCCGGCCTACAATAGGGATTGAGGAAATATGCGAATGTTGTTGGTGGAAGCCAGTTTGAGCGGCTGACGTCAGGTCCTTTTGGGATATAAATTCAACCATCCGAAATTTTAACACCCTCACAAGTTCTTCTGGACAAGATTTCACAACAACAAGAGTCTCCAACAATAAGTCACCAATCCTATGAACTACCATTTCTTTGCTACAGCTTATCTATACATACAAATATAATACTTATTAACTTGCTATTATTTGGAAAACAACAGCCATACAAATCTACTACTAATATAATCAGATCTGCAACCATCGTAAAGCAACGCTAGAGAAGGGGAAGAAGCAAACATTCTATTGAAGACTTGAAATAGAAATCTTTAGCATCTCTACACTCTCATATATAAAGCCGGTCCATTCCATTCCGCATTTCATATTCAAGGAAGCCAGTCAGCAGCCAAAAGCATTTCTGTCTAAAGCGTGTCCGAAAAATCTTCGACAAGCAGCAGCAAATACGCCGAACCAACGACCCAGCCAAAAAGTTTCGACTCTACTTGACTCTTCACTCCCTTCTGTCTGAACACCTGTTGACCCGTTGGAACAACTTTAATTCTACCAACTGCAAGTTAAAGGTTAGCTATTATAACCATTTTTCTTTTTCTTTTCACTATCTTGTTAATAGTTTCTTTACACCATGGGAATAATCATAAATCATTATATGCTTCGTGCTGGAAGTTTTTCACATTTCACGGCTTGTAGATGTTCAGCTTTCACTGTTTATAACAGTGGAAAATCTTGGAAAGTTGTTTTCATAGCTGTACTAAATACATTTTATCAAATAGATTTTATGTTGTAGTTAATTGGTTATAGAAAAGTTTTGCTGTGAATTGATGACATTCAAAGATCCATGGGTTTCTTTGGTAGAAGTTTGTCCCATTCAACTACGATTTAGTTCAGTGTTTATTTTCATGCTACACAAATAATAGTTAAAATTATCAAATTTCAACAGACTGTATCGTAGATTTGTATGTAAAATAAACAAATGAGTAATTTGCAACTTTATTAATATCCGTGAGTAAATGGGAAAACTTTTATCCCAGTCAGCTAGAGTGGCAGCAGAATAAGAAGAAAGTTACAACGACTTTCTTTCTGATGTCATACGTTGCGGACACATGCATTATGCTAAAATCGTCTTTCACAAGTTATGTTACTGTTGCAAACTAAAAAAATCAGAAGGTGGAAATGCTTGCATTTTTTCTAATTTCCTTTCTATAGCGTTTTTTTAGTACATAGCACCACGTAAACATTATTACCAACAACTCTTAACAATCTAATTTCATACTTAGGTAATCCCATTAGCCAAAGGTACTGATAATCGGTAGAGTTTCCCTTACCTTTTCTAATAACAGGTAAGTTGTTTAGCATAAATCCTGCAATTGAAGCTCAAACCCTGCGTTTTATTTGTTTTTACACCAGTAAGCTTCATTACTTCTATTTCCGTAGCAAATCAACTTTTAAATCTGTACTATAGATATCCGTAGTTGGTACAAATTAAATCCGTTTATAGCTTATTGTCAGTTGAAGTAATTATTAAAAATGAACGAAGCTCTAAACCCACGCAGATGTCAGAAAATAGTAAAGCGTGCATACTTACAAAGAGACTGAAAAGATGGGCCGCGTCATTTGGAAAGTATAGTTAGTTAAGGCCGGAGTTATTTTTGAAAGTATTATCTTTTCCACCCTTCTCTCCGCAAAGACTTGTTCAAGCTAGGCTCTTCAAGAAAATAACTTTACCGAATTTACTGACTGAGAACCAGAACAGAGGAGAGAAAGGGGGGAATAACAGGATAAAACATGGATGGAGGATTAGATTTATAACTTAAGTAGCTTGAAGTGAATACATCATTAAAATACACCCGTTATTTACATAGATCCAAAAGCACGGAATTAGCAAGCTTTGACGTTTTTAATCATTGGTGCCATGAATTTTCTAGCGTTTTAAAGTAGGATTTTTTGGTTGTAGATTCGTGGTCATAAAGTGAGTTTTTTGTGACCATCAGTATGATTCTTTTTGTGGTCATCGAGCAAAAAATAATATTTACGAAGTTCTAATAGCTTTACGCGATGCTCGAATATGCTCAATATTTCAGATTTGAATAACAAAGGAGCTACTTATTGCATTATGAAAAATACACAAAATTTTAATGATTTCATCTCAAATATACAATCCGGATTCCAAGTTTACAAATCTCGAGCATTTGCTATTCCTGAGCAAAAATAATGACAGCTTTTCGAGGGTTTTTCATTTATTTCCCCCTTTCATCTCTAAAACCATTCTTGGAAACTTCTTCACTGAATGTAGTCCAACTGACAACCCTTATGCATCACTGCACTTCTAGTTTTGTATACTGTTGTATACTAAAGGTAAAGATGACAAGAAGAAACGACAAGAGACTAGGGAGATTTGTAAATTTATGGTAAAAGATATTTTATCCTGTACAAAAGGTTCTTTGTAGCATGATAAGGTAAACAGCAGATTGATGTTCTGAATGTATTCCAATGTGAATACTGTAAATAAATTTAGGATTTTTTGGGAGATAGTTTAAACTAAAAGTTTATTCTATGTATTTGGATATTCCATGATTAGATATATTTTCCACCCTAAAGTGTGCTCTCGAATTGTGTAGTATTTTTAAGTATGTGCATATACCAGCACCGATTGGTACCTAAGGTTAGTAAGTTTGTTGGTTAGTAAGTTGTGAAAGTCGAAGATCACATTGCTAGCTCGTTTTTATTGGTTGCATATCCTACTTGGTGATGTTGTGTATCCTCGTATTTACTACATACACGTAATTTCCCATATAGAATCTATTGGACCTGTCGCACAAGAAGGCAGTTGAATGTTAGGGCACCACTGAAGCTTAACGTCATTGAAACCCATAAAGGAAACAAAGAATATAGGGCTCATTTGAAATCATTCCATCCCTTTGGATCCTATTTCCTGTCAAGCGTCCGTACGTGCTTCATACGTCAATCCTGATATGTACAGGAAATCCTATGGTACCCTGGCAAGCTTGGTACAGTCCTGGGTACTTATGTTTCGGTGGATGCTCTGCACATATATTTTTGTACCATGTAAACATTTCTATCAGCATGAGAGATATGTGTTGAGGATGAAGACGAGACAAAAACAAACCATACGTTCCAATTTCACACTTACTCGACATCGAATAGGCAACACTCACTTGAAAACGCGACATAAGAAATAGCCTACTGGGTATCTCATGATAAGTAATAACATACTTGGGATCTTCACATAAGCAGTCATACTGATATCTCTACATCAGGAATAGTACACTTGATTGTCAAGTCATTGGTATGAGTCCACTTATATCCAGTATCTCAAAGAATAGACAGCACAAAGCAAGCCCCTTTTCTCCAGGCATGTTCTTCAACTTCGACCAGCCAGAGTATTAGAGGAAACAGTCCCTTTGGTTACAGGTTTTATTTTTTACTCTTGACTTGTTTTCACATTTCATACTCTGAATTCAAGTCCTGTTGCTATTTCGCTGGCTACATCTCTCATTGGCATGGCTCTGTTGGGGATTACACTTCCATGGTTCAGTTAATTACTGCCCACAGAAACCATCTTCGTGGCAATTAGTGTCTGGATCTCGTCGTCGTCCATTCTGTATGTTCCAATTTCCTTCGCCTATGGCTTGAACTAAGGCACTTCACTGCTCCGGGTTCGGTCGTACTGTGAGAATCACAATTAGTAACAAAAATGATCCTTTCTTTACTTAATTACTGCGTGTTCAAACACTTTACTCCAGTGTCCATCCTGTAGGTCAATTTTTACGCCCTAAACCAATTGAGCACAAGTTGAACAATTTCAGTTTTCTTGGAAAACAAGAAGGGTAGATACTTGTTGCACTAATTAATGCATATAAGTGTTGCTGGTTGCTACCATTGACGTGACAAGCGAGTTGGGGTAAGTAGTAAGCATTGTGAAGGCAATAAAGCAGTCATGCAGTTACTACACATGCCGACCATGTAGAAAAATGTATGTCTCTTTGTTGTGAAAGAAAAATTCTTTGAACGTACTGAGCATTACTATTCATTACTTGACGATTTCTTTGTTCTCGTGTGGAATTCAAATTTTCGGTGCATAAAAAATCCTTGTTTCTGCCTTTTTATCCTTTAGTTCTCTTTTGCACATTGTTTTCTATGCATGAAATTTCCAGGCTGTCTTGAAGATGATGCTTGTAACTCGTTGAATCTATATAAGTTTGTGTATAGCTTCAAGTAAGTCAGCCCCAGTGATAAAATATTTTTGCTGTTTTCCTACACCCGTCAAAATATCTTCTAATCTCGTGTCATATCAAATCTTTTCAGTGTGCAGCTCAAACTTTTACTTTCGCCAATTTTTTGGGTGTATGAAGTTGCACTTGAAATACAGAATTCTGTTGGAATTTGAGCGATACATAAAAATGTGGACTAGTTTCATATTTACTTCTTGTGCTGAGCTTTGAGCAGAGTGAAGGGAAAGAAGTAGTCGTTTTGAAAGAAAAGAGATTTATTTCAGAAAGTATATTACACATTCCATGGTTTCAACTCAATGAGGATGTATTACTTGGGACCGGCGCTGCTTTTTCCACGGTTGTTTCTTCCTAAGATGCTCCCATGCATAATCGCAATATACAGTACAAAACAGCATGTGTACATCCTTTGGGGAAGTTTGATATATTAAACATGAGGGTTTGTAGTGCATAATCTGGTTACAGGCCAGGAAATATGGAAATAGCTTAGGTATGTGTGTAGGATCATATAATACTGTGTACATGATTATGATGAGTTGTATACTGGCAGATTGTATAGTATCGAAAGACGTAGCCTCGCCAGTACAAAGTCCAACCCCCTTTGTGTTGTTGACTATGTAATGTTTTGAGGTCCGATTCTTATTAGGCTGTAGCTGTAAAATATCTACATACATATTCTTATAAACTGTATTTCTAAGCGATATAGCTTTAACTCAACTCCAAAAGAAAATACTATGATTTCATGAGATTTTTCGTTGCACTGGCAATGCTTGCCCACATATCATAGTAACTTATTATGTATAGTGTCTAGCCATCACGTTTGTATTTTGTGTGCAATGTTGAATCTAAAGTATACTTATGGCTACATATTTACGCATCTTCTCACCGTTTCATCTTTACTTGTTGTATGATGCATGAGTGAAACTAGAAGTCGAATTTTTGAGTTTTAGATCATAATAAGTTTTTTTTACCTCCTGCCCACAATTGTACGTACGTGTGGGAAGAACAAGGAGATAAAGTTATGTACGCTCTGCTTCAGACTCTTACCTAAGAATGTCTTGGGTACGTTGGTGGAATTTGTTGAGAACCTTTTGTTCGTAGGCGACTTACTGTCGTGTTCTTGTTCCCGCACGGTTTATGATCGATCTCTTATGTCAGATTTTCTTCCGTACATGGAAAATCCAGGCATTTACAAGCTGGGACGGACGACGGTGGATGGGCAAAAGAGAGGGCGAAGAGAGAAAGCGGGGAAAGTGTGAGGGAGAAAAGTCGTAGCAATCGAGGCTTATTTCGCAATTTTCCCCACCAATAACGTTTCTATGCTTCCCTTTCCTTGTGTGTTTTCCAAGGTTTAGAAATTGTGAATGTGGTCACATTGCCGTAGAGAAAAGAGGAGGACAACGAGTACTAGTTTTAAGAAGGTGGAGTATGTGCAAGAAATTTTTTATTTCGTAATTCTTATTTGTAGCATAAATTTCTCTCCAGAGAATTTTTTTTCGACTTGCTTTCTGCATTCAGTCCACTCATTGTAGGTATGAAATGGACATACGTTTCATTTTCTTCCAGTGTGTTTCTACTATCTGAGGTTGCCGACGTGCAAACATATAATGTCAAACCTGAGTTTTCACTTAATATATGTATGCTCTATGGACATGTGATAGTATCATTATCATGACTATAAGCTTTTGTTAGGGCTAGCCAAGATAGGTAAATAATATAAACAGTATCTTGCCTTACAAGCCGTTAATTTTAATGGGTTTCCTCACTTCTTTTCACGCGGTTTACCCCAACAATATAAATTACTTTGGCCACCATTACATACAAACATGGAATCGTTCTTATGTGGGCTGTCGCAATAATCGTAATGTAATAACCGTTCATCATTCTACTCTACAAGATAGTGGTACGGTGTCTACAGTCTACATCCGCAGGCTAGAAGTGTTTAATCTAATAATGCTACCTTTTCACAACGTACATACAAGTGCCCTCAACTTTATCTGCTTGATTAGCCTCTCAGCGTCTATATACACAAAGTTTCTTGGAGATAGTAATCACTTCTACGATGGCAGACTTTATAGTAGAAGTATCTCTCAAGCCTGTTGCTTCTTCATTGAGCTACTGTAGACAAGCAGTTTCGGTAGTAGTTCATGTCCTAAATCATGTTGCTTTGCTCACCCGCATGTATGAAGAAAACTTCTTGTGACATATAAGATGGTCGTGGTCCCTTGGTACGAACTATGAAAATAGCTCGTGGGGAGTGCAGTTAAAACTGTCAGAAATAAAAACTTTTTCGCAAGTAGGTGTAATCACTCGTGCCATTTCATATTTCTTAGTCCAAGAATTGAGTCAGAAAAATAACACCATGTGAGGTATAATCATTGTATTGCTTGTGGGTTGTCATATATAGTGCATGAATTTAATTGTCAATAGGCAGGACACTACACCAGTTTTCTCAATATACGGAACGGCATATGTTTATGTTTGTCAGTGTACATTGTACATATGCAGCGTATTAAAAAAAATTCAATAAGCAACACATTATTTACTATGCTATACTGCAAATTATACTTATTATTTCAGGGTAGAAGCATTCGCAGGTACCCTCAATAGATAGGATATTATAGTTTTTTTTCCAAATGTGCACATTATCAAAACACACAACGTATGCGACACGGAAAAAGTTTTGTTGCACAACATAATTATGAATAAATGGAGTCTTTTCTTCGTACACGATCCTCGCGTGTCTTATGCTACAAGTTCTTATTATCAAGTAAGAGTGTTTTAGCAGTGCTCGTCGCACACGATATTCCAACCCATCAGGGCTGTTTATTGTTCTCCCTTTTAATTCAATATCATCAGTTCGCAGATTATCAAACTTTTCCATTTCATTCACAGCATTTCAAGTTTTTTGGAGTAAAATCGCACATACACATTCTTGCCGTAATTATACCTCAGTTTCCCACCGTAGTAGCATTGTTGTACTAGAAGAGTCCCTCGAGGTAAAACAAAAAGTTGGGTTGAAAGCAACTCGACGAGATTTTGCCTTTCTCCCTATTCATGGAGCATATTTGTGATAAACAGGTGAAGGTGTGCCTCCACTGCAAATGCAGCTGTTGTATAGTTTATAACTGTGTAACTGCTTGGATCTATTCTCCAGTGAATTTTATAAATGTACTGGCATTTTCAGTAAATAATGGGGAGAGATTTCTTGAAAGATCCTGGTTAGAAGATAATTACAGGATGTCACCACTCATGTTGTTTATTTATAATGGATATGATATGCATAGCAATGTTTATGATTTTTGCTGCAACAATCTTTTTAAGATCTTAGAGTATCTGTTATTTGTTTATAATACGAGGGTGGTTTTATATTTGCATGAATATTATTCCTGATCACCGGAGGTCGACTTATGTAAACAATAACAAGACCTTTGTGGTGTGATTTTTGAAAGTAATTCATGATGAAATCACATACCCAATGCGGTGAAAGTAATGAAGGGTAACCGAGCACAGAGCTTTATTTACAGAACTTTATTTTTACCGTAATAGTGTAATAGTTTAGATCGGGTGAGCAGACGAACTATACAAAAGCGGTTGTGCTTACGTTATGTGATATACAAGGGAAATTCTGATGACGTGGTTTAGAAAAGAATTTTACAATTTATTAGCTAAATGACGTAGATGGGGCAAATCAGTGTTTACTGTTATGACATGTTTCTTGAACTTGAACCCGCTTTTCCAAGGTCTACTAAAGTAATTTTTTCAGTTGTACGGCGTGAGTTTGTGTTAACCAAACTTTTTCAATTTTGATATTTTTCAAAATTTTGAATCAGGAATCGAAATTTCTAAACACAGTATGTTTTTATCCTTTAGGAAAATTTTTGACGTTAGAACCATGAAAATCTGACCATTACTTTTCGAATTATTTTTTTTTCGAAATTTTAGCAAAAAGATTAGCATTACGTAAATAGGGATCCAAAATTCTGTATCTCCCTCAAAATAGGTACTAGAGACTTCGGAAAACCACTATTTGGTGCCACTTTGTGCTGCCATTAGATTGAAACATTACCATGTAAGGGGTCCAAATCTTAAGGACCGACCCTGATTCCCGTATGGCATGTTTTTCTCACTAGTATCGGTTATTATTCAAAATTTCAATTGCCGATTCAAATTTATGGCCAATATTAAAATCGAAAGATTGCGGATAACACAGATTCACTCTGTATAAAGAAATTTTTTAAAACAAATTACAAGTTATTTCTTTGCAATAGAAGGGTGAGTTCATATTTAAATGGTTAAATTGCATTACGGGGTTAGCAAAAACTCTCTGACATGTAGTTGCCAGCGCTATTTCATTCCTTAGAGAACAACCCCTTCAAAGCCTTGCCTTTCTTGACGACATAACCAACGCTTCAAAATACAACCACTGTCGTGCTACCCACGAACCTAAATAAATTCAAGTGTCACATTCCGCATGAGACAGTACAGTGAAGCATCTAGCAGATTCTTTGACAGTGGGTTTGCAAATCAGACATTCCCTTACCACTTTTCTTGACTGAACGGCTGCCTGTATATGAGAAAGGTCGCCTGCAAAAGCGATTGAGGAGATTAAACTTACATATATACACACATGTCCATGTAGTACTAATATGAATAGCATAGCTATTATTTCTCTAAAAGACAATTAAATCTTGCGTGTGGTTTACTTGGTTGGTCATTCTTCCTTGTTGACGGGTGACTATGCATGAATTTTTGTAATCAAGTTACAAGTTAAACTACTAAATTAAAATAAATTAAATTTTCTCCGAAATCCTCACCAAGATTATATTCAATGGACTTTTCCCTTCATTGTGGAATACATTGTAGGGTATAGAGACAGGTATTTAGTGGTAATTCCTTATGTAAATGCTGCAAGTTGTCTTTTTACCACAAACTTTCAAGTAATTTCGTGGAATGAAAATAGGAAGATTCACCTACCGAAATAAAGAGAAATCTGCCGGAGGTTGTGAAATGACACGAAACTTTCATTAAAGACAAGACAGCACATGAGGTAAAATATTGCGAAACGAAGAGCTTTAAAATTTGTGGTTGTTTCGGTTTTTCCGTGTAATACGGATTGTCTCAACCAGAAATAAATCCTTTAGTAGCAGAGATAGCTGTCTTCAGAGGTGATTTGCCAACGTGCAACACGCGCTTCTGGTTGTTGTCACCTAATGCATACAACATCAAAAAGCTGCATTCAAAGTAGTGCGAATGTTAACAGTCCCAAAATTTCAAGTTTATCCAGCACCTTCAAGCGTCGGGGTGAAATGATATACCTCCAGTCCCTTTCTAGTGCATACATATGTGGCACACTAGGCATTCTTATTACCGAAATGCTCATTTCCATTGATCTCTTTCATGGACTTTAACCGCCTGGAAATCTGGACAGGAGCTTGTGTCTTTGATAACGACCGTGTTTATATATAAACTAGTTCAGTGGGATTGTGGGAACAATAGAAATGTTTAGATAATGTAATATGTATCTGAGCCCTATTCTGTATACATCAAGGTGATTGTTTCATGTAGACGGTTTGCAACTTTATCTCATCTGGATTGATTTATGGAAGAGGTGAATTCACTTATTATTGTTACAGGGTGTCCAACTCCGATGCTTATTTCTACAACTATAATTTCTTAAGCTTTCATATGTTACTCTATTTACGTCATAAGCCAGATTTGCTAGAGCTTCCACGGCGGCAAGAAGTACATTGAACAAAGAAGTAAATATTCACGAAGCTCATTTTGTCTTTCTTCCCCTTCCCCCTCTCTTCCGCCACGTTCTCCACATAAAAGCCCATCTTGTAGGCAATATGGGAAGGAAGCAGTTTTATTAAATATGTTTATTATGCTACATATGTAGGAAAAGGATGTATTTTCACTTGAGAGATATCCTTTACAGGTTTCCACCACCGCTCATATTTTGTAACGTTGGATCGTTTTGTCCTTTCCCACTGCTCCAAATTTTACCATCTCTCGCTTTGCTCTCTATCTCTCTTTTATATAGCTTCTCTCATATTGACAACGCTAATGCCATGTCTACTTTAACCAGGCCAAATATATGCCACACAATGCCGTTTCATAGGTCCAATGGTTTATGTCACGTAGTTACTCCGCAGATCCAATATACTGAGCTATATAACTCACGTATTTACATATTGTGGTAAGTTAAAAAATATTACCAGCATTTATAGCTCGTGCCTTACACAACTAATCTTGACAGTTAAATGGGGAAAGCTTGTTTGTGGGCTGGGCAGATTTTATGCACCGTAGAGTTCTGGAAAAAATCTGTTGAAACAATTACTCGACTGTGTAAGTGAGAATATAACCATTTATCACACTTTGGTTAGTCCGTTAATGCCTGGTCCTAGCCCTTGTGAGAAATTTATAACAATATTACGCCGTATCTAGAAGATAATTTAATGAAGATTTTCTTGCAACTTTACGCTCTGAAGCAATTTATGTGCTCTTTGTCTAGAGTAATAAGCTTGTTTACTACTGATTTAATATTTAACAAAACTAAATTCTTTAGTACGAATACATACTTTTATGGTGAGAAAATGGGTTTATAAAAACAGAGCAACATGGGTACTAAGCTCAAATGAGACTCGTTTCAATGGGGGAAATCGATCATATCCTAACGATGAATAGTTGTAGATTCAAAACATGTACAGTATAAGGGCATTAAACAGGCACGAGGCTTAAGACAGTTGAAAACGTGTACATTAACTTAGAGTATTTACAATGTATTTCCGAAACTTAGCTTTAGCAACTGGGTTGTACTACAAAGGAAGTGCTGTATGAAATCCGGAAAGCATTAACTGGTTTTAATACCAACAATTGTAGAAATAAAATTTTTAATGCTGTCAGCAAGGTTGTTTTGCAATAGTTTACCTCTCTGGCATGGACTGACGCGCAAAACAACTTCTCTAGTTGTAGAAATCTAGCTGAAAGCAGTAATAAGTGGTTAAATGATTACGAATTTAATAATACTATCCCAATATTCCCTTAACTTACAGTTACTTGTAAATGCCAGAACATAAATTTACGGATATGAACCATAAAGTATGCTAGTTTCGATTTCGCGTCATCAATCTTGAATAAAGCTAGCATGTGCTTATTTATTGTGCTTGTCGTCGATAAGCAGACAACAATCAACACACCACAAAAGTCATTACAAAATGGGTAGATCCGCTTGTCTAAATCCTAGTAACGAGAATATAATGATGCGAATGGTGCTCATCGCCTCGCGCGGTTGAGGCTGAAAGAGATAAGGAATAATAGGTTAATAATGCTAAAAAGTACGTAGTGTAGTTACGAAAAGCCTATGAATTGTCAGATAGCTGTCGGATAGACGCTATTAAAGAGAGGGATTATATATTGGAGCATGGAGAAAGCAAAGCTCTTCATGAAAATTTGACATCATTTAAGTATGATTATTCTGTTGGGTCCCTGGATTTTATGCTTCTAGGCTCTTTTTAAGCTAAAAAGGTTTTGCGTTTAAAGTATCTATACCGTACTTAGTGCAGCCTGGAGCTAGCTTTTCATTTCATTAGCATGTGATAACCTGAAGCAATACTTTGATAGCTTAACTGCATGCATGAGTGGACCATTCGTCATTTCATAAACCCTTTTCTGTGCTTATTTCCAAAGCGGCTCAAACGTCATAAAATTTATTGTCGTATCCTCGTCTAATTACTGATACGCTTCTGTTATTACATACATAATGCCGGAATTTCCCTGAATTGCAATTAAATTAATGCGCAATAGCAACAGTATGGCACTGATTTTATTTTGCATTGCGTAGGCTGCAGGATTTTGGGTATTGCGATATATCTTTGTGTGAATATTAGGGCATCTATCCGTATATTGTTAGTTTATATGATTACTTTTGTATGATAGGGTATGTGGCTACGCTGTCTGATCTATTATTTTTGCATCATCTGTCTTTTTATTGTTGCATGATCTGTATGGTTAATACTTATGGTTAGGCTACTTTATACGATTGCTTCGTAGAATCTGAATTATTAATGTTGTGCTCAGTGATTACTTGACGGAGATTGCAGTTACTACAAGGTTGTATCTATGAATTTGCCACTTTCTATTATATTTGTGGCTACTGTGTAGCTATTTGGTAGCTTCAGATTCGCAAGTTCACAACCCAAAATGTTGTTGCACTTTCCGCCCCAGCACATACAATATAAGTTCCAACATATATTACATATGCAAGCCTCAACGCTAGGATAGTTATGAGCTATTAGCAGTGATACGTATGTCTAAAAATGAATTTTTGGAAACACAAAATATGCTTGCTAATTATATTGTCCTTGGTTGGCATATAATCTGTAGACATTTTATCCCAACTAAGACGCTAAATTATTAATTCCAGAATAACTCAAGCCTCCAGAAGTTGTCCAGTGTGTAAAAGGCAGGAGTCTTGTGCTTCTTGTATGAATCATAAACCAATGTCACTAGAGTCGCGAAACAAGACCAGACAGGCGATAAGCTAAGCTTTAAAAGGGGGCAGTGAAAGGCAGTGATGCTGAAAAGTATACTTTTATGTAAAGGATACACTTGAGAAGCTGAGAGAGAGAGAGAGAGAGAGAGAAAGATAGAGTGAGAGCTAAACGTTAAAGTTTACAAGTTCGAGCTCGTCTGGCCAAGGAAGACCTGCTATAGCTTGTTGTATGGTTGGCGCGAAACAAGAACAATTATTTCAACTCGAGGTAGTCTCAATGGGAAAAATCCCAAATGCTGCATGTACACTCGTCGTTGGGATGTATACGTAGAATCAAGTCACTTGAAAGTAATGTAGGAACAGGCTTTGGGGAAGGATTGATGGTTGAGCTTGAGAATCGTCCTAATGTAATTTACTTTTGTTCCTCTCAAACTCTTGTATGTACGTACGTTGACTGTCTCTGTTGTCTTATATGTATGAGTGTGCTTTTGCGGTAGAATAAATGAGTATCGTCTTTTAGAAGCATACAAGAGAGTATGTATGTAGATGTATGAGACACGTTCATTTTGAACAAAGTCTCTCGCCTACCAAGATATTGTCGTAATTAAGTTTGACTGTTTAAAACGTCGCCAATTTCCAGTCGCCGCTAGTATCTGTATACACACAAGCCTTGTTGCATGTGGCATATTTTGTTGGTTGTGGGACTTAACATGCCTTCGCAATAACCAAATGCCTCCTTTGAGAATTTGTTTACTCAACGCATTCATCTATTCGTTTGTGACATGAGTGGATGAATTAACTATTCTTCACCAGTCAACTTGCCTTCATAACCATTATGAAATGAACTTTGCAAGGGCTTTCACTCTCGCTGCACAATACAAAACCGCACAGGCTCCAACAAATAATGTTAATACTTCAAAGTATATGTTTCAACCAATTTAACAAATACACAAACACAGCTCTAATACACTCATCGACAATTCAGTACACACTGTACTACATACGTACTTACGCATGAGGAGTGCAATAAGTCGATCTATATATATTATGTAACTAACCATCAATTTCATGTAAACGATGTGTTGCGTTATCGAGAATGGAATTAGTCACTTTTAATCAGCTGCAAGCATTTCATGGGTAGATAGCCATTTTGCGTCTTCGGTCAAACTGTAATAATTGCAGCCGCTTTATCTCCTCACTGCGGTTACTGCATAAATAATTCCTTAGCTCCCTTAACAATACAACATACATTTTCTCCCAACAAAGTTGCACTTTAAATAGTGAATTTAAATATTTGATTTTCGGTATTATTCTATCGTTCATTCCAAGTAAATTCCTTTTTATTTTAAGCTGTTTCAGATTTACTCTATCAAGCAAAAAAATCCCCCGTGGGTTGTCATTGTGAGTGGGATGAATTTGTGATACTTTGTATAGCTTACTAATTGTAAGTGTTCCTTCCCGGGATAACATCCTAAAGATAGATTTACGCTTATTAAAGTATTATTCCGCATAAAGATATTTTTGTTTATAATGTGCACGCTTAGTCCTGAAGCTTCTGTAAGCGGTTTCCCACAACCAAAGATGCATGGTGACTAGTACTTCAAAGAAATAGTAACATTAGGTGGATACAATTAATATTCCGGACTCGAAAGTGATGTTGTTGAAGTATCTATTTGTAATCCTTACATTCCGACCTGAAATCTGCATGACAGAAGAAGTGTAGGAGAGATCGAGTTCTGATTCCATTCTTCATCCTCCTGTACGGTGTCTGTCATCCTCGTCATCTTTTGTTGTTGTTGTGTAGAGATGTTCTGAGGAAGCAATCCCACCAATCCGATTAATACTTTGAGTATTTGTGTGTGAGGACAAAGATGTAAAGCGGATTTGAGATTCGTTCGAAAATATTGATCACGTCGCAAGTCACAATATTCCCAATTTGTGTCATACCCTGGGATGTGGACGGTTTTAATGTAAGCCCTTGGAGATATGAAAGATGCGCGCCAAACAGTGGAGTACAGCTTATGTTTCCATTTGATCCTTGTTTAACTGAACGTAGGAGATTTCGCTAGCCCCAGTTAACATTCAGCTTCTACTAGAAGGGCTGTCATGGGAGTCGGTACGGTCTTCTAATAATAATTATGCAGTATTGCGTTGAGAATGCCAATTTGTTATCATTTTTTAGCTCTTCTTACTTCTGCAATTCCTCCGACACTCCATCAGTAATTCTGCAGAGACGGTGGTCTTTTAAAAGAAAGTAGGATTTAACAAGTCAAGTGTAGAAACGTATTGCCGTCAGGAAAGTAACGAACCATGTTGCTAGAAGTTGAGAATTCCCAAGGTGTTCCTCGCTATTTGTAGGCTATTTTGTCGTGTCGTGGGCAGTCCATTTGTTCTGTGCCACATAAAAATATGTCAGCTAACTGCCAAATCTTATAGGCACAGAAACTTTTTAGCTCTCTGTAAATCAAGAAAGCAATAAGACTTGAGTTTCATCAGGTTATATTGCATACTATATAGCTTTATTTTAGCTAAAAATAGGGGGAAGGAATTGAAAAAGATTCTCAGGTTCTCAACTGTTGCTCCATCCATTCCATTAACTTTCAGTCGGCAGTATTAAGTTTGAGGCTGTGAAGAAAGTTAAAATACCTTGGGATATAAGATGAAGTCGCTCACTTTGGATTCGAGAAAGCTCTTTCTTATCCACTGTAAGTAGACTTGAAGAAATTTGATTTCCCCTTCGAATTTCTTTTACCAAAGGCTCCTGTTACAATCCTAAATCAACTTTGGTTTTGACTCAAGAGAATGTCCCTCCCTAATATGAACTAAAACGCCGGGAATAGGTGGATTTACTGATCTTCAGTGCTTATCTACGGCTGACGTTCGGTATTTAAGCTCATTTCTATCGTGGATTTTAGTAATTCCGTCTGGATAACTGGCAGTAGCATATCGCGCCAGAACATTGCTCGATTGGTCATCCACGTATCACATATATTTTATATATACATATTTATATACATATGTATACAATAAAACTTCGTTCCAATATATTGAGACTAAATTTTCAAAACTATCTATCTTGCATAGTCTTGTACATTTTCTTTGTACGCTGATTTCTAGTATCCATTGTTTTTTGAATGGCAGCATCCTATTAATAAACCACGAAGTAAGCTATTACTAACACATTTTTATGTTGCCATCATCATTGTAATCGTCCATCCTACTGTAAAATTATTGTTAAGGTAAAGATACTCTATAAAAATTGTTGACTTATTGAGTTGCACAAAAACAGGGAGGAAAGTATAATACAGAAAAAATATGTAGTGTGAGAGAAATCAATGTCTCGTACCATTGACGTCGATTGTGTACTCAAGCTCTTTTCTAACCTATTCACCGTGATTAAATTAGATATCAGTTTACACGTAAATGAAAGCTTGTACAAAATAGAGTGTAGCTCGATGTCAGATGTCAGGAGGTGAGACGTTTGTAATATGCTTCTGATACATACCCTTTTAATGTTTGTGAGATTTTCTTGTTATATTGGATCCTACAAAGTTTGGGGGAGGAATTATCCTCAAAAGTAATTGCATGAGGTTGATTTGAGACGTGATTTACGACACCACTACCTTCCTTCGTATCCAGTAATTACCTCTGACCTTCATAATACTGCACGGTCGGTCTCAACAAAAGAGGAACTTTAGACAACAAAGTTTAGAAGGTGTTCGCTTACATGTGCAAACTTTGTTGCTTAAGTTACCGGCGTGGAGCTGCTGGAAGATAGCGGAAGCGACGGAGAAAATAAATTGAATTCTGATGCTACTTCAAATAATATAAGGCCTGAAATACATCCATATCTTTCGTAGACATATTTGCTTAGGGAAGACTGGTGAGGTAGCTAACTACCATTACCTTATCAAGATATAATAATACTACCATTGTCATAACGTTGTTTGGATAAATCTAGTTTAGTTCCATTTGACTGAAGTCTTTGTCTTGACTTTACCGAACTGTGAGTATTCGTATTCACAATACTAATAATCTTTGTTTCTAAGATACTGAAAAGAATCTTCACCGTTATGAAATCCCCCTCAAAAAATTCATCTTGAATTAAGTCAGAAATGTGAAGGTAAGGCAAAATTCTATGCTGATCAAGTATCCACTATATGTACTGAAGCAATGCATTCTTAAGGTTTGCATTCAATTATTTTTGTATTCCAAGGCTGCGTTGTTTTGAGCGTTTGACGTTAACAAGAGAGTTTTGTAGTTAGAATACGTATTTCTCTTCTATAATGTCAATTTTGCAGATCATGATGTTCATTCATTTGAATTTGCTTCCGTTGAATTAAATATTGTTACACAAAAATCCAACTTTTCCATTTGTTTCTCGTATGTATGCAAATCACTCTTCCTTAGTCTTATTTAAAATCATGTGCTTCTCGTTGTTCGGATGACTTTCCCTATTGTGAACAAATATTTGAAATTGCGATTTCTTGGAATCATGTAGGAATTCCAGGTCTCTTGGAAAATTCTAGTGTAATTAAAAAATTGTATGTCCAACAATTTCAGGAAGAATATTTATGTGACTGTTCAACTATGTAGTTGCATCTTGGTTGTATAATGGTTTATGTTATCTATTTTCGTATTGTGTGGGCGGTAATAAAAATAAGATCTTATAGGATGAACTTTACTTTCTTCTAAGGAAGCAGCTCGTAACGATAAATATAAGGAAGAGTGACCAAGCCAGGCCGGGAATGTTACTGCATGTGTAGGAGGTCGTAATACATGTGTGTCATGGTTGTTGAGCAAGCTTAGGGAAAAGGCAAGGACAAGAGTCGATTCCTCCTACTTGTGTACCGCATAATTTTTATTGTGCTGTCTACTTTTGTGTGTCAATTCTTTCCTCTCGCTAGCTGCCACTTACTTTACTTGTTGCCCGATAGATATGACTGGTATAATAGTAAATGCTGTGGAAACTCAGTGCTAGGATGTAAATTAAGGTTGTATATAGGCATTAGCCCTTGACAGTGTATAAATAAATGGGCAAACAACAAGTGACTTCGGTCGGGGGAATTCGACTGACGAAGAAGAAGCATTGAGAAGGCTGAGTGAACAGTCTTGCCTTCTCCATTGTATGAACTGCTGTAAGTGGGGTAATCATTCTTGTTGCTCCAAGGCTTAAGTCAGTCCCTGTGTGTACACACGTTGTAGACCGACACCGTTCAGCTTGTTTACTGGTATACAGAGTCTTGCAAAAGGTTTGTCCGGGAGTCCGCAGTGCAAACCCATTAATTGTCCAGCAATGTAATATCAGCTTGTTTGAAAACTTAATTGTAATGCAAATATAGCTAAAATAATTATTTAAATAGGTCCTGAATTATAGGAATTAATGAAATTAAGAAAACACAGAAAATTCGGATTCCGGTTTTAACTTTATTCAAAGTTGCTGTTTGGACAAGTTTTAAATAGAATACTAAAATATGCATCCGCCGTCCCTCATGACCAAGTTTAAATTTTTTTAAAGATTTGTTTTGAAAATTGTTTTAAAAAAGCGCTGCTTTGTGATCTGGAAAAGAAAGATTTTGCAAGACGCTGTACTTTCACGTACTCTCTATTCTGTGAAATTCGCTATGCTGAGTAGCTTCAAATGCTCTTGTGTGCAGATTTTAGTAGAACTACAATTGCGTGTGTACATTATACTTCAGATTTATTTGGAAAACCTCAGAGCTACATTGTGTTTACTTGTACAATCTCAAAGCTTACGAAGTATTTATATGTGAAACTTCTAGAGCTGTTGAATCTTGTAGCTCCATTTGCATGTGTATAGAACTTGAAAAATGAAAGCCTGACTGTGCTTCGTTTCCTGCTATCTTATTTAAAATTTTGTTCGCGTTTCGTGCTTATGTTATTCTCATTGTACCCTTATTATGTAAGTATTTTAGCATTTAACCGTTTTATCTGTGAAAGCGGACACTTGATGACGGTAGTTATGCGTTCACTGTTCAATTGCTTTAATAAAAAGAGATTTAGTTTTTTTGATGTTTTCACCGCAAACGTCTTGAATGTCTGAATACATCTATAATAATAGATCAATGGGTAGGCAGTCGGGTCTTTGGTTGAATGTTGAGCTAAAATCGAAGTTGCATGAAAGAATAATCTTAAATCTCATGCAAATAAATTTCGGTTACTGCAAAATTGGGATGCGTATTGAAAATATAAGTTGAAGAATTTTTGGTAAGAAGATCAAAGAGATACTAATAAATGTATGTAAGTTGTGCAGCCAGTGTGTGGTTTTTATAACAAGGTAGTTATGCAAGCCCAATATTCCCTCTACTTTCCCTCACGATGCTGTTTTGAGAGTAAAGAATTTCTTGGCACTTTAAATATTAGGGCTATGCTTCTCTTCCACGAGTTTGCACATTTGCACAGAAGATGTGTGGTAGAAAGGGATAGAACATTTGCCTTTGAACCTCGATTCCACATTTGTTTGTTATTCCTTGACAGAAATATAGATGATAGAGAAAGGAAGGAAGTGTTTGAAGAACTGATGGAAAAATATATGCACGAGAACCAAATACAACCCTTACAGGTACAAGACGGTTTCCACCCACGTTCAATCAAAAGCAAATTTGAGACTGCACAGAGGGAGACATGTTTTAGAAGTATGAACATATGACACCCTATAAAAATAAGTCCGTATATTCGGAACATTTATTATTGACAGCGGCTTGTTAGGTTTGAATCGACAACACAGTAGAGTGTCTATCCATTTTTATTTTACCTTTTCTCTGAATATAATCCAATATCCTTCAATGCGGGGAAGATAATTGAATCTGACGAAACTAGTTTGATCGTTCCTTTTTAGGCTAATGTATACTGTATGTATGTATTAAGTATTTTCTAACCACTCTTACCCATTTGTACTCATTTAAAAATAATTCAGTTTCCCCATTTACGCTTCCTATGTACCAACGTGTGACTTTAAAAGTGGAATCGTTCATCTCTCAATTAAATAATCCTTTAGAGGACGTTAAGCTCAATATTCTTTGACAGCAACATCAAAGACATTATAGCATATGCAAAGTACTTAATACATGTAGGTACTACAAGCGGTAACAATATAGTTATAGATAAGCAATAGCTCCGGAAAGGACAAACACTTACGTGTATGTTCTTGAACAAAGTTTATCTGTAAAAGCACTTCATTGCAAGAATTCATTGCGTGGGATGGAAACTTCATGTTATACAACCATCACTGTATATTCTTAACCTTTACGGGGTTAATGTGAATAATACGTCTTGACACACTTCTAAAGCAATGGAGTCCTGTAATTGTGACGACAGCCTTTCAAGGGCAATCGCTGCATTTTAAATTAAGCGGTTAGCTAATCTATTCATGTAATGGTTGCGTCCCTTCGTAATGGCCGCGTCTTCTTTCAAATCTCATTAAATCGTTGAACACCATATGTGGGAAGGCAATGATGCACTTTTATCTCTCGTTTTCTTCTGCTTCCCATTTCCTCGGAGAGCATACAATGTTTCTATACTACAATAAAATAATACCATTTAAAAAATTGAAGTAAAAACGTTCGTATAACCTTTCCGTTGTAAATCTAATTTTAATTTCCGACATGAAACTTTAGAAAATATTTAAGAGTCCCAGTAGTTATAGTTATACAGTTAATGCAGGTTAAGTAAATAAAAACAGCATGTATGCACCTGAAGTCCTTTAATTCCAATGACTAGAATCTTGTACCTAATTTTTTGAACTAAAATGAACTACCGGCAAGAGTTCAAAGTAAATCCAAGTACGAGAAAACATGGGTTTATAAGAAAACGGTCGCAACTTGAATTATTGAAGGCCTTGGAAAGTGTGGGCTTTAATGGTCCCAGAAATCTAGCCTAGCTGTCGAATCGTCATTGGTTAAAGTTGTAAAATAGTGTTCCGTATTCAAATGAAATGACATCAAGTACTTTAGAATGCAAATAAATTGCTCTAAATGGCTGAGAATGATGATGCAGATGGACTTGATTGTGGATGAGTTGATGGGAGCTGTGGTTCGTTTGCCGCTCAACATCCCTTTGTTTATTCCATTTCACTGATGGAAAACGACTGCAAAGTTAATGATGTTAAGCGTTTTAGATCCCGGCTGTCAAAATTGTTAAATAAACAATGCTCCTGTTGCTACTTTCGTGATTGTCCTTCCCTGTACATATCATTCCGAACAGGATAAAATTTGTTTCCTTCTGACAAACTCAAAACCTATATCTCTTTTTTCTGCATTAATCACATTTAATTTTACAGGCATAAGAAACATTAGACATTCGGTTGAGTACATTTATTACTTGTTCCACTTTCACCAACTGCAGTAAAGTTTGGAGCAATGCAGCCGTATCGGGAGTACCGGCGGGAGTCTCCTAATTATTTATTAGTAATTAACTTGAGTAACTGCATGGCTCAGGACACAACTTGCTACTCTAAATGTTATACTGGAACGAACTGAACACTCATTCTTTTATCTACTCGAATTCCCTAATTTCAATTGAAGCATAACTTGGGTTTGCACAAGGGTACAGTGATTAGCCAAGGGGTAAATCCAAAAATCCTACTCAAACGACATGAAGTCATGAAAATTCAGTAAATAGTAATGCATTCCTTCCTACGAATGGGTTTAAAAGTTGTCGTTGTGATCCCCAGGGTAGAAAAAAGTTGGAATATTCTTCGAAACGGTTGGTAGACAAAGTTGGAATTTCTAGGAATGCCTGGGAGTAATCAGTGAATTGCGAGTGGTCACGTTGTTCACTCGCAGTAACAATAATAGTCTGTTGTACTGGTCGAATTTTGTGATTGCCGTTGGTATACACTTTCTGGTCTGTGTCAAGCAGTTCTGAGATTGAGAAAATCTTTGTTTTTATCTCGAAAAATTGCAGTTCTTCCATAATAAACTGTAAATATATTTTTCAAATATTAGACCCTACAATGTTGCATGTATGTATTAACGCGCCTACACATAAACTGCGGTTATGCAATCTGAAACTTTTGTCATTACAAGCTTTTGATGCTAAAAATGTACACCTTGGAAGTATTCCCTGCAAGCAAGGAACGACTCCATAGAACTTTAAATTTGGTGCTAAATGTATTATAGTAATGTAGGGGGGTCACATGCGGAATAAGGCTTTGTTCCAGGCAACTGTTAGTTAGATCGAATGAAATCTATTAGCTCTATCATTTTCTTCTGAAAATATCCTTCATAAGCTTTATCTGAATGTGAGCTGGAAAGTTCTTTGAGCCTAACTGTTGACTTCCAAGGAAGAAAGTAAAAATGAAGCATACGTTATGTTGAAAGTAGTTTATCAATACACAAGACCATGCCGCAACTTGGTATATCATCAGTGCACATGCCAGTTTAACACACCGTTGAAGTTGTGAGAAAGATAATAAAGTGACAACATTTCCTTCTTTCCAGCACACATAATTGGTTTATATCAAATATGCATGGATCATTGACATGTTATATAATGTCTTTTTATACATGAATGAAATTATGCTCCTGAAAGTGGGAAAGATTTAGAAAAGTAATATGGACTTGATTGACACCTTTAAATGATGGATGACTTCGGTTGAATTCCAAGTGATGTCACTTTTATTACCCCTAATCTCATTTGGAGCATGAATTTGCTCATTTTTTATTCAAGTGCTTTTCAGGAAGTGACAAAACTTCTTGTCACGAGTTGGCAGCCTCATGGGCCAGTTACCTTCTGTAATAGGATTTCAGTTTTATTTGGAGTGATGGTGTAACGTAGTATGAATGAAACAAATTCAACGTGGGAAGAACTTTACCTTTAAAATGTATACAATCAACTTGGTGGGACATGCATACAACATACATACATATAGTCCCCAATGTTATTAAGGGACGAATTTTTATTTAAATTTGAGAATAATTGTAATACTTTGAAAGCATAATTAAAATTGAAACTAAACGGATCTACACAATATATAAATTATCTCATTCTTTTGCACTCGATAGATTCCTTTAATAAAATCAGTTGCTTGTATACCTATGTATAGTTCGTACATACATCAGTTTAACAATATTCTCCAAGTGGTGGTCTGGAAATAATCAAGGAGCAACCACTTGTTGTTTTCGGATGTGTACATACATACATGTGTACATATAACTAAGGCCAACCGAAGTTGCATCATTAGACTCAACAACTGCAAAGTAGAAAAGTTTCTAAAGGAATAAAGAGCTTCTTGAGCTCCTTTCCCTACCGCCATTCCCAACCTCTTGTGGTTGGGTTTCTAAAATATTGTGCACTGAGTAATTGCTGTACTGCTGGTGTATTTAGATACAAAAATAAGTACTGTATAGTATGTTATGTAGTATATTAAAGTGTGTTGGTCGTAAACCCCTTTACCTGCTTGCAAGATTCGCATTCTCTTTTTGGTCCGTTTCTGCAGCACTAAAGAAATCCCAAATTGCCAATTTGTCTTCAACTAAGAAGTAATTAAAGGCTTTATGAGTCTTCCTTTTTGATTACAAGTAGCTCTTTTTAGGATTCATGTAAAGTTAAGTGCAGTGTTACCCTCGTACTATAGTATAGGGCAGATATTATACTTCTGTGGGCAGAACGCACCGCCTCTGATTCCTTGCGGTACAGAATATAATAACCTTAGTTCGTACTTATTAATAACTAGCTAATTAAGGACCACCTACATTGCTACACTCATTTCATTAAAAATTTACATAAGGAGAAAGCAGAATGCTGTTCACCACAAAAGTAGATTTTCTAGCTATTCACATTTACTATAGGTACTACTTCTACTTAAATACTAGAAATGTGGGTTGAGCAAAGTAAGCCACGTCACAATTAGAAAAGGCTATAAAGATCCTTCATTGTGATTCATCGTTGGCCTGAAATTCAGTAGTAAATATTCATCATCAAATTAATTTATTTTACTCCAAAAGAATTTTCAAGGCTTCCGTATTTATGTCTCCTGTCTAGGCCTCCTGTCTTTATGTTTATCTTATAACTTTTACCTGTTTTTTAAAATTCTTAAAATAACAACGACCATATTTAGTACTAATACACTCGCGTAGTAATTACGTGTACCTGAGAACCATATGTAGTGAATGAATCCAAATAAAATATTTCGACGTATTAATACAAAGTTACGTTGCAATGTAGACAAGTCGCAGCAATGAAATTTAGAACAATCGTTATATTTTCATTTCTCAGGATTCCTTGGTATTTTACTTGGTAAAGCAATACAAAATTCATTAACTATGTGGAATGTAATATAAACTTCAGTGTGCTAAATCGTCGATGAAATAATCAGCGGTTCCAAATTTCCTTCTAATTAATATCGATTCACAAAGCTAAATGCTAAACAATACAAGGCTTCATTCTTATTAATTAAAAACCGTATATTGTATTCAGAGAGAAAAACTAGCAAGAAGATGCAGAGAATATCAAGTCTACTAGCGTCTCAAGTTCTCGTCATCCTGTTCGTGGGTTCGCACGCCTGGCCCAGGCAAATTGCCGATGACTCGGACTTGATGAAACGAACGTATTCTATTGCCTCCCAGTATAAACGGCCGATGTATGATTTTGGCTTGGGGAAACGGTCTTGGGATGATGCTGCTTCTGAAGAAGATTTGGCTTACCCGTCGGCTTTAGATGGCTACACTGAGGACAAGAGGGCTGCTCCGAACTCCATGTATTCATTCGGCTTAGGGAAACGGAACCGAGCTTACGGATTTGGACTGGGAAAACGACTGGAAGCCGCTTGGAAGTATCCCAATTCGGTCTCAGCTAACAGGTGAGAGTCTAAAATACGTCTTTTTAAACCGATGAGTTGCAGCGTCGCTGCTATGCGTATGGTCTGCTGTTTTAGAGGCGTTATACTTTATGTTTATCGAATTTACTTTAATGTACAATTAGTTATGAATGGAGTAAAGATGTAAAAGAGAAGAATAACGACTCCTGTATGCTCAACAGCCTGGATTTGCAATCCTTCCAGAGCTCTCTTGTGTAAACAAGTATAATATGAGTACCTATATAAGTATTACATTCTTGTAAATTACAAATTGTTACATAATACAGCACAATTCCTTTGGTTCCTGCCTCATTGCCGTACCATTAAACAATTTTCCTCGAAACGGCTTATTTCTCGGTACGGTATATAAAAAGGAAATAAAACCTTCCGACGAGATCTTGATAGGAAAATGAAGATGCAAATTGAAACCTGTAGGAAGCACAGTCATTACCTATGTACGTCCGTATGCAAGAGTGGTAACACCAAGCGTGTAAATGATTGCATTACATTGATCCTGAACCCATACAGAGAGATTATGGAAAAACGACAGATGTAACGTAGACAGACAGGCAAGTTTGCAAACTGTGCTTATCTTGTCGCTAGTTTCTGTCAAGTATGATGGATTTTCATGGTTTTCCTTTGTATCTACACACAATCGATTTTATTAGAATCGCCGAACCCCCTTCGAGTGGATAGAAAATTGATAAAAATCATCAATAGATTCTTATCCGTTTGCTACCCTTTTTGCTGAAGTTCACAAAAATTTGAAAAACTGTAGCGCATAGTTTTCTTTGCATGCTACCACCTCCATACACTTTATGCAGGTAGCAATGATAAGGGAATGTCGTCTAGACTAACCAAAAGCTATACTTCGGTTATATCGTATACAATGCTCCAACTATACCAGATATTATATTATAATAATATTAATATTTTTTTGAAATATTTTTTGTACCATCTGCTTGGTTAATCAGAGTGGTGCACGGTGATTAATTCTGCAGTTGTTGCTGTTTGCAACAGGTGAAGTGAATTAGGGTGTGCGTGAGTGTCTTAATAAATTTGTTGTTTTGGTTTTTGTGTAGGCAAGAAAGACGATCAAAAATCTACTCATTCGGTCTGGGTAAGAGATCCAGTGCGTTCAGTGGGGCCGATGATTACTATGATATGAGTGGAGCAGACAAGCGAGCACCATCCGCTAACCGTCAGTTTTCCTTCGGTCTGGGAAAACGGGATGTATCTGAGGCAAGTCATATGAACACCACTTCGTAAATCATAGTGACGGTCTCACCTGCGGGTTATCATGCAACTACTACAACAGGACAAGTCGTCTTTTACCATGTTTTGGATTAAGTTGCCCTTCTGTAATATTACAGTCGTAAATATATATAGTGTGTCATTACTACTCCAGTAATGCTACACCTAATGTTGTTAAAATAGTCCAAGTTTTTTCATTTGTTTATGATTGTGACAGTAGTATCTTGGAACGATGTTCCCCATTGTATACAGTAGGTTAAATCCATAAGATGTAAACATTTTATTTAGCTTTTTATGCTTATAATTACCCTGATCAATATAATTCCAATAGACAAGTTTAAAAGTACATTAAATACTAGAAACAATAAAATGATATATGATGAAATAGTATCTCATGTATGTAGTTACATATTACATATATGTGTCTGTTGTTGTTGTTCTTGTTTTACTTGTGCGGCAGGAATAAAGTAGAGAATAATGTTACAAGAAGCGTTTATAGTTCAGATAATTATTGTATGTAAAAATTTATATTTTGTCAGAGCTATTTTAAGGTACAGATATACCTTCAATTGGTAACTTTTGGATAATTATTAACTTTCTAGAAACAGTTGGAGTCAAATGTTGCACTGTTGTAAAGTTCATGATGAATAATCAAAATGTCGATACAGTGTTACGTATAAGTTCATTTATTGATTAGCATCTTGTGCAAGCAATCTTCTCAGTAGTTCATGTTTTGATCAATAAATTCTGACAGTCATGATCTATAAAATCTGTAACATATATTAGTCTTCTACTTGTGAAGAAATCCAAAAATTTTGATTTACCTGTCGTAAAATCAAAAAATACGTGTGAACTATAGATGTTGTGTAATGAGTAATTCAAAAATGATATAGGGTACGTCTCTCGGTGAAGGGATTCCATCTAGGATTTACTGATATATAAACGGTACCTAAGACAGGCTTTCCGAACCTTTAGGTGCTATAATATACTAATAAGTCAAATATAAATATATACTACTGCTGGGTAAATTTATTCAAGTTTAAAATATCATCATAGAAAATTTGGTTGCCGGGCCGTTTCCGTTATTTTGCTACTCACAGTTTCACGAACTCCCTCAGCTTATTTATTTATAAAGATGTGCAGATATATTTTAAAATAGTAACACTATGATAGGTTTATTTTATTCGCCAGAACTTAATTCGTTGTACTTGCAATTAGTCGACACATTTGACAAACGATCCCTTGCATTCCGTGACCGCACATAATATTATCGTTGATTGATGAAACTGCTTTCCCTAACACCACCAACCTCAAGTTTGCACTGGAATGATAAGGAGATATAACCCCTTAAAGCATAGATCGAAGACACATTGTAAAAATGAATTTTCTTAAAAATTATAACTTGAGGAAGGGTCTAAATAATGCACATTTTTGTAATCTGTAATCACTGTAAAGCTGAAATTGATGTTTGTGAAGATGCACAAAGAAGTCAAAGGAAACCTTTGAACACTATCGAATGGATAGTATTATGACTCTCTATCATCAATATTTCTAAATATCATTTAGCTTTACGCCAGTATAATTTTTCCAAGAAAAAAAACCACAAACTTCCATAGAATTTCAACAAAGTCGTGTAAGTATGAGTATATAAAGGTCCTAGGTTTATAAATATGTAAATGGCACAATGAAAACTCTGATAGCGTTCTCTGTAGCTAAAATTCATTTTTGCAGCTTTGCTTCTACATAACTTGACTTTCTGTATATATACATAGAATGTTATTATATTAATGTTATATTATTAGATTTACGAAAAGTACCTAAAATTAAGGTTCGAATGTCTAACTGTTTGTCTTCTTTATTAAAGTTAATAAATTTGATTTATTTGTGAAATAAGCACGCAAGTTTGTGAAGCAAGCACATATACGTATGTAACCAAACTAATCAATTCTGAGTTTGAATCTGTAACAGGAAATTAAATTATATGTATGTATTTACATGTACATTGAGTGACGTTACCCTGTGTATGTTGAACTACTACAGCTGCACTGTATATATGATTACAGTATTTAACTTGTGTACCGAATCTTTATCTATTCTTCTAATTTTGTTTGAATGAATAAAAACTTAAGGCAGCGGAATTTCAATTTTAAGATTTTTCTTCAATACTGTGGCTAAATTTTAATCAGTGACTTACCACATCATCTTTGACCTTTTGAAGTAAATCTTTGCTTGCGCAGTTTTATTAATCTCAGTAATAAATGTAACAATTCCGAAGAAGTGACACAAATGGATAGATACCTCACATCTATCCCCCCAGATCATATAGAGATCCTCCAGCATCATCTCATTATTTTCTATTCCGAATTTTATGCCGAATATGTTTTGGAGTATGCATGTATACGTTGATTGTATATTATACTCTAATCATACTTTATCGTATTATATTTGTTACTTTCTTTGGCAATGAGTCCATACTTAAAATACCACTTCAAATATTTCACATCACATCTAGAATAAAATACTTCTCTAGGTGAACTCATCCTGCCTGCCAACTTAGCTGCATTCACGAGTGTATGAAGTGCAATATACCCTATTGCTTTTTGTAATTCAATTTTCCATGTCGATCGCTTCATGAGCAATTTGATTTTCTGCTTCCACGTGAGATGCCACCCAAGCAATAGTAGTCCATACAATTTGACACTTGACTACATTGAAAAAGAAAATTCTGAATGGGACAGGAAAAGCCAAAGCACAGGAATCTCTTTTTTGACAGAATTTGTTTTTTGATTATGCAAAATCTAAACAGGTTCTTTATCGATTTTTAGGAGAGATGATCAGACACTAATATAAGGCTTCGAACTCAAGTTAGCAGGGGACGAGAATAAATGGCTTCTTTTCCAGTCATAGCAATTAACAGACACAAACACCAAATCAGTTACTGATGCTCATTGTACAAAATTTTTCTCATCTTGGTTTTACTTAGCTGTAAATAATCATTAACCATTAAGCTTTCGCTTTCATGTATCATATTACTTCATTGATTTCTCCACCGCATGTGAACGAAGGCAGCTGCTCATTCCAACAATGAACAATCAACTAATATCCATAATGAATTTACCTTAAGCCAAAGAAGTGTTTTGCTGTCACTACTTGCTTTACATGCACAACTACTGCTGTATCCTAAAAATTAGTACACATAAGCTGACCGCTACGATTGAAAACGAATGTCATTTTTCTGTGTTAAAATAACAATCAGTGACGTCCAAAAGCAGCTATTCCTCCGTTTCCAGTCCTCCAGCATTTCCTTTCGTGTTTGGTACAACATTTTTTGCATTTCTATACTTCTTATACACTGACTCCAGTTCTCTTGCATAGGCTCAACCACGAAAAGCAGGACTCAACTGTGCCCCTATACATAACAGATGGACATGTGACAGTCAGAATCGTGTGCTAAAAATAACAAATGCATATTAAAGTAGCTATGTAAATTTGCCACAATAAGCCTGTGTGCTGTGGTGTTAGTTCAATCTGAGTCCCTAAAAACAATACCCAAAGGGTATAGTTTTATATCACCATACAATAATTAATAATTCTGAAAGTGTGAATCATTGAACACTCATTAATTTGAAATCAGCTTAATCTACCATCAGAGCTTATTTAGAGTACCTGAAAAATACTTTTAATTAGTATCAATAAGGAAATATTCAATAGCTGTTGTAAACATAATATAAGAATCAATCCGAGTCACAGTTTCGTGAACTGACGATGAGAGCGAGCGTGAAAATATATACTTCCACAGTGCCTATACACGAAGTCCCAAAATGGCCAAAGAAAGCCGTCCATGACTAAAAGGGAGTAAATTTTTGCGAGATCGAAGATCTTCGAAATTTATTTACCCATTATTTGTTTTGTGAGAACTTTCCTTTTTAAATAGATTTGTGCTTATACATTTTCACCAGCGCCATGTTGGCTTAAAACTTGACAAGGTCACAGTTACACACATACTTGACTTGATCAATGTTTTCGGTCATATTTGGTATAATCGCGATTTAATAATTATTCAGTCTGTGCACACCTTTCCAATGTTACTTTTTTGCGGCTAAATTGTATTCTAACTAAAATGCGAGCTACAACAAAAAGGTGTTCCAACAATACTTCCGTATGTGTATATAAATTCTTTTGGCTTGCAAAATTAAAGTCAATAAGTTTTTTAATGCTCGATCAGAACGTGACTAATACTCTTAGTTACTTCCGAGTCACAGAAAGGACACGTTAAACGGAATAAGCTTGAAGTATAAACTGCAAGAGCTGCAAGAGCTTAACTCATCGAAATATAAGTAGCTTGAGCGTTGGGTTAAGTGTACCCTGGCTGTCCTTAAAGTCAGCCATGTTGTCCAAATCAGAGTTTGTTCTAAATCTCGTGATGCTAAAAGTAGCATACAAGCTAAACATTCTCCCTATCAAAATTAATGTCGAATCAGGAAAAATTTATCAAGTTTCAGTTAAAAGGCAGATAATTTGGAGACTTTTGATGGCTTTACATTGTTTTCGTGTTCTTTACATTCTCATTACCTTCTTACAAGTCATTTTTATCCCAGGACTATTTGTCTTGCGTCACTTTTCGTTGCATTTGGTGTACCTTAGTGGAGCTCTTTTAAGTGTATATATGTACTATCGCCTCTTCCTTCTCCAACCTCAGATAACCAGAATAGTCTTTAACAGCCTCTTTGGTGCAAATGAAAAAAGTTTGCTACATCTATGTATGTACATTTACACAATTGTTTTATATGTAAGTTTTGCATTGAATCATCAAATATTAAAATAATTTACACTTATTTCTAAATTAGCTGAAAAAACAAACAGCAGACCGATCTTAGGTCATTCGTTGCAAGAATTGCTGGCACGATTCTTCCCTTTAATGCTATCCAGTGGAGCAATAATTGTTACAATAGCATTTTGGTTGGAGCCGAATATGGAGTTTCTTTTATATTCATCCTATTTCGGATATACATTTAATGGCATTCAAGTCTTGTTCCTTCTCTTTGAGTTCTTCTCTATCGTCGTTTGTCTAGGTTCCATTTATTTCTGGCTGGAATTGAGCCTTCTCTTCTTTGACAAGACTTCTTCCAGTCTCAAACCTTTGCTGATTGTAAGGTACTGCAACTGTTTTTTAACCATTAATATTGAATTTCTCCATGAACATTAAATACTGCATTGATAAGATTATTTCCTTAAAAATGTTGTAATTATGCCTGTAGAAAAAGCGCTACAAACTGCATCGATTCCGAGTTCACATTGCTTCGTAATATAATTTTCTCCGTCCGTCTCTTCAACCAACTTAACGCACCAGTTGTGTTTGCGGTGAAACTTGCGTGTATATGTTTAGTTACATTTGCGTCCTATTTTGCAATGATGTACTTTAGCCTAAATTATTTGGTAGGCACTTTCAACTATATGATTGCCTTTGACTCCCTGTTGGTATTTTGCATTGTTTTCGGCCATGCATTTTCTATTCCACAAAACATCTTTGTATGCAAAAATCAGATCTTAGTGAAGCTAAAGATGTCCAAGAAAAGCACGCGTGAGAGAAGGATGTTCGAGCGAATGATATGGTCCTTACCTAACTCAGGCATACAAGTCGGAAATTTTCAAACGTTACAACGAATCTCCACACCGGAATTTGTAGATTTTGTTGCCAGGAATACGGCAACACTTTTAATTATGCACAAGTAATGGATACATGTTGTGATTCGTTGCGGTACATATAGAAGAATATGTGTATGTACATATGCTCCGACCTCCGACAGCAAGGTAAGTTATTCAAGCTGATTTATCGAGTGTAAATTATGCACATACTAGTACCTACTCCTGTAGGTAAATAATATTTTCATTGTATCATGTGCCATTATAATAAATCAAAAGTTTATTATAGAGATTTACCTTTATGTAAATAAAATTGCATAATTTTTATAATTATATTTCAAATATTTCTATACTTGTATATTTGAAACACAATTTGTAATGGGCTATAGTTTTGGAACTTTTGTTCTCCTTTATGGATTTGTGTTGTAATACTTGTGATTGTGTTGTATCTTATCCAATTAAAAATTTGTTTAATTTGTTCGCTGAAAAGAAAGTGATTTTGCTTTCGTAGAAAATCAAAACACCAATACTTGTATACAACACAACACAGTGTATACGCAAGTACTACCAATATATAATTCAAAGCACTACTACTTTCAAACATACTTGGGCGTCGCCATCTACAAGCAGCATATAAAATAATATTCAGGATCTCGATCTGAGACTCACGCTTATATTTTTTCATACCACACGGCGCTTGCATACGCACTGGTAATTTGAAACCATTATTACTTTCCCGGATTAAAAAACCGATTTGAACGTTGGACGATATTGTTTTAAATCATGAGGCCGGTTGATGATATTCTCAAATCGTTTTGATTAAAAGTTGTTAACTAATTTTATTGTTTTGAACCAGTTTCCAGGTACCATAAATGCAATTAAATGTGGACTTATTTGAGTCAAAATCTGATTTTATCGTCATACCATTGGTGACCATATCATACCTTAGCACACATTATGCTACTATTTACTTACTTATGGGGTGCCTCCATCCGTTTATGCTGTATGGTTGTTACTATGTTTCTTATTGTGTTCTGACTAGTCTTATCTTTCGTATTCATCATTGAATTTTGTCAATTTTATATGTAGTGAATTGTTTGCATGAATATACATAGCAAGAGCTTTCAATCCTTAGAGATCTCCAGTTCCGCTCATTCCTGCCGTAAATAATGTTTTTGCTTGATATGTGCCACAGTAAAATTACAAGTGAACAACGCAGTTCATTGAGCGGCTCTTAAAATTCGTCACGTATGGTAACAACTGCACTCACAAGTGCTAAGGAATACGCGGATTGAAAATTTCTTATGTCAATAATTATTTTGCAAACATAAAGATGTAAGCAACGGGTTTTGATGTAACGTGATAAAAGCGTCATGGGGATCTAAGTTGGGACTCATTGAATAATTGGTAGATTGTGATAATAACAGTAATATAGAAATAAGGAGAACTCAAATTTCCACATCACTGTGGGCCTTACGACTGTTTCTAACGTGATGCTCTAAAAAGTTTTAAACTTTGAAATAGGATTTGAACGTAATCTAAAGCATATTCACAAACCCCGAAACTTGTTTGCATCTGGTCTTGTAATTGATTAAGTACTGCAATTGTTTAGAACAGTAGGAATCGCAGTGCGTACACCGCTTATCCTGTCCAGCCCGCTGACCTTGTACATGAAATCTTACTACTCCCAATGTTACTCACCATGTGTGCCTAGTTACTTGCAATCATCCAGGTTTGACGAAATGGTTTGTTCATCTTTCCTGGGAGTTTCGAATAAAGGCTCGAACAAGACTGTGAGTCAAGGTTACCGAATATTATGCGTACTTGGACTACTTGGAGGAGCATTTTTCATAGTTGATCAGTAATGCTGAATGTTGAAGGGACCGTATCAGTGCAGTGTATTTCATGTGTGGAACACGGTTGCAAAGTGCCCGAGGTAAAATTCTCCGATATGGTTTTATGATCACTCACTGGTGGTTCCGCTCATTTAAACAGTGCAGAGAAACCTCAAAGATTATAACTTTATGGCAATCATAACGTGGATACAACAAAACTGTATGTAAGATTCATGGTGAAAATATAGAAAACCATAGAGAAATCATTAGCAGAATAGAAAATAACTATTCAAAAAACATGAAATCAGGAACTTGCAGCATGAATGGTTAATCATTAGGTATAAAACTTTCTTAACATTGTCAAGGTAGACAGAGGCTTCCTTGTTCATGACACTTGCGCCTATTAACGCTAAATCAACGTGCTATTGAATTCTTCAATTCATATAGCTGAATAAAACTCCTCCTAAATTGCGACGTTCCTTCTTCGCTTATACATACACATTAAAGCATCGTTGCTCTAGAGCAACCCGAATGCTTTCATAGCGCAGATTTAGTGCAGGTGTCGAGACTATTATAGTTTCGACATAATTTACGGTATAAAGAGAAGGATACAGTGCGGAACAATTCCATCAACTGATGGTCCATGCACGTAGTATACAGTCCATATGTAGATGTAGTTGAAAGGTAGAAAAATAATGGCGTAGAAGGATTGCCGTATATTGAACTTGTCAGGTTTAGGTTTGTATTGTGCCAGGAATCCTGAGTGTTTTATTGTTTGCCTGAAAACCAATGACGAATTTCTTCCAGATTACCTTTACTCTTAATGAAACGTTGTTTGACTGTGAAATAAAAGCAAACGCCGAGCCACTTAAGAAGCGCTTCCAGTAATTTGTGTAGTTAGTTAGACAGACTGTGAACTTGCCCGGATGCCCAATGTATTTATTAGTTCGGTACTTTATTTATACCCTGCTCCTTTTCCATTCGAATGCAACGTATGTATTAAGGATGATAGCGTATTAGTCTGCAGTGTGTGCTTACGACGTTAGTACATCATGGTTGACGTTCCGTAAATTGTTTTCCTTCCAGAAGAAATTGTTTGCAAGCATAAAATGGCGAGTGAAGAGACTATCGGAAAGAATAATGACCAGTTTAGGAAAAGGAGAGAGAGAGAGAGAGAGGAAGAACAAAACTAGATGAGCTTTCAGCTTATTTTCTTAACATATTAAAAGTAAGCTACTGCTCGAACAAGGAGAAAAGTTTTTTTCTTCCAATAAATATAGGTATAAAACTAATTAATTAGAAAACGGAATATTCGAACTATATAGACAAGTGGAAGACACAAGGTGTATATGCATGTCGCAGCGATTAAAACTACAAGGTAAAACTAATTGTATCTTTACAGTACATCTAGTAGTACTCGTCCCTATCCAACAGAAGCAGTAGTATCTCACAGCAGTAATACATCTCACTGACCAGAAATCTGTTCAGCATAGACTTGCTTGATTTGTATAGACATAACTACTTATATTCCATTGCATGTATGCTTTCCTTCTTCCGCCTAGACAAATCTTCCACTTAAAGTGACAGTCACCTTGAAGAGCGTCTACAAGAACCACTTGGATGTTTACGTATACGTACATACAATCATTCATACATACATACTTGTTGTTTCATCTCCTTGCCTTCCTCCGCCGATGCTGCACTGAACCAATTACTACAGCCATTTCTACAAGGAGCTCCTACCTTTTCAGAACACAATCTTTCCCAAGAGTTATATACTCCTATGTGTGGAGAGAGCTACAGGCTAAAAGAACCAAGAAAGTAGTAGATTTGTAAACTTTTGCAACTACTCTGTATGTATGCTTGATCATCCGCCCGCACACACACGTACCACATCTCATCCGTGCTTCCTCACATAGCAAGCAGCAGGGGAGGCAATTCTTGGAGAAAGTATAACTTTTAGAATGTGATTGAGAGATTGCTAATTACAAAATAAATAGTGAAGCCTTCTCCAGCCTAGATTGTAATCATATTAGTCTATTTATTCGATTTCCATTTAAAAACCCTGCCTGCATTACTTCGCAGTACTTTCATGTATCATGACGCCTTTATCATGATGTCATCACCCGACGACAATGATCAAACTGTTCTCGGTTTCTCTTTACGTATCACTGACATTACCCTTTACTCTTGCACAATGGATCTTACAAATTAGTATTACGTAAATAAGCTTTCCCGGTACACTGTGTAAATACCAGCAGTACATCAGGCTACTGTACACTTCGAGCACAAGCGTCAAAGGCAAGTTTGGACATTTATATTATGTATCATCCATCCGTAACATTGCTTCTCAAGATCCAGTGAATTCCATTATGATTTCCATCTTACCTTGATTTACAGACATGTACATACAATGTTAATGTGGACACCCATCATTGAATCTGATATGCTGTACATCTTTAAATTAAGAAATTATCTCTTCTCTTTCAATAGCTATACATGAGTCAACATCAAAACTAAACCTCAACAGCTTTGCATGTCACCTTGCTTTAAAACCACTTGAACCTGAATGTTGTTTCCCGACCCCATCGAGCTTGAAACATCTAATGCACAAAAAGGATTAGGCACTACTAAACTCTGTAAATTAAATCACATACTTTCCTCGGAATACTAGCACACTCCAACTCCTTTTCAGATTCGAAACTAATGACTTTTCTCGTGAATTCATTCAACTTCATCACACATATTGCTTGCCCTCAAAATATCCAGTATAGTAAGTTGATCACCCGGCATTACAACTTGACCAATACATATCCCATGAGCTATAGATTATAACTACTATTCTTGAATGCTCTTCAGACAATACTAGAAACTACACAATTTCAATCCAGAAACGTGATCCGCAGGGTAAGAGGGACCAATGGAATTTCTATTCCAAAACTCGTAGCTATTGATAACATTAGAAGTTCAAACTCGACAAGAAGAATGACGTCATAAGACAAAGTATTTGATCCTCTACCTGATAGTTGAAAGGCTTAAGTACTGAACAACATTTCATGGTGTAGGTAGATACTCTGAAGTTACTACTTTACGTTAAAGCTACTTACTTGATCAATGAATACTATAGAAACAACACTTACTACAATGACTTGTCGGTTGTCAACCCGTTGGTTTGACAAAGGTTAAATTAAGAGGAATTGCTTTCATACGAATGAAATTAAAAACCAAAAGCAACACTTTATAAAAAGTGCTCTCACACACATGCCGACAAAATTTTACTATTCGTTTTGGTTGAAACTTAAGTACCCTTAGCGTAGGTAAGTGTTCTCCTTGCTTGATCAACTACGAAAAAGTTTTTCCTGATCTTCATCCTTCAAGTCTAGTGGTCTACATCAGTGTGGTTTACCTCTCAAGGAAAATGCTCTATGCTCAAGGTTGTTTTAAAAATCCCAGACAATAGTTTCAATCACTTTTACCTTCATACTCTATACTTAACTATACCCCCTCTCGCTGTATTATTTCCTCCGGTTTTGCGCTTATTTTTAGTTAGTAGACGTCATTTAGGGATGTGATGGATCATAGAATGGAATACATTAGAGGATACTTGAGACGTTCGGGATTTTTCCTCTAAGTTTCTCATACGTTCGTGATCAATGAGCAATCTAGGAGGATATTGGAAAGTTGCGAAGAAAGACCCTTGAGCTGACGACAAAATCTGATGATTAAGAGATCACCCGCAATGACATTATTAAAATGGGCGGTTGTCCTCGTCGCAACTTTTTCTACTCCTACGCTTTTGAAGGATTTTGTGCTAATGACAAGGAAAAATTATTTCTATTTTCGTTCAAGATTACCTAATAATACATGCATGTTCGTGGGTTACAGATGTTCCCCTGAATTATTAACTAAATTATGTAAACGTTGTTTCTAAAATAACAAAACGGTTGTAATACTGAATTAATATATCTATCTAACTATACTACCACACGGACAGGTTAAAGTTTGCCTACCATTTTTAGCGTATAATGTGTATATAGTTGAGCAAAAAAAGTCGAGGTAAGCGTTAACCGTTCACTTTCCTTGCCGTGCTCTGCGTAAATTGTTCAGAGGTAGCTTGACTGATGACGGATATGAAAAATGGAACGAAAATCAACGGGGAATTTACATGGCATTTGCATGTCCGTAGTTTAGTTTACATGCATAAAAAATTTCTTCATTAATACTGGAAAGTAAAAGGAAGTATATAGTGGATTAGCCTATACGAAATGTAAAAATGATGTTGGAAAAGGCGCGGTTGAAATTTTAATGGGGAATTCTAATGATACTTTTGTCACATTATTGTTATTATTTGTGGTCGAGGCGCCCACTCAGAACGACTCCCTTGACATGGCTCAAAGGAAACGCTCGACCCACATAAAGTTGTATGTGTATATATGCGTTTATTGTTGCCGAGCTGGCATAAGCACATATTTTATTAGTCGGGACAGGCAAGAACAAATTTCATGGAAATGGGATTCACAAACTTGTAGTATTTGAATTTCACCAACAAAATATCGAAGAAGAGTGCGTGTAGTTAAAAAACGAAAACAAAATGAAGCAATGTTTATTTTAATCATCCATATGTCATGGCTCTAATGTCCATCTCAACTACCTGCCGATCCATTTTCGTCAGCAACATTGAATGACTATTATAAATTAACTGTTCTCCGTAAGGATTTCTTCAGTTCCTTCGAGACTTTACACACTCACAATTCGAGGGAGTTTGTCAATGCTGCCCATGTTCTGCAATATTAACATGTTCATATACTATTAGCATATCAATTTTTTTTACCTCGTCAATAAATTCACCCAAAATATAAAAGCCTCTAAGCAGGTGAGAAATTAAGTAATCAATTATGTAGTATATACCAGTATATATAAATTTATGTGTAATCGGAGGGGTTGACTTCAAGCTTTCAGTGCAAATCTGGACATACTAGGGTTTATTTATGCTCATACGTACAGCCCTCATTTGAGTCCTAATATTGTAATTTGATAAATGTACGAGTCAAGATGGAGTTAATGACACGACATGCAAGCAACGTATTTACGAAGAATTTCCATTCAAGCCGTGCGTAATTAACTCGTCACCCCGCGCTTATGCAATAGGAAAAATCCCTCCAAACACAGTTTCACTTTTACTTAATGTATCACCTGAGAACTATCGAATTGACTAACTAAAAGTTCTTAATTTTGAAACCCAAAACGCTTTGTTTACCTTCGTTTACACCATTCTTTGGAAACCACCAAAAGGCACGCGAATGTTAGTGGCGACCCTTTGTATAAATAATAATGATATGAACTCCAAGCTACATGTCGGTGATTCGGCGTCCCTCAAATTAGAAGCATATATCGCTCCGCTCTCATTTCCTTTTGCACTGTAGTAATGCATTAGCATACATAGGATTAAACACGTAATGAGTTCCTTACGAAGCGACACTATACAAGCAAAAGGACGAGATAACCTGCTGGAAAGTAACTGGAAAGAAAGAAAGCCATATTTCATTGTTCCTTCAGTGTCGCGTCATCACTTCCGTGTCTGAGTTTATTAGTTGCCATTGAAGAGTAATTAGGAAATCAGCTGTGATTAAGCAGGGAGGAGGTTGTGGACATTTCTCAGGGTAGAACGGAAGGAAGCTAATTAATCCAAGGAAATTATAAACAATGATGTAGAATACCTTTGTCAATACGTAAATTCTGTACAAACCTGTAGATACATTGCGTAGCCATACAAGTGTTAAGATTCATCAACATATGTAGGTACAGCTTTGGATTATAATACAGCAGCCTTCATTTGTATGATGACAACTTATTCAATAGCAAGTTCCCATTATATACTTGACAATCACAATTTCATAAACCTCGCCTCATATAACGTCATAACCTTCCATAGTCCCATCGAGGAAAAGTTTGAGGAAGTGTTTGTTCGAATATTTTTACCTTTTACTAGACATGTCTTTGCTCAATTTTCAGTTCTATTTGGAAGTAAGTAAATTCTTTCGCTAAGTGGTTGCCGTGTGATGCTCTCCATAATTGTTCTACCAAACTACATTACTATTTTAAGTGCAACGCTATTATATTTCATGATGAAAATGCTTTCTCAAGCTAATTCCATGGACGTAAAGGGATACAGATGACGTCATTCCAATAACCTGCCTTATTTACCTCACTGACGTTTCTGCAGGCATTCAAAACAATTGCATCAATAATAATAAGCACCTATAATAATATAATTTCATTTGCATAAATAAATACAGTATTAAAACATGTGATAAAACTGCCGAAGCTGATAATAACTGCAGGTTCTCTATAGTATTATAGTGGGAATTATTACACTTATTAATAATACAAGGATTGTGCAAACGACCAGCGTTTTATGCCACGGGAGCTCGATTTTGTTCCACTTTTTGAGTAATTAAACATAAATGAGTGTTATCTACGAAATGATTTTGAAATCAAAGCGATTACTCCCCGCAACTATTAAATATAACCGTTTAGAGTATCTGGCATTTGCCTTTTAGAATTTCCATTTAACAACCAATGCGACTCCATATGTGTAGCCCAAAACTCCGTCGTTACGAAATACACCATCAGTTTTTCTCCTCAGGTGACCAAAATATCAAACCATATCAAGATTTTGTATCTTACGCAAATTACGGGGTAAAACAACCCATTTACACTGTCAAATGGTGAATATACCGTTTCACACAATAGGAAAGAACAACTCTTTCTTGAGACAAAACAGAGCAAACTATATTGTTTCAGGGATTACTCCACATAGCGGAAATTCATTTACAAAAGCCGCAAGCCCATTTGTCAGAATCTTCAAACATTAAAAGCAATTTTACAAAAACAATTCCTTGATTTTGTAATATACAGTTCTGAATTACATTATGTAAAGAGCGCAATAAATAACCAACTAATGGATTTTCCAAGAAAAGTGACCAACCACCTTCAATAATTGTTTGGACACTTTTCCCAATATTTCCAATCCCATGCAGTAACTAATGGCATCATCAGCAGTAATTTCTGCGTGCCACCTACTAACCACAGTTTTATTAAGTGGCAAAATTTATAGGATAAACACCAACTAATGGCTTGGCTATATCGCATTTTGCAGTAGTTATTGATTTTATACCTACTACGTATACACACACAAGTGCATTGGAAAGTATCATCCCATGACAGGAACTACAAAGAAATATTAGGAAACTGATGACCCTTAACATTTTGGTTTGTTAACGCTAATGAGTTTAGGTGCGGCAATATGAGTTTTTATTTTTGCTGAAATATTTATTGGAAACACGTTAAAGGTAACAGGAGCATCATCGCTGGGAAGGGCAAATCTAGGCATAATAAGTATGTAATTTGGAATTATGTATTATGTGCAAAAAATACATACTACGTTTTTATCTAAAAAAAAATTGCGAGCTTGGAACACGTTTTCCTTCAACGGCTCATTTATGAAGGCTGGTTAGGTAAGAGCAACGTGGGAATTACGGGGAGACTGGAATTTCGCTCGCTGCTGCTTAATTGCAAGTAGTGTTTAAACTGTATTGAGCAATCCAAATGTTTTGTTTCCTAATGACTCTCTAAGTAAAGCAAACAGAGAAGGATGTGAAGGCATTATTATACAAGGCAGGGAGAGGTGGAAGGACTGATGGAGAGAGAATGGGAGCAGGATGCACATGCAGTGCCTGCTTTCCTCATAGGACACTATGTGTGTGTGTGGTGTCTACTAGGATTTTAAAACCTTCGGAGTGAGCAAACTATTCCATTAGTGGAAGTTTTTCGTTGAAAAATTGCAATCCAACCATTGTTTGTGCAACTAATGCTTGAAATATTAATGAATCGTTCCGCAGCAACAACAACAACCATTACCCGTTGAAATGTTTTCGTTATTGTGGATTTGCAATCCACGTATTGAATAACTGAATAAGTATATATAATTGAATGTAATAATATTTGTCTACCTACATATAAGAAACTATGTGTAAATAACAAAGTATGTGTATAAATAATAAATCATAAAATAATGTATATATTCCTCTTTCAGCATCATCTCCTTTTTCACACAATAAAACAAGTGTGGGGAATGTAACAATAACAGACACGAATAAAGTGAAGACCTGCCACACACAAGAATTTTACAACGTCCAGGGTACTTAGACGTGCTGTACTGGGACTGCCCTGACCGCTGGATTACGTCAGAATAATTTGAGACGGCAAAGATGCAAGTTACAGGCAGGAAGAGCGACGAAATAAAATGTACACACGTGCTTGCTTAAGAGTGAGATATAAAGTAAAGACAAATGGTTGAGAAACAATCGGCTAGAGAGGGAAGGATGGGAAAATCTGTCGAGATTTTCTGATGGCGTTGATGACAGTCGTAACTTAAATAGTCATGCCATGTGAAACTCTTTGATATATAGGTACTTATATATCACAGGAATTAACAAAAATACAAGACCGACGGCCTGCTCAAGTGCTCACGCACCCCAACTACGATCATATACGTATAACATTTGAGTTTGTTGAACATAATAGTACACATCCCTTGAGAGACTTCCTTCACTCTGCTTGACATCCCATAATCTTCTCTCATGCACGGTAAATAAATGTACCATGCTAAAATTTTTAACCGAATCAAACAAAGCCAAAGCATCATTCTTTGTACACTCTTTCCCGAATGAACGCAACTATATGATGCATTTCTTCTCATCCTAAAATTCAAACCTCTTCTACAACAAAGTATTCATAGGACTTGCATTACCGTTCATTCACAATGGGATTTCGATTACCTACATGTAAATACGTGAGCTTGATATTTGACGATTACCTACATGTAAATACCGTGCGCTTGATATTTGACGATTACCTGCATATGTACAGTTTTGCAAAGATACCAACACATTTTTCATACCCCTGCTTGCAATATACCTTTACCCTTCCAAGAATTTTATACGAAAAAAGTTCTAAGAATTGTATACAAAAGAAGATTAGACTCCACCTCACTTATTCAAAGTTCAAATGTTACAGGCTGTTCGGAGTTGCGTGGGCAGAATGGCAGTTCCAGTCATTTGATAATGTTACGTAACGTTCCAAACCTCCGTGCGTAGTTATATCTTCGTTGTAAACTAATTCTCGAGTATAGTCAATGATTCGTAAATATTACCATAAATAAGTATCAGCTGTACATTCAGTCAAATAAGTAAACTTGTTTGAGTCTTCTTGATTTCCTAGATGTATAAGTATAAAAATAAATTGGATATTTAATTGGAATGAAAACCCAGGAATGATATAACTGAATATGTAAAATTCTGCTTGAGTATCGAATTTCTAATTATTATCTAGAATGAAAGTTGGAGATACGGAAAGTGGATAATCACTGATATTAATTCTGACAGTTAAATTCCGTCCACTGTAATTGCTCTGGTATTGGCACAGGGAATCAATGACTGTATAAGGTTGGGATATAAAGCTTACATGAACGTACATTAGATTTAGTGGGTATGGACATACGTTCGGTGGATTACTATTTAGGTAACTATGTACGCTTTAGAGATAGTATTTATCGCCGCCGATATGTTAAGTAATTTCTATTAGATATCGGTAGATTAGTTGTCTATGCACGTTTAGTATAACCTAAGTGAGAGTATGTGTTCCTGTTGGAAAGATGGCATTTAGACATCTATGTAAGCCCGTTCCGTAGACCATATTTAGGAGGTACGTTTGGTGAAAAGTGTGTGGAAGAAATGGCTGGAATTAACAGAATACTACTCCAAGAATTAGCATTTAATCCATGAGCAGAAGTAGCGAAGAACTGGAGTAAATTTTAATCTTGGTTTGTATGCTTGTACGCAATTTTTCTCCGTGTACATACAATGGATTGCTTTTAGCATTTCACAGCTTCTACATGCAAGAGCGGGTTTGCGGGTTCCGTGAGGTTAAATCTAATAATGATATTAGAGGGAAAGTAGCGAAATCCATAACATTGGATTTAGGAAGGAATCTGCGATAATTTCTAGAACTGCTACAGTATAAGGATAGTACTATTAGGAAGCACAATAGTATGGCCTTTTGTTGTAGCCATAGTGCGGATGTTTGCAGTTGTGTAGCTACAGTATGTTAGTCTTTTATATGTACTATTCCTTTGTAATGTAGTATTTTCTAAAGCTGATACTCCTGTATACGAAAGGTTTGTTCTAAAACTTACAATACGAGTGTTGTATTCTATGACACGGTACATGGGTTTCTATTACCACAGGAGTTCAACTATAGTGTAAGTATTGAACTGGTCTATAGTTAGTTAGACACTATTAGGTTAGCCACTACTACGACTTGGCAGTGACGTTTACTGATCATATCAGCATGCACCAACACTACAGCACACTAATCTCATTCCTCCGACGTTGAGTATAGACAATTCTGAAAGAGCTGGAATTGCTAAACTGCAAAATGTTATGTATTTGTTCTACCCATCAAGATCGACTTGCTGGTGGAACCTACCAAGATTGTTTATGGGTATGTGCATGACTGGGATCATATGTTCCCTTGTGGTGTACGACATTAGCGTGTATGTACGTGTGTGGGGTGAATACAAGTATGTACATACTTACATCTTGTATACAGATACGGGTAGGTGTACGTACAGTATGTATGTACACAAGTGTACAACGTGTATGCATGTACAAATGGAAGTATACACGTGATTCTTTCCGTTTAAAACATTAACCATTGAATCCGTTTAATCTTTGCCATTTTTTTCACCGGAGACTTCCAGCCAGCTTACGTCACTGACAGACAATAACAATCTGTTAGGTCAGTGTAAATGTTGAAGTACCTGAGTCATGTTGTGCTACAAATTAGACACAACGGGGAAATATAACATTTTCATGTTTTGTATATAACCTAGTTTTGATCTGTCAAGGTTTTTGAATTGTTTCAAAATAGCTAGTTTTGAATATTACAAATGTGGCAAAACCACATTTTCGTAGGCTGGAAACTCCTCGCAGGACTGACAGCATCCAGTTTGGGGTTATCTTCATTAACTTTAACTCAACCGCTATCATTCTCTGGGAAACCAATCCCTTTCACTACCGTCCAGTTTATTCTAAATAAAACTATAATTTCTACAGAATAGCAAATACATACCGAGAAAGGGATGGTGTTGAAAGTGTCGGAGAACAGTCGTCCTTAATTACAACCGTCATAGTTACAACTTGCCAAAGAAGCGAGGCTTATTATTCTAACAAAATCAAATGGGGAAAACAAGTCGACTAATTTCCTTAATACTTTTGACACTATAACATGATAATGTGTTTTGCCAAACGCGATGTCGCACAAGTACAAAAGTTAGTGAAAAAGAACTAAAAAATAATTGGCGAAACTTGCATGAATATTAATTGCTGAGGAAGAGGTAATTTTTGCCAACCAGTGCCTCCACTTATTAATTGCGCATACATGCTATACAGAGAACACGCATGATGCAAACGAATTGATATTTAGCCGGGCTGCAATTACCCTCGGTCCTTCCTCCCCTTGGAAGTCGTCCGGAGGGAGATTTTATTTTCTGAGGACTAAGAAATGATTATCTAACTAATCTCCAAACTAACTTTTAATTTTTATTGTCCTGGGAAACTAAAGTCAATTGAGTATAGTAGCAACCGATGTTGCAGCTGTATTTGTTTATACGCTTTTGAATTTAGTGTTGAAGAAAAGCTTATTGGAAGATGCTGTAGCTTTGCATACAAATAGCAGCTATTATATAGCAACATGTTAAAATAACTAAATGGCTTAATGATCATCATGAGTGTGAGAATGTATTTAGAATGGACTGTTATTCTTCTAATAGTCCATGGGTCTTTTCACATTCGCAAGGAATGTAATAAAAAGACAAAGAGGCAAGGACTTTAAGTTCTGTGGAAACTTTTCCAGTTGTAGGAAGGATAAAGTTAAGTATACTAAAAGTAATATGCTTCCTTTAACAGTAAATACGTGCAATCCCCACACACTCATCTTGATAACAATTACCTGAGTCTCTTGTGTTATCTCAAGATTTCTTCTCAGAGAGGTACTTACACGGATTCATAACAGTATGACTGTTTACATGTGTGCACGTCTTCGGAAACCTAATGTCCAGTCGGATGATTTCCGTATATATTCAGTTTCATTTCTACAGTCATTCATCTATTTAAGTAGGACTGCTGTGATGAAAAACAACAACATGGAAACCAAGTATTAGAGATCAGGCCTTCCTAAAAGTTTCCTGACTCTGAAAAAGTCTGTCCGTTCGTTGTCCTCGTTAAAGCTATTGCATATAGACTACACTTATAGTGATATTCTTACAAACAGACAACTAGTTTGCACGCTGCCATTGTTCTTTTCTCTCGAAGAATCCAAAAGCTAACAAACACATACGAAGACATTTTCCATGGATGGCTTAGTCACACGGAAAAGAGCAAAAACTCTCTGAATCGTAGATGATGAGGATGCTGAGGCGACCGCCGTCTTTGCTGCAACTGCTCCGCCTTCCTGGAACTTTTATTCTCAATACATTTCAAGCCGTTTTTCATCCTCGTCTGACAGGATTTACATTTGCAAATGAATATGTAATTAGCAGAGATACAATAGGCGAAGATATAATTAAATCTGCAAAAAGTATAAATACGTTTGAATTTAAAATACTCACAGATACAATTGAATATGAAAAGGCCATAAACACAATGTCATATGAAATAGTACTACATGCATACAATAAAATGCGAATACTTAATTGTGGACGCCCGCTATTTGTTTTGCATGCATTTGTATATGCGTATAATTTATTGGCCAGTCCTGTACTATACCGCAGGACAAGCATGAAGGCTCGCATGAGAGAAGAAAAAGAGCAAATGATATAAGGAACGCACAGTGGTTGTGTGTAATGAGGCTGCTCTTGCAAGAACAGTAGTGCTATTCCGTCTGCTCATCCCGACACATGTTATTGCTTGTTAGTTATATAGGAAATCAATTAAAAATGCAATTGAAGACTCCAAGTTTTAAAAAAAATTCCTTCTAATTCCATGTTACACTCTATGCGCTCCGACTCCAACACGCTTCTTTGGCATTGTTGATGTATGCGGATAATGACCTCCTTCTCCTAGCATTAACTTATGTGGTCTTCAAACTTCTTTTGTATATGAATGTGTATTTATTTTGAATATGAATATGTGAAGTACATATTCTTCATGACTACATATAGCCAATACATATTTGTTCAGTATGTATTAAAGCAGAGAAACAGCATGTTCACGGCGAGGGGATCTTTTGGTGCTGGGTTATGCAATTTTATGTGTATACGCGTATGTGCCACACACTTAGAAACGAAATTTATTTCCCAAGTTTACATCATGGTCAGTCAAGCTATGAATATTTGTTCGTAGCTAGTGTCTAACTATACTTTAGTTTAGTTATTGTAAAGTATGGTAAAAAGTAAATGTACCCTGTGCACCAAGCTTGTCCTCCCGCGTATCTTCCAACCTAGTAGTCATGAGGGCCAATGTTTCTAGCGTGTAATATTGCTGAAAAATACATTCATATTATTTATTCAACATTTTAAGATGTCTCTGGGATGTCAAGCCGCATTTCCGAAAACTCTTCCCGAGGAAATATTCATTTGCTCCATAAGGAGTCTTTTAGACCCACAGTTATATATTAGTTAAAAGAACGAGAGAATGTCACGGCTGTTTGAGACATAAACATACATAGTTGCTACTTACCATCGGATGTGCTTCAAGTTCCCCTTAGCTGCACAAAATGTCCCTTATACAATATTTGTCTTGTTTTATTTAAAACAAGTGAAATAAATTATGTGGCTATTTTGTTACAACATGGAGTGTACATGTATTGTTGTGCGGTATGAGGCTTGTTCAACTCTTTACAGAAAGTGTGTTTTCCTTTTGGTTCGCTTCCGGAACTCAAACCCAACCTAAGCTTTACATGACGGGATACTTTCTTCTTTAGCTTCGTAGGCTCGAGTGTTATTGTATAATGATATGGAAATTGTTATTATGTACGCACACACATATCCATATTGAATGCAAACTCCGGTTGGTTGAACCGAGGACACTTAGGACTGGACTTGTTGGTGTACAAAAAACTGTTTTTCTTAATGTGACCGGAACTAGTAATAATTCCCAAAAACAAATACTACATGTCGAATAATAGAGGAAGTAACAGCTATACAGTAAGCAAATATACTCGGACCAGTAAAAACAAATGGTTGGAACCAATACTAAGAAAGCACATACTTATAAATATGTCATAAATTGTAGGCACATACAATATGTATGTACATCCTTACGTTTGTTTTATCAGGTATGCACGATGTATTAATAGTACACACCTATATAAGGAATGCGATTTTGTAATGCTTAGCCTCCAATGCAATGTAGTCAAGCCAACAACCACATTATGCGAAAGTAGACCAGTGTGTGTTCTAGTTCTAGAAATCTACAAAATCGACTAAATTCCACCGGGGCATTCTACAGTCCTAAAATAGTTTGAATATTAATTTCCTGTGCAATGTGAACAAATTTCTGCCGTTCGAATGCGCAACAAGACGGTGATTCTTGATGAAAGTCAACAACAAAACCGTGTAATGTATTAGCTTTTATGTATGAATGCCCCCTTTGGGTGATAATGATGACACAGTTACTATTGACTAGTTTCCATCCAGCCACAAGGCTTACTGCATTATGCTTCAGTGCATCATGGATGTTGAAATGCACACACGACACATCTTATCTGACACATTTGATAACCTGCACAAGTGTTAGCAAATAGATGGTGACAATGATATTCATGGAGTGCATTGATGCTTTAATCTTAGAAAGGAACAGGATTATTTATTTATTCTTGTTTTGTATTAGTATAATATCTGGATGTAATGTACATTTTTCATTTTCCACTACATAACTTTACAATGAGACTTCAGGATCTAATTTTATTTCCAGTTTCAATTACATAGATACTTGTTCAATTATGTCTATGTACATGAACATCAAAATAAAGGAATTATTCTAATAGTGTCATATCCATATTAACCTCTACATTTGGCGCACTTCTGCACCTTTGGTATAATTGTTGGTGTTAGATCCGCTTGATTAATGAAGCACAATGGAAGAGACCAATGTTATTTAATTTCTTCAAGTTGAAATTGACTAGATAAGTTATTCAATTCATGTAAGTAGAGTTTACAACGGCGTCACTTAAAATTATTCAAGTACATTTGAAATCGACATGCCTTAAATCCACTCAACTAATGTTGAAATTAAGTAATAATAAATTGTCATCGCTTTGACAGTACAAGCATTGGCATGTACCTATAATACTAACGCCTTCTATAGTGAATGGCTAATTGTAAGTGCTATAACAAGGGTATTTCATCAGCAATTGCATAAACTACACTCCGTTTTAAACATGACAAAGGAAGCTGCTTTAAGTGTACACCCGAACCCCGAGTGTGTGTCAAGCAGCCCTTCAACGGATGAAGTTGATTTGTATTGATCGAATCCTCAGCTTTTCGCTAGATTATCGCAGCTAAATTATCGACTTTAAGTTCATTACTGTACGTGAGTGTAACTTCCACTGACATTAAACTCCCCTCCTTCAGGGATTGTAAACTGTTTATCATCACTGCAAACTGGCGTTCCCTTATATTAAGCTGTGGGTTTTTAATGTTGAAACTAAATTTTCCATTTATGTAGTTACTATAAATTATATGTACATGTATGTTCACACAGTTACATGTTTTGTATTTATACCATTAAGAAATAAATGTTCATAGGTACATTTATAGTAAATGTGGTGGTTGTAGTTACGTATTTGTATGTTCTACATTCTATTAAACAGCTCCATGGTAAAAACAACAGCTTCCCTTGTGCATTCGGATTGAAAATATTGATCTTAAGGGATGTAATAAATACTTTGAATTTATTCAGAACTATTTTACAATCAAATATCCTTTAAAATTATATATACATGTTTCTATATAGCAATTATTGTAATAAACATTTTATGTTTGGTAACTATGTAAGAAAGTGTACACACAGAGTTGTCCAAGATATTACATTTAATATATATGTATATACAATAAAATTTACAGGAGCTTTTCCTACACGTTTATGAATAGTATATGTAATTACAGATATATGCACACGTATATATAGAGCACAAGAGAATAACAAATTTATGAGCTAAAAGATTTTAAGATAATTATCTACTTTATTTGGCTTCAATTTTCAGGTATTTAGCTTCCGACTCGATATTTTCTCCCCCAATAACAAATAATTTTCAAAGTAGTAGGACCAACAACAACAACATATTCAAGAGTGAAGAAATACATTTTTTTTCTCTGTAAATATTTTTCAAAGAAATCCAACGAGGTTTGGGAATAGTTTTGTTATATAGTAGTTTGTGAAACTTTAAACAACGGAGGGTGAAAGTATGTGAGGGAATCAGAATTACAGGTTCGAAAACGGAATATCGTCAAAAATATGTAGGACTGTCATTTAATTGAATTCCGCAGCAACATCATCATCTGTAACATATAGTGCATCCATTCAAATTAATTTCCCAGGAAACTCCTCAAGTTACTTATTGTCATAAATCCGTCAGACGGATAGGGTAAGGGTCGGAGCAAAACAATTACTTATCAACACACTAAAATCTACCATAAGGAGAACTCATGGAGAAATATCTGAGCGTAAAGAAAAGGGGAAAAAAATAAAACTCTGTAGAACATATACAAAATAGAAATTAAAATGGATCAGAATTTAATTACTACTATGAAACCAGCGGTTGTAAACAAATGATTTACCATTTGCTGAACGCTTTCCCCAAGCGTTTTGAATATTCCCCCACGATCGTTTTCCCCACAAACCTTTAATGTTACTCCATCCTTGACCAGCGGATCTTTTCCCCCAAGCTCCTGTGTAAAAATACATAAATGTCAACTTAAGTGCTTGTGGCTATACTTCGTTTATATGGATTTGAACTGTCAGCGACAGTTAACAATGCTTGAGCACTGCTACAATTTCGTTGCCAATTCCCAAGCCTTTAATTTGCTTCGTTTCCCTTGAGCAAATAACAATCTCAAACTCATCAGCAAAGTATAATTAAGTAAAATATTGGTAATAGATTAGTCCAATAGCTTAACGGTGTAAAGTTCGTTGGGGAGTATAAAGTTCTTCCTGACATCAACGTGTTAGCAGTTGATCAAGCTTCATAGAATCGTCCCGAAACATATTCACCAGTTCGTGTTATTTTCAAAATTATAGAAATCATGTGAGACCGCAAGAAACAGGGCTTAGACGCAAAAAGACGTAATCCGAATGAAAATGGCTCAAATTAAAATGAATATAGGACTATTGGTGCTGTTTGTCAGTACGTATTTTGTTTACTCGTATATTTATAGAAAATAATTTACGGCATATAAAGTTGTCACTATTGTAAAGAAGGAGAAAATCTCACTAATTGTTCTGGACCTTGCAAATATAGACTAAAGCAGTGTAAATATTTGAATCGATCGAGTGAGAGAACTCATGCAGGGAAATAAAAATGATTCTTTTGCAGAGAATTCCATTCAGACCTTGTCAATTTCCATGATTATCTCCAAGCACCAGCAGAAGCGGTGTGTAGTATACATGGGGTAGTAATTGTAAGCTTTCTGTCTATTTGCTCATCCGAATTTTATGTCTATTCTTCAACTATGTAAGGATTGTTAGACTTGATGGTATTTATTCTAACACGCTGATATACAGAACATGTACAGATACACATATAGAGCTTAGTAAATCGGAGTGTATATCTGAAGTGCAATGTATAACTTATTAGTAAATTCACATGAAGACTGGGAAACATGTAATTATACTATAGTGAGGTCTGCTGGTGAGAGGTTGAGGACAAGGGATCGATAAGCAATAAAAATTTGCAACTCAACCACCCCATTGAATACATTCATTTTCGGCTGTCCAGTTGACTTTGCGTGTTAATCTTGCCCGTAAACCTTGTACACACAACCACCTGTGTACATAATTTGGGATGAACAACGCTTCGCTATAGTTTTGCTGGCGATGTTTAAAAGGGCAGAAATGTTCTTCGTCTACTAGCTTGCATGACATAATACTCCCCTCTTATACTAACTTAAGTATTATGCGTAGTATCTTGCGTATGATGTATTGTTTCTACAATAGCTACACATGATTTACATTCAGGTTCTATGCTATATAAACCTCTAAAGGCAGGCCTGCTGTTATTATTTTTACGCTGATTATTATTGCGTCAGATATTCATCAAACATAAGGCTAACTTCATTATTACAAATGACTATAAATCACTATTTACTACTCAACCACGGTCCTTTATCGTTGAATTTTCGTCGTTTTCCTACAAACGCCGACTGAGATTTTGCATCTACTTCCATATCTGTGCTAACTACTTGTATCCTATTTCCGCCTCTTGTATGCAAAGGATTTACAGCATAATACCCTTTCCTCCATATTATAGTGGTACGTGTAAAACCAAGAGAATACATTTTTGAAGGATCTGATTAGGCTTAACTACCCTTAGAGCTATTAGAATTTCTAGTCAAAGTACATACAATTAATAACTGACCTGATAATTTACATACAGTTTGTACAACTTCATATGGCTTGCTTCTGACTTTCGTACATAGGTAAATATAACTTTCGCATGCTAATACCAGCAACAAGACATATCCGTATACCAAAATAGGGTGTTGGAATTTTTCTATATGAAGAGTATTTAGTATGACCACAGCATTTCCATATATAAATGCTTACGTAGTAGTAAACCCAAAGTCAGGGAATTGAACCACACTTGAAAAGATAACATGTTTAAGAACGGAAGCAATTATTTAACTACTTGCCCTTATCGTCACGTCTTGCTTGTAGCTTACCTTTTAAATTTGCCCAATCATCTGGCCTTTTGTCGACTCCGTCCCAAAAGTCTTCTAAGTCTGGCTCATCTGATGCCATACGCTTACCCCAGACAGGGTTCAACCGCTCCCAACCTCGTTTACCCCAGTTGCCCTATAAAAGTTGTTTCGTTAATTAGAATATAAAACAACAGGATTAATTAGGTGTCAGAAAATAAATTATTGCTGGTCAGCATGGGCTTTAATTTTGCTAACTAGAAATTCTGTAGCTTAGTGTTCAGAAGTATTATTTAAAAAATAATGGCTGTATGTATTCTTTACAATGTGTATTTTATAAAAATTGTGAGCAAATAAATTGAGAAATTATAATGAGATTTAAAAAATAGGAAAATATTATTTAAAAAAAATGGTCAAGTTTAAAAAAAATCCTTTCCGTAGATTACTGAACTCAAGAAATTGCCATGTACATAATGACCAAAGAAATTCAACAACAGAATGATATGCGCGTGAATAGCTCGAAAGAACGAGTCATTGTCAAGCATATATCGTCTAGTTATTGCTTCTGGTTTCAATGTGGAAAAGGATGGTATTGAATGTCTCTATGCAAGGTCCTGTTGTGCGATAATCAGGTCTCACCGCTGCTAATTAGCGGAATGAAAGAAATTGACTGAAATTGTGTTTATGGATGGGAGAAGAAAGAAGATTGATAAAAAGAATAGGTTTTTGAGGAAAAGCAAAAAGAAAATTTCCGTGTGGTAACTACAGAAGATAAGTTGATTTTTTGCTTAAATTAGCTGTAAAACGAGCTTGTTTTTCTTATTTGAATTGATTTTGTAGACAGCAGGTGTGGGTCCAACTGTGCATATGAAACGTGGAGGATACTTATACTATATTGTGGAATACACAACATATATTTCTACATGTCACATTAAATGAGATGAAGTTAAACTGAAAAAGAGCGTGATATTGAACTGATCATATCCTACCTGCATGTTGTTCCATCCTCGTTTACCCCATCCACCAGCCGTATCTTTCCACCCTCGTTTAATCACAATATCTTCATCAACTGCATTTTTTGTTTCTTGAGATGTAGAAACCACAACAGCCAGAATCATTGACAGGAGGAAAAGAACCCAACGATTAAAGTAAATCATGATAGAATGTTAATACGGCGTCTTCTTTACCTGCAAGATCATATTACATTGGAGGTAGGGGATTAATTGAAAAATTGAACAACTGGTGTTGGTGCTTACCTATACAATCTATGTAACATATACATACGCATATGCTAATAATTATGAGTTCATGCAATGAATCTAACATCTATGAACAGAGAAGGAGGTTGCTTAGAGTAAGTTTTGAACCAGATGACATCTCACCAGATCAATTATGCCAGGAATCGCTCATGCAATCTTCCATTTATTAAACTTTTCCTTGTCAAATCAATTTCCAACCTTTCAGAGAATCAACTCTATAATGTTCTTCTCGTCTATATGTATACCTACATTAGGTTTCAGATTCCTCTGTCTACATGGTTCGTATACATGGGCCAGCTTCTTCCGCCTGTGCGCGGTTGCAAGTATAATAGTTTGCTGGTGCATTGTTGCTTTTGATCGTTTGGTATATACGGGTATTGATGTTTCTGCATGTACAGGCACTAATATACTGCTACGTTTTCGATCCTATCATGTTAATCTCACAATCAGTGGCAATTCCTTACGATCTCGTTGGCTCATCTTCCTCAAGCCTCAAGGATGATATAAAATTTTGCGTGATATTTATTTTTTATTCTGTTTAGAACGATAGTCAGTTTTCTTTCAAACAATATCATGTGCGTAGAGTTCTTACAAAAACGTATTTTGCGTGTATGTTGTCGCGAATTGGCTCTATACTTGAAACCATATTCTTAACTCATTAGTGTTCGACTACGGATTCAGCTTATGTAATGATTAGACTATGGTTGTTCACTGTTTGAAACTATAGATATATTAAGGAAGTTGAGAATGCAAACACACCACAAACGACGAATTCTAATGTATGTTCAAGCTTCTCTAGTGCTTACGCTATATTACGCTAGTGCAAAAATGTACCACAGCAAAAAGGATTAAAAAATCCAAAAGTAGCACTTCGTTTTTATAATGCAAAGTGGATTTTGGTGCATTCAAATATTACCGCAATTCGAAACTGATACTTTGGGTTTCTTCACCAACAATATTTAGCTTGTATATATTTATGAATAATAGTAATATTTAGCTTGTTATGAAGCGTGAATCTATACACTCAGTTTGTGTTATGAAGTTTGTAAGTCTATGTATAATCTCGCTGTAGAACTTAAAGCAATATTAAAACTGATAACTTTATAGATTGATCTTCGTTGGTGAAGTGTCAAGATTTACGGAGCAATGTAATGTTTTGCAGCTACGCTAAAGTTTTAGCATATATGTGAAGTTATCCCGGTTGACATTAACTAAAGATATTCATTCAGCCGATACTATATGATTATACGACTGATCAGGCTTTTAATATTTATGTACAAATAAGAATGTTGTTCTGTAACATGTAAATTGGTAAACCAAAGGAAGAGACGAACTATGTATCTTCACAAAATGTTAATTTACATGACCAAAAGACATGAAACAGCGGTCAGACTCCAACCGCAGGCGTGAAGCCTCCACATAGCAATACAACCATATGGTTTACAGTTGAAGACATAATATTACTAGTAAACACTAAACGATGGGGACAATCCCATGTGTACAAGAATTCCTTCACATAAAAATGCAATTGATCAAATAAATAATGGGATATTGATGGGCAAAAAAAGGGAACCACACTTTTTTCCAAACCCAACTCACACCAAGTTACCATCTGAGAAGTACGCTATTTCAATAGTTATCATTTGAAAAGTACAAACGCTACAGTAAATCATTAGTTGCATGAAATCACTTGTGCACTAATTTAACACATGATAATCTTTGTGAGGGCATTCAGAATTTTAAAAAACTGCGATAAAATTATTTCAAAAGAATACATAAAATAAACGATGGATTCTTGTGCCAATAAAATCATCTTACACAACTGAGTGTGTTGTTAGAGCAATATTTGTTAAAGAAATTTCATTCCCTGAGAACGGAGGTCGACTGAGGATAAAGCTGAAACATTGTATTGTCCCTGAAATATCAATCTATACTAAGGTTTATATATGTTATCGACTATATACCAGTATCAGCACTTGAAAATTGTCGTTATGGTTAGTTGACTTCACCATCCCCTTCTGCACTCGACGACGTCATGAATTGGTAATTAGATTTTTTCACAAAGTTTTCACGATGAGTGTATACCAGCCAAAGGAGCGTAAGTTGAGATGAGAAAGCAAATGCGAATGCCTCACATTTCTCTACTCACTCGTAAATGGGACGGTCACTGGAGAAGATCACATATGTACTAAATTACATTGATTAAGGAAGTCAGGGTGCTTGGCGCAAAAAGAAATAAACTATCATCTGATTGATTTTTCCTCCCCATTTTATCTCAAAAGGTGAAGAAGACGAAGAGAGAGTGAGATTTTACACTGCAATAAGTTTATATACTAGTATCTATATAGTATTATAATGCTTGCTGTGTATATTATGTATACACCATAATACTTACCTCTATTTCCCTGTATGTATTATATGAATCAATATGGGAGAGAAGGTAAAATCTAAGTCTGACGTTTACTGGTCTTCCGTACTAGATATTATTGAATTTACCAATCAATTTAGCTGCAATTGCATTCAGAGTAGCAGCACCATCATTTGATGAGGAATTATTTCGCAATTTGCGTGTACAGGAGAGTGCACGACCAAATTATCTCCATTACTTTATTTCTATCGCCCTTATTCTCCTTCTCAATCCACTCGACCTTAAATACGTACATTTCGCTTGTTTCACTTGCTCATCCTGCTTTGAACTTTAGTAATTGTTTAGGAATTTGTAACAACGCTCTTGAACTGAATGTCCGCCAGTGAACTGAAAGTCTGAAGGTGCTTAATGCTTAAGAGGAAGCAGTAGCGATCGAACAGATAATATTAATTATTAAGTGTGTGCATGAAGACTAAATTTGTACTGCAGCCTTTATTGTATTTACTGCTCATCTCTAAGCGAACCTTCTAATCATACGGGGAACACTAAATCAAGTTGAACTCATGGATAGGTTTTTCTGTGAGACCTTTGGTTAGCTGACTGAAATGAGCAAAGGTTGAAGAGTGCCCACATTATATGCCAGTGTAATTTTAATGCATGGTTTGGTGTGACAATAAAATTCTAGTATTTCTTCAAGATATTCTATTATACTTTGGTATATGTAAGTATATAAAGTTATGCGAAACAGGAACATTTTCTGTTGCTTGTCTCTATTCTCACACAGTAACAAGTTCCATTTTAGAAACATTGTACTTTTATTTGTCTTATTCTTTTGCAAATCTATATGCAGAAGCTATTAAGATCAAGTCACTCAAGCTTTATTAGAGTTCCATATGTATCCATAAATGCTGACTTTCTGAAAGATTGTGTAACAATCATTGCATATCGAGAAATACCGAGTGGTATGTTTATCCGAGCTATGATAATTATTAGTACAGTTGCTATAATAAACTGACATCTATCTAAATAATTTAGAGTGATAATCTTATGAGATGTTGTAATCAAGTAAAGATTCTTGGCAAACAAATTTTCGCCCAAGCAAAGGAAATTGAATTAACGATTAAAAAAACACTAAACACATGGTTTGTTGCCCCAGTGTGTCTCTTAGTGCTCCCATGAAAATAGATGTTTATTTTGATCCAAGTATTTCCACTTTTTTTGTGTTAAATATTTTAGTGTCAGGTAAGTCTTCCTTACCTTGTTACCCACACAGTCATGCACTGGATGCTAATGCAGTGGAATATTATTCAGGACGGGCTGAGTGGAAACCACCCCAGAAGCTGTTAGTATTCCTTGTAGTTAGTTATTTTGTACTGCATATACGCCAGTCACATATGGAATGGCTTTGAGCAATTTATGCGAATATTTAGGATTTTTATCTAGTAGATATAGGTAGGAAAAAATGTGCTACGGCCGTCATTTCTACTTCGTTTTTACTTATATAGGCACATACAGGGCAACATCATTAAGGATAATGTGATTCCATTCCCTTTCCTTCTCTTTTTACATTAATAGACTACAAAAATGCTACCTCACTTCTTTCCCTATTCAATCCTTGTGTGTATGTCCTACAGTATACTTGAGAATACTAATGATGGAGTACTTTTTCAAAGGTGAAGCGATTTGAGGTTTTAGATGCTATTTTGGGGGAAAGTCGTTAGTTTTTTACCTACGACCACCTTTCATAGTAATATACAAATCCTAATTCAACGTAGGTTCACCAAATTGAACATTAAATTTTTAATTCCTTTATCATCATGCATTGCAGGTCTTCCTTACTTCGCAACACAGGGTCTATAATTTATGTTTATTTTGACAAATAAGCATAAGTGTCGGAATCCTAATATTACTAAAACAAGAAACTTGCTGGATGAAAAGGAATTTGCAAACCTTTGAGACTTAAAAAATTGAAATCATGTTACGCTAAAAACTAAATAATTCGAGCAATAAGCAATGGAATTCACGACATGAATTTGAACTTAAAACAAAAGCGGGGTTACTAGATTCTACGACACCATCTGCTTCTGGGCATAGGCTTTTAGAAATAACAATTTTTCAAAGTTTTTTCGGGAAATAGGAAGGCCCCACGGAAGAACCTTATACGGAGTTGTACGAATAGCAACATGAAAAGCTTGATAGTGAATGTTTCATGCAATGACTGAAATACTAGCAGAGCTGCATTTGAGTCGGACCAAAAACGAGTATTTCCCTTCAAAATTCACTTACCTTTTACAAGAACTGGGATGGGGAAGATGGAGAAAACTAAAGTTCCGACACACTTGACAATGATCAAGATGCTTGCAAAATAGAAATCGACAGGTAAGAGACGTGAGCTCTATAAGTGGCTTTATTCCGACTCAGAACAAAGGATATGCAGCCTTCCCGACTTGCTTTGACTTCCTTAACAGCACTTACTCATCCCGGGTAAAATGAGAGTACTTGGTTTTGTGGAATGAAGCAAGCCAACGAGGTGTCTGTGTAAGTGGTTATAGAAGGTTGTCGGTTTCTATCGGAACAAAATCAATCACGTTTACCGTACTTTCAACCTCGACAGTTGCAATGAGCAATTTACGTGCGTTGTTACTTGTACCTTTAAAGTCCCTATGAACTTTATGCTGCTGCTATATAAATTACGCCTACTACCATGCATCGCTGTCTGAAGTAACCAAGTTGTTTAAAACTTGATTAGCTCCGTACTTATTCAGGAATTGTAAATGGAAACCTAATGAATATCTATTGCCTTGAGTATATGTAATATTGGAACTTCCATACTTCCAAATCACGTCTCATTTGAATTCAGCTTCTTCCTCACTTTCTGCGGGTTGAAAGTTTTGAGTATCCATAAATTCTTACACTCAAACATAAGTAGTAGATACACCTTACCTTATTCGAACTGACGCAGTAAAATTTTATTGTGGTAAATGGTCAATCCCCTATATGCCGCAACATTTTGTTGATGCTGGTCACAAATCTACAAAATATCTATTTCTAGATGACATAATACGGAAACTCACTACTTTCCAACCACCACAGTAACTTCTTCTGAAGCTATAATAGAGTATAAACTTTTTGGACAAGTTGAAATAATGACCAGAAAAGTAGTACAATTTGACTGTCTAAGCTTCCTATAATACAATAAGTACTATGAACTCTGCAAACAGATTTATCTAAGCTCAAACAAATTAATTTGACAACTACCTGGTTACGAATGAGGAAACAATGGTTTTGCAAAAAACAATATGACGCTTTTGTCACCAACGTTTCTAATGAATTGCATATCACGCAATGCAAAGACTATGCGTCAACGAAATAACTAAGAGCAATTACCATACGGATTGACCGCTTAACTTCTAGATGTAAATTGATTCGACTGAGGGTAGCAGTAGTGTTTAAATACTGAAAACCCTTTACAGTGTAAATATTTTCACTCGAGCAATTTCAACACATGTCAGCTGAAAGTGCAACTAATCAAATGAAACCTTCACACTTGTAGGTAATCTAGTGGTAGTAGTTAAGTATGATAAGAACATGCTATGAAGATAGTGGTATAAAGTATACAGAATTGGATGCAGACAGGAGCATGAAATGGAGATATGGAAGTGATGACGAGAGGGATGCAAAATACCCCAAAGCTGAAGTCTGGCTATGCAGGAGAAGAAAGGGAGATACAAATTCTTATTCAATCTTGTCTCATATATGGACGAACACATGTTCACGACTGAGTGAAAAGAGAACCTAAGTAGGTATAAATCTTGTTCTAATTAAATGTGGGCTTAAAATGTCATGCTATACTGCTTCTTCCTGGTGACCTAGCTCCGGCTCCTATGGAATATCTGTTTTAAAGGGAATCTGCTTCACTGGTATCTATATGTTACAGGGTAACTCAATGTGATATCTATGTAAATTTAAAAGGAAAACAGCGTAGCTAACAGTGATGTACCTTATGAGAGAAAAGTAAATAAATTGAAATGAGTGTGAAATCTCGTTTTGCTATAGCATTTGGACCTTATAGTGATTTACGTCTACATGACATTGCAGCAGTCGCAGTGTTATAAAACGCTGTTCTTCCAGTATCTGCATAATATTAACTATAATATAGTAACCCTTGTCCGCAAATACTACTATGAGAAACTGTAGTTGATGAATCTTTGGATGAATTATTCCATGCATTCCTTCCACCTAACAACATCTCAAGTTACCTCACATACGCACAGGTGTATGATACTCCCTGTTGCAAGCAAATCTACGGGAAACAACCTGCTTAGGTGTAACTCAAGACACCGAGGAATATACCTATATGTTTGCAATACTACTAGACAATGGAGAGAAACGTCTGGCCGTGTAACTGGGGGGAAGATATAATAATTAACTTTAGTAATTATTTGAAACAACTCTGGGAAAATGACTGGTAAGTAAAAGGCGACTTTTGTGAAACAAACCGCACGGAGCACGTTAATTGATAGATGCAAGAAATTAATAGAAAAATGAAGGAAACTTGAACCAACTTTGTGAAATTCTTGGTATTTGTAGAAAGCCCTTTGCGTCGTCAGAGATCCTTCAACAAGTCAACTTTTGGGTAGAGTCTTGGAAGTTTAGCAGCAGAACAGTGTACAGGATCAGCTTTGTTTTACGAAAAGTAAGGAGTCCGAAGTATACAGCAAAGCGTTTTCAGTTTAAGTGAAGAAATCCTAAGAGAGCACCCTACGTTCAAAGTGCTCGCCGTTTTCAAACTAATAACCCACTGTGAATGTGTCGAAAGGAGAGTGACCCTCTATATACCCGGACGCGGGATACGGTTTCGGGCGGGACTACGTCCGACAACGAAGCAAACCCGCCTCGCCCACGAAGTTCTTCTTCTTCTCCCTCTCTTCTATGGAAATTTAATCACTTACATCACACTCGTAGAGCTCTTTTACTTGCGCATGTAATTATTATCAACCGACCCGGGATTTCTATTCGGTCATGTGTACGTGTATGTATAAATGTGAGTCGACAAGACCTACTACTGTTTGATTTCTGTTGGAAAGCATGCTGTTTCATATAAAGGGGATGAGTACAACATGATAGATACTTTTTAGCTCCGTATATTATGCTATAATTCTCAGTCAGCTTTACATTACGATTCTATTATTTATTTTTATACCCTTCAATTCTGGCTCTTTTACGACTTCTGTCAAGTCTCTTTGTCATTTCTTATTAAGCAAGGCTTTTTCTCTCTCACTGACCACTGTTACCGCACCTGCCAACCCCGTCGTGGACTTATTGCAAAGATGAATGTAGATTTTTTAGACATGCTTCCTTCAAACTCCATGACAACTAATCTCCGTATGTGGAGAATTTAGCGATTACGAAAGATCAAATTGCTTGATTGCATGTAACTACTGCCATATGTTTATTTATTAGGGAGCTTTCCCAAAATGAAGCAAAATTAAATTGCATGCTTAATTTCTTATTACACTGATTTGGTATCACTATATGGCATTTGGTGCCTGTGACACTAGTGAATTTGGTTAATATCTTCATTGTAAAACACCCCGGCCTAATAATTTCATTTTATTTCTACACTCTACTATGCTCATTTACAACAGCTGAAATCCTTTTCCGTCGAATTTTCTACCTTGGTGATATTAAATTGGATGTGGAGTTAAAACTGCCAGATATTGGTTATAAAAGAGGCACTATATTATATTAAATAATTACAAAAGATGTTGTATTTGTAATAAAATACAACGGAGTTACAAACGTTTCCTAAGACTATAGTGTTGTATGATCATTCGGTTGGCGTTCAATGATAAAATATGTTGGCCGCCTTGTTTAATGAATCCTTTCCATGCTGCGTGAAAAGTAGTAGGGAAATTAATTTTGAGAAAAAAATTATTTCCAATTGAAATCCTAGGAAGTGAGGCCTACGTACATTGATTATATTGCCTTAATGTCTTCGTTTGATCTCCTATTTAGCTGTTCCAATCCAGGTTCGGCGTTTGCCTCATAAACATACGTGTTACGGAGAACCGTTCCTCTCCGTGGGAGTATCTCCTATTTTACAAATGGTGATGACCTAAGTGTAAACATGGAGTGCGGAGTATCGTATAGTGCACATGTGTAAAAGCTACACGTTTTACTTTGTATTTGATTGTCCGGTGTCGCTTAAAAAAACTTGTTCCTTTTTCTGCGCCCCATTCCCTTCTAGTAGTTAAGTCTCAATACAAATGTTCACTTGTCTATGATAAATACGTCAAGGATTTAAGTACCTGCTTAAGGTGCCATTGTATTTTAAGAAAAATGGAAAAAGTCTTATAAAGGCATTTGTACTTTTAAGTATTGTACCGTGTAATACTGTATCTTTAAAGAAGGCTTTATTTGAACGGAAGAACAGGCTAAATATACTTAAGCTGCATCATGTCTATTTACACTTGGCGACTTGAAGACTGTCTGAAGTCATAACATTATCAGATAAAAATCATTGATTTTTCTGACCCAGTGCTCAAAGTTGTTACATGTATATTTGCCTTCCCACCGACTCGCTCCTCCATATGTATGTACATTGCCACTGATCCTCAGCAGTTTCTCAACGTTTCCCGCGCGCCTAAGACACACGGGGGTTGAGATTTCATCCTTTTATCTCTCCAGTAAGATACCTACACTATGAGATGTACAGTGGAACACTTTCGAATTTTTTTTAACCCGAACTCTCATTAAGTTACATCTCTCTGCCCATTGTAGCTACACTAGAGAATGGAATAAGGAAGGGCTTTGAGAGAAAAGCAGACAGTTCGATATTTCATATTTCTCATACTTTTTTACACAAAGTAATTCTTTCGGAAGGAGTGGAACTCAAATGGATATTTTTTAGAGATTTCTGGCCATCCAGTGGCCCTGGCCCACGTAGTGACGTCCTCTTGGGATTATTCATCTTGAAGCAAACTATTTCTAGGCGTCGTTACATCCATATTTTTCCAGACTAGGGCTTAAGTTCGTATGTAATTTCAAGTGTTATAGTGATGCCTTAAGAGTTATACCTGTGTTACAGGTATATCTTAAGGGTTCTTTGTACATTTCCAGGCATGGCCTGGATTCGCAAAAAGTGATAAGAGTAAATACCTAGAGTGGTCAGTAAAAATGTAGCAAGCAAGATTTTGGTATTAAATTGTATTAAAAGGTAAGTCTAAGGCGTAAAATTATATTTCAAATCCAGTGTTTTTGGAAAAATTCCTAGAGTTTAAGTGTCTTTGTGTGGGAGAGAAGATGGATAAATACCATTCATACTGGATACATACACAAATCTGTAGTTCCCAGGGATTTGGGACTACACAACAAAAGCTTCTCTGTGTGGCATCACCAAAACTTTTCCAGACCCATCACAATATGTAATCAGAATTGTGACTTGGCCAAAACGTTGGTTTAAGATGAGCTGTCAACTCAGGCTCATCTGTGTACTCTGTATAAGTTGCTTCATCTCGAGTACTCGTCTCAATCCCATCGTTGTTGCAATATATATGTTTGAACGTATGCGCGCTTCTGCCCAAATTCTAATCTTTAAAATATTTATCTCTTCTACATTTTAAGGAAACCTACCTGAATGTTTTCAGAAAAATTATATTTTACGGAAGAACCTCAAAAACTTTCAGTACTGTCAACTGTAGTATAGTTCCGTTTACGAAAGACTTTTCTTGGGAGAACATTCCCTTGCATTCACGCGAGACTGAGGTGTTGTAGGAAATGAGGTGGCTTTACTAGCAAAGACCGTACTGTAGGTATTAAAAGCCAAATAAATAATCAAGCCAACTC
>JAQGAK010000054.1:0-194325 GCA_034696945.1 Lipothrix lubbocki | reverse complement strand
CCTCGCCCTGATGTGTTTTCACAATATGTATGTTCTAGGTTGTACGTTTCACTTAAGTTATATAGGTTGAATTTCGAGTCTTTTTTGAGCCACGTTTCACTAATGCAAAAAATATCTCCGTCTTCTTTTATTAATTGGTTTATTTTTCCATAGCTATCCCTCATCAGTCCCTTACAATTTCAGTAAATTATTGTTTGCGGTGGTTGTTGTTGTGATGGCTGGCCTACCCTTCATTGACTTTCTATATCCATGGGACCTTGTTGTTTTCTCGGTCTTCCCTGCTTCTTCCACTCCATCCGTTCATGGTACCTAGCTTGAATCATTCGTTTGGGTAGGTCTACATTTATGTAGATGCTAATTTTCTTGGTTTTGAGAATTTTTCTTTTGAACCATACTTGGTTTCGGTGGTTTGTTCTGGCAAAGCTCACGTGGGCTTTCCGAGTTCTTCCTTCTTGCGGCTTTCCCATTCTTCTTGCCGTGTCAATTTCTATGCCTTCTAGTTCCAGGAAATTTTTTATTATTTCTTCAATTTTGGTGTGTAGGATTTCAGCCGTTTCATCACTTCTCTCTTCTATGTTGTCGAAGACTAGGTTGCTTTTCCGCATTTCTCTGCAAAGTTGGTCGTTCTCATTCAGCAGGCTTTGATTGTCGTAATACAGTTGGTCGCAGTATTGTTCCAGTTCTTGCACTCTTCCCAATACTCTAGTCATCTGTGCGTCCTGGTATCTACTCTTGTCAACCAGGTATATGAGCATATCTCTTTCTGTTGCATTTTTGACATCAATCTCCGCTGGTTTTGCCGGCATTTCTTGTATCTGTGTATTTCCCTTCTTGTGTCCTTGGATGAAGGAAACCCCTGCTTGGATATTTCTTTCTGTCACACCCTCTGCTGTAGCCATTTTTGGTTTCTTGATCGACTTGACTTTCTAATTGTCACACGAAAAGTTGTGTTATTGTATCTTTTTTAGATAGTGTATACTTGTACTATGATTTACATGTATATATATATATACGAGAGATAGAGAGTATGCTTATCTTTGTGAGAGGCCCGGTCAGCTCAGGACTGTGCAGTGCTTGTTTCAGCTTTGCATATAGATTAAGCTGCCGGGCTGTGTGCGCTTGGCTCCTTCCTTTTATGTGTGTGTGTTCCAGCTTTCCAAAAGAGATAGTCTTGAAGGTCACCTTCACGCACTCTGCTATACTTTTATTTATTTATTTTTCACAAAAATCTGATTTTAATTTATTGGATTTAGTTCCAATTAGAGCAAATATTTTGCCAATCTTCGATCACGGTGTTATTAATTTCGTTTTCCCCTATCGTCCAGTTTAATTTTCACTTTTCCACTGCCCGTAGTTGTTAAGATATTAACACTTATTTTGGAGCGAGTTTTTATACGTCCTGTCTCAGCAACTATATTATGAAGTGATGAAAGCTAATATAAGATGATACAACAGCAGTGGCATAGCGCTTTGATGGACGGTTGTAGGAAAAGTGTGAGGAATTAAGTTTGTTGCGGATGTGGTGGCGGTGTTTGTGGGCTGTGGAAACTCATCATCATCATCATCGTTGTCATCAAGGTAATGAGTGTGGAGAGGATCCTGACGAGATTTCACTTCCTTTTCTACTGCTCCTCTCTCCGCACGGCTTTTGTAAACTTATTGGTTCGTTGGTTTGCATTACCGTGGGTGGAAATGCTCTGCTGCTCCGTTCTTCTTTCAGGGGCGTCCGGCCTTCCATTGTGACTGAAGCCGCGCTGTTGTGTTAATTTGGCCTTGATACGCTCACGTTCATGTATAATGTAAGACTATTGGCGGTAGTGTGGGAGACGAGATTTGCAGAGCGGATTAGTTGGAGCAAAGTCTGAACCACCGTTGACATCCACACATACGAGCAAGGAAATAATGTGGAGAGTTTCCCCTTGGAATCTCATGATTTCCCACTATAACAACGTAACAAGTGAGTGGCGGAGCGGGGTAAAGTCTAGCGAAGAGGAATTCATTAATTAGGGATTTATGAGGGCGAGTTGTAAGAAAAGTTGGGAAGAGCTGGAGGCAGGGAAGAAAGGTACGCGCGGCATTCTCGTCCCATATCCCATCCTAGTCTCCTTTCACGTCGCAATCATTTCCCTCTTCCTTCCACAATCTCAATTTACTCACCACATCCACATTAAGTATTAGATACATACCTAAGTAAGTATTAGATACACACCTAAGTAAGTATTAGATACACAAGTAAGTATTAGATGCATAAGTAAGTATTAGATACATATAAGTATCTCAAGTCCAGGGGTTAGGGAAAATTAAGCGTGTTGAGTTAGGGAAAAAGAAGGAAGATGCGCGCTTGCCTCTCTCCGCTCCGTTCTCTTGGTCTGATCAACAGTGGATTGTTGACTGTGGTGGGTGAGGAGGAGACGCGGGGAGGACGAAATGCATAAGCGTCCGCAACTTGTTGATTGTGTGGGTGGCTGCCTTCAACTCCTTTTTGCATCTCCGCTCTTCACACGCTTCCCGAACAAAACTCACTTTGCCATTGTGCCCAGCGACAAGCACTTTAGTTTTATCTCACACTTGCGACATCCTCCGCTTCATTATTATTATTATTAGAAAAAACAAATTTGCCAAATTTAATTTCCCTCTCATTTCGATGTAAAAAGAGCGGGCGCAGTGTGGAGAAATTGGAGAGCAAACAAAGGAGCACTTTTTCACACGCAAACTTTCCTCGTTCATTTGATATGTGTGAGCGAACCCTTTAAACTTATTGGTGCTCAGCCACGCAGGAAATGCGACTGTATGAATACAGCTCAAATCCAAAGTATAATTACGTGGGCCATAAGGGGCAACATGAGAGAGATTAAATCAAAAGTAGAGGAGGTAAATTGCTCCCTCGGGGGACTTCCGACTATGAATTCAACTGAGAGCATTTCAGAAATAATTGTCTAATCCTCCCATTCGTGCTCAAAGTGTCTGCAATCTTTTCTCTTCTTCTCCAGGTTGAAATCGAGGGATTAACCGGGGATATTCGCTTCACGGAAGATGGCCGAAGGCGGAATTACACCTTGGATGTCATGGAGATGACCATTCACAGTGCCAAAGCTAAGGTATGTAAGCTTTCCTTTATGTCTTTTTCGTATTTATCATCCGAGCAGACCATTTGGTATCACACGAGAAAGGTTAATTAATCTTGATATTCAGCAAGGATACTAAATCATGTACATAAGTAACTATATAATCGGACCTTGTTTAAAATCCGAAAACCTGGCATGATCCTTGTTGCGTGTAATTGTTGACGCGCGAAGTATGATATAGGGCCTTGTTTTCTACTCTATTATGTAATAATTAGAAGACAATACACTTAACAATTATTCGTAGCCAAATCTGGTCTGGAGGAACATTTGGAGAAGTTGCTCAGTAGGAAGTGGACCGATGTTGTAGATAAATGGCGAGAAAGTTTTGTTTTACACTTGGTAAATTGAAGGTTGAGAGGGATGAAAAAGTTGGGAGACATTGTGGAGGTGAAGAAAGTTGGTGATCTCTGTGGAGTTTGTACACGGTGCTAATCGGTAGTGACGGAAACAAATTTAGGGATGTGTAAATGGGGTTGGAAGGGAAGACATAGTGTTGGAGTCTGGAGTGCTGGAGTATTGGAGTGCTGGAGCTATGCATCTTTCTAGGTATGTACATACGTGGATTGGAGATGCGTACGTGAGGTGAAAGTACGTATGGATGATGATTGGAGATATCTATAACGGAGAGGGGATAGCGAGGAAGTCCATTAGGAGAGTTTTTGGAGTGCGAGTAGTAAGAATGAGGACTACCTTATGTTCTTATGTAAGTTGCATAGTGACACGGTGTGCGGATAAAGTTTTGCACTGCTCCCCAAACAACTTATAGCTTGACTTTAATATGAATAGAGAGTGACAAGATGGGAGAAGTATATTGAAAGATATGAATAGTCAGGAGAAGAGAAGGAGAGAGAGAGAGAGAGTGCGGGAGAAAATGAAGTAAAAGCATAATAAAGAAAAGAAAGTGGATGAGGATTTATAGGGCAATTTGTCATGATGCTCCTTTCAATGGGGGTGATGACAACGTGGAAGACGGAGCTTGCTTGAGCTTTGCTTGTGCAGGCAAGGCGTGTGTGACAAGTCTCAAAACTCTTCCTTCCACCGTAGTCCTTTCCTTCCTTTTCCCTTTTCCCTTCTCCAGCTCTCCAGCTCTTTTTTCTCCGCGTCAACTCTGCTCAGGACTGAAGACGGAGGAATGTTTATCTGTGGACTACGACAAGGAATAAGGTTTGAGTTGACGACACCACAGAAGACATTGACTCAAGAACACAAGAGTAGTGCAAATATAGGACAAATCACGTAAGAATGACGGTTTCTATTCACTGTCACATCATCCCTCCAATCCACGTACGAACCGTACTCAGATCCTGGTGATGAGACAACGTGACTGCTCCCGAACTTTCCGCAACTCCTCTGCCTCTACCCGCACTTCTCCTATCGCTCCATCTCTCACGTCCCTCCACTACAGCCATCGTTAGCCTTCCTGTCGCTGTCTCTACATCCCGCTTGTTAACATCCCCAGCATATATAGCTCTCACATATTCAGTCCTCATCCTTATTGCCACTATTGTTGCTTCCTTTGTAGAGAAAAGAAGCCTCGTCATCAGCACCACGAACCTTGTCGAATATTTTATGTCTCCAATCATCCTTTCCTCTCAGATAGATACTCACTTGTCAAATAATTAAGTATTCCCAGTAGCTCCACTATTTCCCTTTTCTTAATTCTCACGCTCCCAAGACGAATTCCGATCAAGGCTATTCTACGCGTCCTTGATGCATGTCTTGTCAGTGGTGATCACGCTCTGTGTTTCGCAACCACGAAATTCATCTGTCCTTACTCTTACTAAATTCAGTTGTTGGCTGTGTGGAGGACTGCAGAACTGTAGGTGTGGTTCAGATGAAGAGCTGACGCTGATGATCAGATGGTGAGATCAATTATGGGGGAAATGAATGCGAATCTTATGGTAGCACAAGTTCTCCGTAGTATCAACCTTTAATGAAACTTCTTACAAGACACAAAAATGTCTTATAATAAATAGAATAAGCTTGGTAATCGGCTGAGAATAAATACATACAAAGAAATCTCTTGGAGGTAACTACAGGTAAGTAGGTTGACTGAAAGCTTATCAGTTAAAGATAGCGATTTTAAGGGGTAAACATAAATTAGACATTCAGGATTAGTTTAGAGTTTCCATTTCAGAAATAAATAGTTTACTGGAAGTTATCACAAGAAAAAGAATGTTGTTCATTCATTTATGGATGAAGAGTAGGACTGGAGAAGTGAAGGACTGGGGGAGGACAGAGCAGGAGGGGGGAGGGGAAGGTCAGGCCGGGAGTTGACTGTCATTCCCTGCACCCGTCACATACCGGGTGTAAGTCTTTAAAGCACATTTATCTGTCATCGCCAATGACGGAGGAAGAGGCTTTGATTTATTTCCGAGCGATTCCGCTCCATGTGTACTTACTCCTTACAACTACAGATATCTCCGTCCTTTTGACTTTCAAGAGGAGCTAAAACGCTAAAAGAAAGAGGAACAGGAAGGACCGTCTTTTTCAATCCCACTGACACTTTAAGCTTCCGTGAGTGTCACATCAACTCTTGTATTTATTCAATAAAAACTCAAGTATTGCCTCATTCATGGGCACTCCGAGGGAAGGAAAGCTTGTGTTTGATTTAAAAGTTTAAGAGGAGAAGGGACATAAAAACTGACTGCACAAATAATAAATTGCTTTTTACTTGAATATCCGCGAGGATATTTTGATGTCATTTTTTATTTCAATAAATATAAAGGCGAAGATGTTGAGTTGCGTGGAATTCGTGCAGTGCAGTTCTCCTTATGTGGGAGTTCCACGGGAGGGAAGACTTTCTCTCCTGCAGAGTTGCAACACCGTCCGAAGAGGCTCATCCCGAAAATAGGCTGCTTAAACAGTTTAATTATATGAGAGATGGAGATAAGGAGGGACGGGAAGGGAAGGGGAAAGAATTCGTCCCACTCAACAATCTTTTCAACTCAAGAGCAAACATTAAAAGTTTACATAGGCATTACTGTAGGTTACCTTAAGTATACATGAGTCTGATTCTAAAGTACACAAAGGAAAAGGCATGAGGAAATAGGGAGCTTCGGAGTAATTTTCCTTGCCTCCTTCTCAGTTTTCAAGTGATTCTGTCATTAAGGAGATCTCCTCCGCACAAAAGGCACAACTTCTCTTCTTCTTCTTCTTCTTCTTCTTCTTCTTCTTGTCTCCCCAACAAATATATGAAAGCAATAATACTCTTAAGCAAAGGAGTTCCCTATATACTCACATAAGCCCTGCTCTCTGTCTCTAAATGACTTATTGATTCTGTTTGTTCCAATCTATTAGTCTGCACAATCGAAGAGGTTGTACACTTCATTTGCAATAAAAAGTTCACAAGTCATAGAACATTTATTGGATTTCCTATGAAAGCATTTCCCCAGCATTTTATTTCCCTGTGTATAGCGCAATTTAATTTTGCGCAGATAGGCTCGTAAACAAAATCCTTTTCCTTCAACCACTGCACTCACTCCCATCCTCCCGACACACATAATCTTTTACGTCAATGTTTTTCTTATTTAAACCCGCATATATGAACTTCTCTCGCAAATTCACCAACAAACTTTCCACAATTTACTCGGCTGCTCCTGCTCTTGGCGATTAAATGTGCATCCACAATAACACACTGTTGTAGGCAGTTACTTACATAAGCTATACTATTACTATATAGGAAGTAGAAACTGACGTTATACTAAATAGCTTAAGTATAGAGTATAAGCTTAAAGTATAAATATGGGAACATTGAATAAGTGAAAGGAAGGATATGAGTTATTAGTTGTGTACTACAAAACTATCGTTTGCAGATTGGGGAATGGAGCGACACCAAAGGTTTCATGGCCGTTCCTGCAAAGTACGTCAGGCCACCGGCTTTCTCGGTCATTCAGCGCAACCGAACTTACATTGTTACGACTATCATAGTAAGTCCCTTTCCGTACTATTCACCTTGTTTTTGTTTTCAGTCTCAGAAGTATGAGAACTGCAGAAGTATGAGATTTGCAGAAGTATGAGGACTATACAGGACAGATATGTCCGACTTCGACGCGACTTGACTTTACCAAACAATACTGATTGGATTGTTGTGGGGGGTATGGGGAGCCTGGGAGAAAGTCATTTGGTAAGAAGTGGGACTGGGATAACTTGCTTTATTAAATCATAGGAAGAGCCCTTTATGATGCTCAAGAATGCGGAAAACGGGGAGGTGCTAGAAGGAAACGACAAGTATATTGGCTTCTGCAAGGATTTAGCGGACAAAATCTCGACGATGCTCGGAATCACTTGTGAGTTTACTTGATCTGTGTATACCATTGTATTATTATATATATCGTATGCATCGTATCATATGAAATGGAATTTCATTGAGGCGAGTGCAACGCAATGTAGATGTACGTAAACAACATGTACATGCACATGGAGACGCCGTTGTAAAATTCGATAGCGTCGGGCACAAACAGTGGAGAGATGAAAAAGGAAGAGAAAACAATAAAAGGATTTACTTTGGTATTTTGTTCTTTTCGGTGGTCACCCACATTTTATACAAACAGATGAAATCCGAACAGTGAAGGATGGACATTACGGAGCGGATAACCAGAGTGGTGAATGGGATGGGATGGTTGGGGAGCTCATTCGCAGGGTAAGTCGCCTTAGAGCTTTCTACGAGCTGTGGAGTGAGCATGGAAAGCCAGAGGAATCCATTTCTTTATTCTTTTCAACGCTCTCTTTCTCTCTCTCTATTTTTCTATCTTTCTCTTCTTTTTCTATCTTTCTCTTCTTCTTTTTCTATCTTTCTCTCCCTCTTTTTCTATCTTGCTCTCTCTCTCTCTCTCTTTTCTATCTTTCTCTCTCTCCTTTCTGCTCCTTACTCACTCCTCTTACTCGTACTAAGCCCTCATTTTTCCTTATCTATCCTCCACGCGACTCTTACTCGCCAGCTTTTGTCTTCCTACTCACTCGACCATTACACAGCAGTACTTGTATTTAGAGATATAACATTCAGTCCAATATTTCGGGATACTTGTGAGTTGGGGATGATGGTTGCGCTTAACTTCATAGCTCAGCAACACATGAGTTTCAAAGAAATTCAAATTTAAACAAACTGCGTTATGTTGTGTGAGATCGGAAGTCATCTATACTTCCAAAAATGTTTACGTTTGCTGGAAATTAAAAAAAATTAAATAGACTTTAAAAATTGAAACGGGGCAAGCACAACAGATGGATGATAAATAATTTAAGGGAATTAGTCCAACAGGTTTTGCAGTTTTGGAGATGCAAAAAATAAAAGAATGTGGCTCGTCCAGTTCTTTGAAATTTCTCTGGTGAGCAATAATTAGAGACCAGGCCAGAGGTATAGACTCAGAAGATTTCCGTCAGATCAAATGCTTCCAGGAATTATTGAATAGTGGAGTTTAGCTTACGATTAGTCCATAATAATAGGATAAGTATTTTGACTTTCCAGGAATTGAATTTTGACACTATTGGAGTTATTGATTTTGTACATTTATTATTGTAAAGTTGAAGAGGGGAAAAGACAAAAATTGAGGATAGTAAATATATTTTTAAAAAATAGAAAATATATACCGTATTTATTCGAAAGATATCCCCCGGACAAAATTCAAACTTGGGTCCAAACCCAGGACAGATATAGAATCCGGCTATCTTTGATATATGCCCGGATATCTTTCGAATAAATACGGTAATAGTTAAAGGAATATGTGTTTTTGGTAGACGTAAAGTAAATGAAGTAGGGGACTGGTGAAAGTGTTGGTAAGGAGTAATTTGGGTGTAATTGGACTGTGGGAAGGCTGTGTGTTTGAATGTGACTGTTGTCTGAACCTCACTGTTTTGTATTGAACCCAGTGTGGACAACACATATGTACATGTAAGTTGATGGTATTTGGGAAGATTTAATTTTTCCGTTATTGTTATGTGTCTAGGAAGCGGATATAGCCATTGCGGCTCTTACCATCAGTTCGGAGCGAGAGCGTGTGATCGAATTTTCCAAGCCCTTCATGTCCCTGGGAATCAGCATTATGGTCTACAAACCCAAGAAACAGGATCCGGGTGTTTTCAGCTTCATGAGTCCTCTCTCCTTAGAAATCTGGCTCTGTGTCTTCTTTGCTTACATTGGGGTAAGTGATATACGAACGGAGGATATTCAATAAAATGTGTAATGAATCTAATAATATTCCCGACTCCTGCTCTGAGCATCCCCGCAAAGCATTCCTCTATTTTTGTTGCTGAGGTGACGATATATTTTTTTGGAGGAGCCATTGGCCATGTCAGGTTATTTGTACATCATCAGCACTATTAGTTCCTCACGGTCCGGCCACCAAGGTTCTTGCCAAAATTCAGAGGGTGGAATTATCTCCGATGATCGAATGTTAACTGGACCTATAATTGAATTCCGAGACGGATGGCGTAAGGTTGCGGAATGCGGGGTGTTAATGCGGGTCGGGTGACCAAGAGTAAAAAAAAAAAAAAACAGAGAGAGAAAAAAAAATTTTTTAAGGGAAGTACAAAAAAGTGAAGCAAAAGTTTGGAAAAGCGGATGAAAGGATGGCATTTGGAGTTGTGACGAAAAAGAGAGCGAATAGTGTTAATAGTTGAAAATTGAGGTCGTAATAGTGAGATTTTGATGGTAATCTTGTGAAATGATACGTTTAGGTCAGCATTGTACTGTTCCTCGTCTCGCGTTTCAACCCCACGGAGTGGAAACTGGAAACAAATGGACTCATAAATCATGTGTCTGTTTCTAATGATCCCATGTGGTTCTCATTGGCTGCATTGTTTCAGCAAGGAAGTGATATTTCTCCAAGGTAATCATTTTCTTCCAGATCTTCCTATATTACACTCCTTTATTGTCGGAGTTCATGAAGACCCGTGTAGTTTACGCTGTGTGGCCTTCATACACAACATTTTTGACTTGGAGCACGCACTCTGTAATGCACAACCACACTCTCTTATGCCTTTTCCCATCTCTTCCCCACACCACGCCACACTCCATACACCACAATAATAATAATATACACGCACACTGTACAACTATATACTACAGCGGCTGGAAAAGGAGTAAGAAAAAAACAGAGGAAATCAAGAGATTCTACCTCTCCGGATTTGCTTGTGAAGGCTTATTTCCAGCTCCTGCTGTACAAAACACAATTCTATTACGCACGAGGTGCTCTGCAGATGAGGAACGTGCGTCCACTAACATGGCGTAAAGTAGTTGGGAAGGATCAAGGTTTAAGCATGGGATAATGCTAACATGAAATGTCTGATGTGATTGAGTGATCACTTTTGATCTTCTTTCTCTCTCTCTCTCTTTTCCCTTTCCCCATTGTACAGATCAACAGCGGGCCGAATCGTTGGAAGTGTCTGGTGGTTTTTCACGCTCATTCTCATCTCATCTTACACCGCCAATTTCGCTGCCGTTCGAACCGTCAACCGAATGGTGACTCCAATTAACTCTGCTGAGGATCTAGCGGCTCAAACTGAAGTTGAATACGGAACTCTGTCATCCGGATCTACCTGGAATTTCTTCAGAGTATGTTTTACAATCATTTCACATTCCTCCCTTCTCCTTTCTACTCACTGTCAGAGAATGTACTTTCTGTACTCAATGTCACTCTCTCAATCAAAGGATCACGGATCACGATTCTCCCTCCTTTTAATCCCTCGCGCATTCAATTCTTCATAAATCAAATATTCTTTTGTATCTCACAATCACAGCCATACAACTTTTATAATACCGGAGCTTGTCCATATTTTACAGCTGAAAATTACCATATATCTATATATATATCGTCGGTTAAACTCGTAAAGGTGCTAAAATTTTCGTAACGTTATGGGTTAAAAAAATAATTTTAGCACCTTTGCGAGTTTAACCGACGATATTTTCCTTGTGGGAAAAATCCAGAAGACACTCATCTGCAAGATTATTTATACATACTGCCTGTCTCATCGTCAGTCCGAATCAATAACATTTTACGATGCAAGACTGTTCTGAGGCAAATTGGGAAGATGTGATTGACGAAGCGCAAGGAGCCGATACTGTGAATATGATTTTAGGGAGGAATTGATTCCTTTGGAAGAAAATATGTCAGTGTGTTTTTTAGCACACGATAACCTCAATAGGGAAACGTCGCCGCGTATTATTCTCCACACTTACCTAACGGAGCGTGAACTTGGGAGACTGTTAAAAAGAGAATGAGAATAAATAAAATGAGAATAAATGAAATGCGAGAATAAATAAAATGGGAGAGTAAATGTTCTGTATATTTTCATTGTTGGAATAGAAATCACAGATAGGCGTTTATTCCAAGATGTGGGACTTCATGAAGAACCGGAAGCACGTGTTTGTGAAAACATACACACAAGGAATTCGTCGTGTTCGTGAGAAGAAGGGTAATGATCAAGTTAATATTTTTCGCCTTTTCGATTTCCTCATATTTGCTCCGTACGTGACTCTATAGCTTTTCACTTTGACGTCCGTGCGAACAGTAACAATTTTCGGGGGCTTGGAAGAGATATTGGATTTAGATAGGAAGTTTCCTCCCCATTTTCTTCCTATTCTGTATGCACGCGTGGTGTGTTATAAATATGAAATTCGCTTACTGTCTCTCCGCTTTTTGTTTGGACATATACGCACTTGAGAAAGTATTGTGTAGGAAGATAAATTACGGAACAACAACAGATCTGTTACAAAAGATTTATCATGTCGCATTCACCAGTAATGCCTACCCATTTAATAGGTCCAAAAGTTGCAATCAAATATTGATTAACTTAAATAAGTATATATAAGGCTATAATATACGCTGATTCTTCGTTTATTGACTCGTGTTTTTGCACACAGGCAAGTACGCACTGCTCATCGAGTCACCCAAGAATGACTACACGAATGAGAGAAAGCCTTGTGATACGTTGAAAGTCGGGAGGAATTTAGATGCCAAGGGCTTCGGCGTGGCCACGCCACTTGGGTCACCACTCAAGTAAACTTACCATAGAGATACTTCACTCTTATATATAAAAATATAAAATAGGACATATAAAAAAGGAAATATAGAAAGGAAAAAGGGTTGATGAACCCAATGATGACAACTTTTATTTTCTCTCCGTTGATTAACAGACACCAAATTAACCTTGCCGTGCTAAGTATGAAGGAGAGCGGAACTTTGATGCAGCTCCAGAATAAGTGGTGGATGGAGAGGAGTGAGTGTCCAAGAAACTCCGGGGATGCGAGTGAATCTGACGACGAGCTTTCATTGAGTAGTTTGGCCGGTATCTTTTATATATTAATTGCGGGGCTTGTCCTAGCCCTCTTTGTAGCATTTTGCGAATTCTGCTACGTTTCTAGAAAAGAGGCCAAAAAATGCCAGGTAAGGTCCTCTCCCACATTTTCTTTCTTCAGCTAGATTTTCTTGCTCTGTTTTTTCCCCAAATTACTGTTTTGAAGTACAGAAGTATAATATAGTTATAATTACCTAGGAATTCTAATTATTACATTCCAAATTAAGTTATAGATTGTAATAGTACGAAGCATGACCTTAAACAATCGTCATCTTACGTGTGGGAATATTGACAGTTGATTTAAAAATAAATGTTTTTTTTAAAAATAATTTGTTATTTTAATGTTAAAAATAAATAAAAATAAAACGTTTCCTATTTCACAGATATCGTTATTAGATGCCATGAGGGCCAAGTTAAGAGTAACTTCGGAAGTGCAAGAACCTTCAACGTCACGACAGTACAGAGAAACCAATTCCATGCCAAAACTTTGAGTGAACGGGAAAGTGCAGACATAGTTGTCCCCTGTGTGGAACTGTGCAAATGAACGTGTTTCCTTTATGGATATCTATAATAAATAAATGTTGAACAAATATTCGTGGTGTTGTTATACTGACAGTGGTTATAGATATACTATGACGTCGGTGTTTGGTTAACAAAAAATACTCCGTACCTTATTTTCCAGGCCACCTTTTTCAATGAAAATAATAATTTCGTCTTCAATGTCAGCATGATCACCTTTATACTACTGAATATAATATTAGGAATAATTAAAATCTGCATTAGAGGAGAGAATTAGATGTGTAATGTAATGTTTCGAACTTCGGTCATCAATTTCTCAATGTGTAACTAACCTACACAAAATGGCAATTGGACTGATGGATCTTTGGAGAAAATGCAGAAGAAGCTAAACAAAGAATATAAATCTTATACTACAAACCACACCATATCGTGAAAATCTCATACACAACCGAAAGCAAATGATAGGCATTGATCTAGAACTTTAATCTACTTCACGTGCTAGTTCCTTTAACACTTTATACTTTCAAGGTTACATGAATATTATAAAACTGGTACAATTCGCAATCAACACGTGGGATATAAGGGGGGAAATTATTTATGCGAGATACATTTATACCATTTTATTTATACACCTGAGTGTATTCATCAAGTGAACAAAGAATGTAAGCGCACTCATTGATAAGAATAAATCGTTTTAATACAAACCAATGTTTTCATTTCGATCTTTTAACAAGGTCACATAAAAACAATGAATAATCATATCACTGGGTTTGGTAGTTGCGACGACACTACCCACCACTGCACTAGATGCTTTAAAAGCTGGACTATCGAAAAGGAATCGCCAAAGGCTCATGGTTGGAACAAACAATTCTTGCGGTAACATCAGTATAGTGGACACGCTGCTGGCATTTAAAATATTTAAAATAATTAGCCAACAGACTTCCTTTAAATTGTCCCGACAGTTCGCACACTTTGACTAGCTGAAGAAATATGTGGATTGTAAAACTTTTTTCAAATCAAAACTTCCCTTCGGTGGAAGATTTGCCAGAAGTTGACGAAGTTTAACTCGTGACATCCCTTCTTTGGAGGCGCCTGTATCACTAAAAAACAAAAAATCCAATACATATAATTAATTAAATTGTCTCTCAGAATGTGATATGAAAACTTTAAACTCCTACCTTAAAATATTAGTGTATTTCAATAGTAAAAATTTAGACAAATCTTCTAAAATCGGACAAGAATGTAGGCCAACGAACTGCTCCCTACATACCTGCTCAGAAAACATAAAATCACCATGGTCAGCATTTCCGTTATCAGATTTTCACAATTAGGCAAACAAAACGGATAAAACTTCAGAAAGTACTTACTTTATTCATCGTCTCGACAGATTTTGCATGAGTCCAAAAGCAATCATGAACTGATACAAACGTAATCCCAGCTCTTTCGCAGTTAATTGAAGTCAACATCATATGACTGGAATCTAGGGAGTGAATGAAGTTGGGAGGAAATGCATTTTTCTGCTTCATTGTATTAGGTAACCTGTGCAAACAAATAACCACATGAAAAAAGATACCAAGCGTTAACCATTTAGCACTTTAAGTTAATTTAATATTGGCACTTACTCATACATGTCGAAAGGATTAGCGCTGGATAGTTTTAAAGGATTATATGCTAGGGAACTTGTTTTGCTCTGTTTACAGTAAGGTTGCACAACTGGAAGTCCAAGTGGGGTTACCCATTCAACATTCTGTCCACAAACTTGTGAAATCAATCGAGCGCTTTCCGTGAACCAGTCCTATAGCCAAATTATAAAGCAGAGATTATTATTCTTACGGAGGTAGTAATCACGGTATGTACAGACATAATATGTAACTTGACTTTCGTGTTTAATCCCCCGTTTCTCTTTATTCCCAATTCATAGCAGGAAAAAGACACAAGAATTGTTGCTTGTACATTAAATGTAATGTAGTAGGTACTTTTAATAACGACTTTAAGCGCTGCCCATGAATAATTTACCTGTATTTCCTTTGTAGAAGTAAACATTTCTTGGAGACTGGTGAATGTTGCACGCGTTAAATAGCTTGAAGCTTGCCAATGATGTTCCTGAGGTAATTTTGGCAAATCTGTGAGAAAAATAATGTCAAGGTTAAATATGAAATAATATATAGATTTTCTATCCGGTATGGATTTGACAGTTGAGATAAAATTAAAACGTTGTTTTAAATTACAAACTCAACAGGAAAAAAACAAAATGTCGAGGTGAATGATAGTGCCTAATTACAGAAGTACCAAAATACAAATAATATACTTCAATGTACCTTTTAGTTGCTTTAAAATTTGAAGTCGAGCCCCATAACGAGTAACGCCATACACTGTCGTCATAACAGTCTGTTTAATAACTTTCCTTTTGATGAATCCCTCCAAAACACGAGCAATTTCTACTCCATTCTCAGCATCTTCAGAGCGTTGTTTTTCTACCAATGCAGCTACGTCGCTGTACACATCTTGTGGGACGTGACTTGGAGCCAAATTAACACTCCTTGCTCCGCTTTCATCTCTACCCAGAGCCGCGTAATGTTGAAGTCCATTACAAGAACCATCCTGATGAATAGGAAAGTGAGAAACATAGGATTCCGGATCTCCACTGTTAATAGCATTGTATATTTCCATACAACAGGACAAAGTTTGCCACGGTTCCTCTGAAGTCATCCACCATTTCCCCCCCTAATATCATCAAATAATATAAATCAGGAAATAACCAATTCATACAATATGCGTAAAAATATAAATAGAACAATCTACGATCCTATCCGCTATGAAATTATTATTTGGAATCAGCTTACAGTCAAAGGTTTTTCAGCCGAGTCCAAAATAAGCTCCAAAATTTCGTTTGCGTAATTTAGTCTTTCCTTAATTGAATTCCTTTTCTTCAGTCCAGTGAGGTTTATTACATGAATCTGCGAAACAGGTAAAAATCATGTGATTTACGTTGCCATTTCCCATACATCACCTGCTAACACTCAATTTTAGTATTAAAAAAGTTACCTTTAGCCAGTCTAATCCTTTCCTCCCCAATGGCTCACCTTTTGCAAATACTAACATGGATCGAGCAGTATCGGCCCCTAAATGACTTAGATGCGGCGGGCAAGGATAAACTCTACCACGGAAATCCATGTTGTGGGGCAACCAAAACACTAATTTTCGGTACTGCGGAAGTCACGAGTATATAATTATTTGCACTGATATGTGCAGCAAATGTGCAATATTATAATATAAGTTACTTTAAAATCTACCATACGTGATTAGCCAGCGAAAGTCTGTAAAGGGCATCACACCATAAACTGTACATTTCAGCCTTCTTTCGTTTTAATTCTTGGCGTTGTCTATGAGCAGTCATTCTTTCTTTTCTTGTCATGGAAACGTCAATAGTAGGAGGATGGGGACATTCAGAAGGTGGTGGAGGGATTTTCAGCAAATCGTTACCTTTGTTGTTGAATATTTTAATAAGGATATCTAATACCTGCAACCGTTAAAAAAATATAAATGTAACGTCCAAACATACTTGTACACTCAACATTATTTTAGAAGTGGAACTTACAGGTTCATTTATCTTCCACGGAATGCTACCAAGTTGATTTAAAGAATCAAATGCGGGATACAATTCCTCTGGAGGACAGTCATTGAGTCGCATCTGTTGCTGTAACGCTTGAAACGGAAGTCTGTAATTTCCAAGGGAATCGGTCAAAAAACTGCATACGTGTACTGTATACCAGCATCTTAAGAAAATACCTCATGATCTTGGCAGTGGAAAGAAGGTATCCTCCCGTACGAACGGAACTCCACGGTAATGGAGGACAAAGCATAGGAACTAGAGCTGTATCAAAACTGAGTTCATCGTAAGATGCAGCGTGGTATAATTTCACTAAAACTGGATGAGGTTTGATTTCTTGTTTAAGAAGTACGCCTTGACTTCTGAATATACTATAAAAAGCTGGCACAAGTTGCCTAAACAGCCAACAAAAATCATTCATATAATAAAAGTAAACTGTATACTTAAGCTCTTACAAGGAAATTCAATTGAAGCTTACTGAGTACTTCCAGGTTTCATAACATTAACGTCAATTTTTATATCATTCATTATAATTTCATAGAGGAACCGTCCAACGCTGCACACTATATGATTGGACCACTCCTTCTCTTCTACATCCTGCAAACATGTCGTATTGTTGAATAAAATTAAAATTATTCGGACAGATTACTGGGACACTTTCATTTTATGAGTTCCAAAACAATAAGAAAACTTACCACATTAGGGCCACTGCTGGCATTATGACTTAAATGCTGCCATTTCTGGCGAGCATTAAGGTTTTTAAGGTCATTAGGGCCATCAGTTTTTTCATTTGAATGCAAATCGATATATTGTAAGTAAAGGAATTCTAATTTTTTTAAAACACCGGCATCTTCTTTCTCATTTAATCGGTAACGGAACAAAACTTGTTCCCCTAACTCCCTGTAAAGCTGGTGCACTGTCGGACTGTGTGTTTCGGAACCTTCAGCTATTTTCCGAATTTCCTGTGAATACAAATACTAGAATCAGTACACTACATAAATCCAGCACACAAGCAATACAACATAACCCCAAAATTCAATTTTACCCTAATAATTATCTCCACATATTTCTCGGGCTTCATCACTTTAAGAAATGGATACAGACTGATGGAGAACGGGTGAGAACTTGTAGATTTTTTCTCTAATATATTCATATTTCTATCTAGTAACTTTTCTATTGTTGATCTCCAGGTCTTCTCAATTTCACCTAACGCACTCCGCTAAACGTAAATTTAATAAGAAAACAGTCTTAAACAAATGCATTCAATATATATAATTAAATACATGCAGTATTTCAGTATTCAAACGCATATTTCAGCAGTTAAATTATTACGTAATAATCGGAGTTTTCGTCGATATCTTTTTGTTCGATCGATTTTATTGGCACCGTACCCTTCAATTCATTCCTGAGCTGTTCTTCGGCTCCTTCTTTAAGCGTATCAATCGACATCAATCCTGCTGTCGGAGAGTTTATCTACCGGTAGGGGGAAAAGACACAAGAAATTAGCTTAAAATTCTTAAAAATTAACATTTGTTGTGAAAACGCACACACCTTTTTTACATTAGTTTCAGTGTTGAAATTCAAATGTTCCAGCAGCTTGCAGACATATCCTACGGGTGGTTTGATCATCTGAGGGGAGAATTCAGGATCCAACTTTCTTAGACCATCTAAAATAGTTTCACGTTGATCACGTTGAAAGACACTCCGATTGAAAATGTCGTCAAGTGTAAAACCCTTGAAAAGATTCCAAATATGAAGTAAGAATAATTTTTCATTTGAGGCGTTAACTACTTCAAGTAGATACCTAACACTACGAATTTCAGGACATCCTTAATACTACGAGCACTTACTTCTCGTGTTATCGAACTCAATGTTGCACGCATATTTTTCGTGAAATTATTATTGTTCATCTGACGTCCTAGACACTCCAAAATAGCTGCGTACGTTTGGGGAGAAGGACGCACGCCGTCTTCTTTCAAGGACTTAAGTACATCCTTTACTCGGGCTAAGTCTCCCTATAAGACATAAGAATTTCTTGTATTACTTATTCAAATTATAAGTATTTTGCACCAAGATTTGGAAGAATTGATTTAAAGTTTTACCTTGGAAGCAAAAGCCCCTAAAACGCAATTATAAATCTCTACATCAGAGATTTTCGTAGGTTTTCCATTTAAGATTTTTCTGGATCGGTAGTACATAAACGTCTTGAAAGCCCTCGCATGATCTTTTTGCAATACACATAGTTGTATGTATGATAATAGATTTTTATTGAAGTTTAACACTCGTCCTCTATGGTTTAAATCTTCTTGTTTCAATTTTGCTAGAGTTTTTAAATCACTCTTTGTCAGTTTAGGAGTTTCAATATTATCGGGTCCTACAAGTTGTACAGAACACGTTGTTGTTAAAAGGACATGATTAGGAAAATTGTACAGTGTAGAAGATGAATTATTGCAATTTGCAAACTCAGAAGTAACTCACCAGGGGCAAGGCCACTAGCTCTTTTCCTAGGTTGTCGTATCTTGTCCTTTTTTACGGCGGCCTCTACTTGATGCCCAAGGGCTAAGCTAAAATACCGAGTAGCACCTAAAAATTTTCAAATTGATTATCTACAATAAATTATTGTCATCCTTGTCATCATCTTCATTGTTATAATATGTCAGTATTTGTATGTGGCACTGTTTTTAAAGGAAGAATAACGATTGGAAACATCAACAACCAAAATACACGATGGTGTAAGTATTAAATTGTAAAAGTACAATTAAGTTAACATTAAAGCAAACTGTTTCAGTACCTGAATTAGGAATGACAGGAGTCTGACCACAGGACGGGCAGTGCCAAGAGCTCTTTTGGAGCTGGACAGCGTATTTAAAACAGTCTATCTTAACCCGATTAATATAAATCATTGTTTTTCACAATGAAGCTAGGATTGTTCCCGGGATCATTACGACAAAGCCAGTTTGCCACTTAATTTCTAAGCACCGTTTATTTAACGGAAAAACAGGGAGGGAAAATCGCTACAATCCCAATCAACAAATCATTCCGTTTTCGTGAATCTTTCAGTTATTACACAAGCAGTCCATTAATTATTCCGAATTTTAGTGTCGTTACAGGTTCTGTACAATTATTATAATTAAAGGTAATGACTCGATTTAACATATACACTTACATCTACGCACAATCAAATCAATGATTTATAACCAAAAACAAATAACAATAACAAAGTTTTGAATTAAATTGCAATTGATTGAATAGGAATATAGGAAAGGAATATAGCAAAACGTGCCTGAATTCATATTTACCGCAGCCAAATCGGAGCACTTTGATTGGATTTTGTCCGATCTCGATCTCCTTGAATATTGTCCAGAATTCCCGCGTAATTACTCCATTCTGTCATATGATGTACGGAGGTTTATTACAAAAACAGAGTCGACTTGATACGAAATTGACCGGAGTGTAAGAGAGGAAGTTAAAAGTTGAGTTGACCAATATTGACCATCAATCTTCATTAGTGCAAACTCGAAGGTCGAAGTCTGTTCTAAAACTCTAAAATCTCCAACAATTAACCTAATGTTGACTGTTATCGACTTTCAGCATTGACTGTCGCCATCACATATTTCTTGTTATTCATCAGGAATCAGTAACAACTAACAACCTGAAATCCGGTAGAAGGTTATTTACAAGGTAAACCTCCCTTTTGCTGTCGAAATACGTTCTTTCTATTTTCATAACTTATACTGATTCTGGTACAATAATTGATTAACGGAGGGAGCGTTCTTTGAATTCGTATATTAATTTCATTGACCAGGGCATTTGGAATTTAAACGGCTGCCGTGACCATGGGTAAACATAAGAGTTCTCACTCCAGAGATGAAAGTAAGGAACGGAAGCCACGCGTAAAGGATGAAAGCGGCGATCATGGGGATAAGGCAAAGAGGCATAAACCAAGTAACGATGAAGGTGATGATGATCGTCGGAAGCCACGCGTAAAGGATGAAAGCAGCGATCATGGGGGTAAGGAAAAGAGGCATAAACCAAGTAACGACGAAGGTGATGATGATCGTCGGCGGATGCGGTCCTACTATGGTAACCCAATCGACAACGATCGCAAAGACAGAAGGTCCAGTCGTCGAAATGAACGTGAACGAGATACAGACCGCAGTTACGGCAGACATGGTGACAGGAAAAACTACGATAGAAGGGATCATGACAGACGAGATGCAGAGAGAGGTGGTGGGGACAGGCGAGATCCGAATACAAGAGATGGTGATACTAGAGATAGTAGAGATCATCGTAGAAAGGATGACATCAAATCAAGTCCTCGAAAGGAAGAAGGAAGCACAAGCAAGCCGCAAAGTGAAACTGTACGACAGCCTACTCTTGGAGCTTATATCCCTCCTGCAAAGCTTCGTATGATGCAGAATGCAATTGAGGATAAATCCAGTGCAACCTATCAGCGAATAGCTTGGGAAGCTTTGAAGAAATCCCTGAATGGGCTCATTAATAAAATCAATATCTCTAACATTTCTGTAAGTTCTTCCTTTAATCTCAATTTTAAAACATGTGCTTAGTGAACGCACTTTTTTATTTGCTATTTTGAATTTGTAGGTTATCGTTCGGGAATTATTCAAGGAAAATTTAATTCGTGGACGTGGTATCCTGTGTCGTTCCATCATGCAAGCCCAAACTGCTTCTCCTACGTACACCAATGTTTTTGCCGCTTTGGTGGCGATCATAAACACCAAATTTCCAAATATCGGAGAGTTATTACTGAAGCGATTGATTCTTCAATTTCGTCGTGGTTACAAGCGTAATGATAAGCAAGCTTGTCTTTCTGCCGTTAAATTTATTGCCCATCTAGTGAACCAGCAAGTTGCCCATGAAGTGTTGGCATTGGAGTTGCTTACATTATTGTTAGAACATCCAACGGCACATTCCATAGAAGTAGCCATAGCATTTCTTAAAGAAGTTGGCGCTAGACTTGACGAAGTGTCTCCACGTGGAGCCGTTGCCATTTTTGAAAGCCTTAGGAAACTTTTACATGAAGGGCTGGTTGAGAAACGTGTTCAGTACATGATCGAAGTTATGTTTCAGGTATGACGTACTTTAATTGTTTATTTTCAATGCTCTTGGTTCATCGTATAACATGTTATTAATATATTTTATAGCTGAGGAAGGACAAATACGACAAGTTTCCGGCCATAGCGGAAGAACTGGATTTGGTTGAAGAGGAGGACCAGTTTACTCATATGATCACATTGGATGAAGAAGTCGATACACAAGATACACTAAGTAAGTTTATTGAAAGGAAAATGTGCATTCTGACGATTATAATCAATTATTTGGTGGTTATGTTTATCTCACCAATACCAAAGAGAGGGCAGGGCGCCTCCTAAAGTCCGTAATGAGAGGATTTTCTTGGCTTCGTAGAATAATTTAATCAATATGTATTGTTAATGGATTGTGTATTTATGGAATGTTATAGATATCTTCAAAATGGACGAAGAGTATTTAGCTAACGAGGAAAAATACGCCGCATTACGAAAAGAAATTCTGGATGAGTCTGAAGAGGAAAGTGGTGACGAAGGTGATGAGGAAGAGGACGACGATGAAGAAGATGAGGCAGGCGAACCTAAATCATCCGACGGGACCGTTGAAATTTTTGATAAGACGGAAACTAATTTGGTATGTCTTTTTATTTTACGTGTACGCACTATTTGTTTAAACTCTCCAGGCTTATATATCTTGGAGTCTTGATAAAAAGGTTTATTAAGTACTGAAGAAAATGATAATTGCGTGGAACTTGAAGTAGTTTGTATTTGGTGTTTTAGCTCGCACTTCGCCGCACAATTTACCTGACTATACAGTCTTCCTTGGATTATGAAGAGTGCTGTCATAAACTCGTTAAGACGAATCTTCCCGAAGGTATGAACAATAAATAAATTATAAATGGTTGCGAACCTGAATAAATTAAATGACTTCAGTTTAATTCTCTCTCTAAAGTAAAAGCTAGTGCAACTTGTTATAAGTAGTATTTAGTTTACACGAATCGATTGATACTTAGCTTATCCTAAGAAAATTACGTCGCGATGACCATCGTCTTTATGCTAATTGTTGTTTGAATTACTTAGGTCAGGAAAGCGAACTTTGCCACATGATTTTAGATTGTTGTGCCCAGCAGCGAACCTACGAAAAATTCTTCGGTCTTCTAGCCCAACGTTTTTGTAATATCCACGTTAAATATGTTGCCCCTTTTGAAGAAATATTTAAAAATACTTATGATACCGGTAAGAGTGAATTACTTTTTCATTCAGGAGACATAATTTTTTATAAGTACATCTATAAAATTCTTTTGTTGGGTTTGTGGTATAGTACATCGCCTGGACACGAATAAATTGAGAAACGTCGCAAAATTTTTTGCACATCTCTTATTTACGGATGCCATATCTTGGACTATTTTGGAAAATATTCGACTCACAGAGGACGATACAACAAGCTCAAGTCGTATTTTTGTTAAAATCTTGTGTCAGGTGAGCTTTACGAAAATTCAAATTATATTATAAACTAATCCGCCATACGTACAAAGTTAAACTTACCACCCGTCTGATATTTCAGGAGTTATCAGAATACATGGGTTTGAGCAAATTAAACCAACGGTTTCAGGATAAAACTTTGAGACAACATTTTGAAGGATTGTTTCCACGCGATAATCCCAAAAATACAAGGTTCTCAATTAACTTCTTCACGTCAATTGGCTTAGGAGGACTAACGTAAGTAGTTCCAACCTTTGGATTGTTGTAATTATGTGATTTGAGTACTAATTTGTGATTCATATATTCTAGGGATGAACTTCGGGAACATCTAAAGCCTAAAGCTCGAGTGGGATCCTAAGAAAAACAGCACAGCCACATCAAGTTATGCAGTGCCTCAAATCAAGTTTATGCTCTGGTTCATCCCCTTGTGGTTGTATAACCTCCTGTACCTTGTGTCTATGCTTTTTACGATATGACTTGACGTCATGTCACCACATAAGACATTAACTTTGACTTTTTGTTTGTCATAGGATATAATTACGTATGTCGTTCCTGCCAGTGTTTGGATAGACTTTGTTTTCAGTTTGAACTGGTATTTGTAATAATTTTTATAGTGAAATAAAGCTACATATAATTAATGTATTTACTTTCTAGACGTAATAAGTGACCATGTAAATATAATACAAAATAGTTCATTTTATACTAGCCTAATTCTAGTGAAAATAAAAATATTATTAGTGTCACTCCAAAAAAGTAAAATTAATTTTTACATATTTAAAGTTGCATTGATAAAAATACAATATATGCAATAAAAATAACTTCAAAATTATAATATATATTATTCAAAAAATCCTGCGCCTTATGTAAAATAATTTTGTTCGTAATTTATTCTACGACCTTATTACAAGTCAGTCAAGAAGAGTAAGCTGTGCTGTAATTTTACTTCACTTTTATGGTATTTACGAACGTTTAAGAAAATACCAAATTAAAATTTTCAAACACAAAGACTACATACGTGTGTTTTCCAGGACCTTGGAATAATATCGTATTTATGAATGAATTTAATCAATTCGGGCGAATTTCTACATCATATGATCTTGACATTATATCATGCTGATCGCTAACCCTTTCCCCTAATTTCACAGTTACAGTTAATTCATTTCTTATGAAATCACCAGTTGGGAAAGATCAAAGTGTTGCCGATTCGGCATGATAATAATTTCTCGAAAAATCTGACTCGATCGAAACAAACTTAATGAAGCATAGGCATGACAATGTACTCTCTACATGTATCTATGGATAGGAATTCTATGCGCGATTTGCGATCAGAAGCATACAATCCCTGTAGGTAATTTCGGGGTTAACAGAAGTTGTTGTGTCGATCTCATCATCAGTTGCAACGTCAGGCGTGTCAACGTATGGGTTAAGTTGTGAGAAATACAGATTGTGAGTTCATGATTTGCACATGACATTGTGGGTTAATTATACAGAAGAGAAATAATTAATTCATGAAGGCTTATTTAAAGGAGGCTGGAGTCACTGGAGCATAATGCATTAATTAATGGATGAAGTGATTTGGAAAAAGATAAAGTGGAAGTGGCGAGGAAGTGGAACACATAAACACAACACGGACGGAACGGAAAACGGAGGAGAGCACGAGGAAAAATTCATACTCGCGTCGTCACGTCACGTCGCTCACACTCACAGATTTATTCGCGAAAACCTGAAAGTGTTCTCCCTCCAAACTCAATTGTCAACCTTTCGCGGGTTATATAAGAACCCTTGCAATTCCAACGGAACAGCACATTTCCAATTTCCGAAGCTCATTCTCAGTCATTCACCTTCCGAAAACTCCAATTATTACAGGTGAGACCAAATTACTTCCTCAGCAGTGCAGTGTCAGAATTTCTTTCTTTATCTCACCTTTATCATTCTTGAGTCAAGTATTTAGGGCATTTATTAAATAATTATATAGGTCAACTTACTTAATTGTTACATAATACATACATGCAACAATACAGATATTAAAAAATTCAAAAATCTTGGATCAAAACTTTAAAGGACTTTCTACATCTGCAAATCATTCCCAGCACCTCTAGTTGTGTGTGAATATATTCTATTTACGGTCGAAGTAAAGCTTGTCTCACTGTTTCGTCGAACATGTGTTCCGTTTTAAGCAATGTAAGTCTCTTGTGTTGTGTTTATTTCATTTAAGTACAATAATTTATCCAATCATAGATTATTATTTGGTTACTATTTATTTATATTTTATTTTTGAGTATATTCATTTGATAGAGTATAATTTTGCATTATGAAGGAATTTATTGTGTGATTGATGAGGTTGTTGGTATGATTGACCAGATTCTTCAACATTATGAAAAACAAGAAGCTGTAAGAATAAAACATCCTGAAAAGGTGGAGAAATTACTGAAGGCAATGACTGCTGGTGGTCCAGGTGCTTTACAGGTAAGCCTTTAGTAATGCGAAAATAAATCGATGTAATGACCCTGTTCATCTACCTCTGCTACTAAAACATTGTGATATTTTTTGGGCCAGTTATTTTACAACTCTGTGACGACCATGTGCAAGTCTAGATATTTTAGCTCAAATGCTCTTATTGTTTTATCAGGTTATCACAGATTTCGATATGACGTTAACCCGCTTTCATAAGGATGGAGTCAAGTGTGATACTTGCCATGGTATGTGTTACGATCGAATTTTAAAATGCCATAATTCTTTGGATTCTGGGCAATAACAAGATCACATTTATGTTTCAGGAATTTTGCATAGTAGCTCCTTGATGTCGGAAGAATTTAAGAAAAGGTCCCAAGAATTATTTAACAAATACTATCCTATTGAAATTGATCACACGATGAGCTTAGAGGAAAAAATTCCTTATATGCTTAAGTGGTACGAAGAATCTCATGACAATCTTACATCGTTTCCGTTCGAGAAGAAACATTTGACAGAAATGGTTGCAACTTCAAACATTCTTTTCAGGTATAGAGAAAGAGAAAAACATTTTACTTTACTGATACAATTATATGTATATAATAAATTAAAAACTAGTGTAAGTGTGTTGGTAAATTTTGGTATTCATATAATATTATTGATAATTTATTTTATTATTATTTCAAAGGGATGGTGCAGTGGAAATGCTTCAAGTATTGAACGAAAAACAAGTACCAGTGATGGTATTTTCTGCTGGTATTGGTGATATACTGGAAGAGGTTCTACGCAATTTCGACTCTTATCATCCTAATACAAAAGTTGTTTCAAATTGTATGGATTTCAACGAAGAGGGTAGACTGATTGGCTTTAAAGGACCACTGATTCACATGTTTAATAAAAATGAAAAGGCCATTCGTCAGTCTCAGCCGAAATATTTTGAAAACCTATCTCATCGTGGAAATGTTATCCTGCTGGGAGATTCGACAGGTGATGTGGACATGGTGGAAGGCGTAATGGAGCCTGGAGCCGTAATCAAGATTGGATTCTTAAATACGAAGGTAAATAATTTGATAATTTTTCATTATGAAAATCAAATGACTGCTACCATTGCAGTAATCAAATAGACGAATAATTTACGTGCAGTCATAGTGTTCCGCCTGTAGTTCTATCTGTCTGGGCAAATTAATAGGGGGATGAATATGAAACATGCATTCTTATGTACATGATTATGAAAGTAAGATATTTAAGATTGTCGCTAATATAATTGTGGATTTTACAGGCGGATGAGCGACTGGATTCATTTTTGGACGTCTTTGACATCGTGTTGATCGACGATCAAAGTGTGGACTTCGTGAATTTAATATTGAAACACGTGCTTAAACTTTAATAACCATCGTAGGTCTTAATTATTTGACAGCACATATTCCACCAGGTGTGGGTGTAAATTTTAGACGTAGACATTTAATTGTAAATAACTTATGAAAGTTGTCATAATCTATATCGATGGTATATTAAGACAATTAAAACCGCTGTCGCATTCTAGTCGAACACCTTACTAGGTGTTAAGCCGATTAAATTTTCATAGGCGCTGTAATTTTCAAATCCGACGTTAAAAAATGTTGAGCACATTTTCATACTTAAACGACATTGCATTTATGTCTTTCGAGAATACTTTATCTAGTTTGGCATGACTTCTCTGCAATATTAATGGATTACAGATAACTTTTTGTTGTAAAGAAGCCATTAGTTTTAATAATATATGGATTTTCATTATTAAGTAGTATTTCCTGGTTTTAATCAAAACAAAATTGTTCGATTGTGGTGTTGGCTCTACTGTGAATTTTGATATAATGTGTAAGTAAAGTAGTTACAAATAAATCAATTATTAGAAGTTACAGCACAAATACCACCAGTCTTGCGTTGCTCAATAAATTCGTATGCATATGCTTAACCACACCGCAAGTGTGTTCAGTGGTATTGATTTAATGTTATACTATGTACTTTAAATTAAAAGTACATTATTAAATTTCACGTCCTACACAACCGCTTTAAAAATTTCCTGAGGCAGAGTAATACCGTCCTTTAGTTAGTACTATAGTTCCTTATATAGACCAGCAGTTACCTATAGGTTTACTAACTAAAACAATGTAACAATATAAGTCATATGAACTTTTGATCATCTCAGGTTCGTGAAACTGAGACGTTCCAAAACTTCCTAAAGGTGAGAAAAGCGTTTGCAAGGTGAGAAGGTTCATGTGCGTAATTGTGGTTGTGGAGAAATGGAAGTACGGACTAATCCATCCGCTGTTTATGTACTTACAAATCCATATTATTAGTATACTACTTTATATGTCCACAAACATTCCTGTTAAGGACTCATTTTAAAGACTAACGGAGGTCTTAAATAAAATTTCACTAGACTATCTACATTTTCTGCATTACTATGTCAGGTCCGGAAAGTCCGGAGGCATTATTATGTGGCATTACTGCATCAGTGAATGTTTTCGGTTGATCCCAACTCAATGAAAAGGAAAGACTGGATTTTAGAAATAATTTCTCAACGTCTCTTGCTCCCGTTGCTATATAAGTAGTTGGGAATGGTAAAAGGATGGAAATAGGAAATAGTGATCATGCCCAGGCGAAGAGTGTATAGGTGTACTGTACTGGTGACTGTGACTGTACCGGTGCACGTACTTATACAATACAAAGGGAGATGGGATAGGGACGACAAAAAATGGATATAAAGAGACCGAAGGAAGAGGAGGGCAGAGCGAATGTGAAATTGCGAAACTCGGGCAACATGTGCTCTCCTGTCTGTGTCTGCTATTCTATATTGCTATGTTACTGTTGGTGCACACTCCAGGCCGTTATTTTACCTACAGATATGTTAGTCCCCCTGCCCTACTCCTACTTCAAGTCTCTATATATAAGTGCATATAAGCAAGTTTGAACTACTTATTTTCGAAGCTTTCTGCAACTGCAAACTTTTGGCACGTGTTCTCATGTGTTCTCGCAAAACCCGCTGATTTGCATCAGCTTTTGGATCACAGGACCTTCCTTTAGTCTTTAGATTTCCCTTCCGAGTACTTCCGTCCGTCTATTTATTAACAACTTACTTACTTTTAAAACTTAACTAAAATGACTCATTCTCATTTTTCTCACTCTGATGGCTGACTTTGTCATATTTTCTTTCCATTCAATTCCTTTGTGTTGTCACTCCCTGATTTCTTGTGTGTGTGCTCAGCAGTTAATTAAGTGTTATTTGCTAGGAAGAAAAGGCGGTCGACAGGTTAAGCGTTCGCCTTACATACGCTCATCCTGATCCTGATCGTGAGTGTTCAAGAATATAAATTATCTGTATTTCTATATTCTTCACTCATGAACATTTTAATAATATCGGCGTGCTGGAGAAGACGTTAACGTGGCAAGTATTATACAGCTTTCAGATTACCATTAAACGTTATTTCTTTCACTTTCACACATCGTTCCACTTCAATGTGGCGTTAAATAAAGCGTGTTAACATTGTGATTGTACAAACTTACCTGCACCTGCACGGTCAATTTAAAGCTAATAAATTGTTGGTTTAGAAAAGATGATTGCTTTAGAATTAGATGGGTAACAATGACGTTTTTACAGCTGTGCTCTTTGTGTTGTACAGATATCAATGTGTGATATGCACAATTAAAATTCTTAAACCCGGCTCTGACCCTTAAAATATCTTATTAAATTAAGGTTTGTTATTATTATTACAGAAAAATAGCTTTTACATATCAATTTTTAATCCAAGTCACTTTGCAAGCACACTGTCTCCAACTTCTCTGAGCTAAAATGGTTTTCTATCTTGGTTATTTATCCACCAGCCAGTTCTATATAATAATTCTAAATCATGTTGAAGTCCGTAGTTGCATTTAGATGTATTTATGTACATACATCCATGTTGGATAATTATTATTGTATTAATTAAGACCCTAGTCCAACAACATTGGTTAAATTAAAGTCCCAGCAATTGAGATGGATATGACCTAGCTCTTGCTTTATGGGTTCGTGTATTCTTGGATTATTGGAACAGAAATCATGAAAAATACAAAATTATGTTACGTCAATACCCAAATTTTAGATCAACGGGTCATGTCTTAAGTGCGAATGCAATCACTATCAGCTTTCAAGCTTCATTGTTCGTTGCCTTTGCCTTATCCTATGCCTATGCCTATAATACTAAAACGATAAGTTTCATGTTTTCATTATCCGTGACTTTTGACGTTTTCATATGTCATTTGGTTGTTATCTTGTATCTTGTTACATTGTATATCATGGTTGAGACGTTGAGAAGGCAAATATCTATCTTTCACTATATATGTAGTTGTTAAATTGCAAGAACGACTATAGCTTGTGAATAATATTTTAATAATTTATTCTATTAATATTAAGAAACTATATCTCGTTTATTTTAGCATTGTGAACGAACATGCGGTAGAAACTGGAATATTTCCCATTTATTTTATGTATATGTTTCAGCAGCAGTGGGAGGTTGCTTGTCTTAAATGAACTATACACTGACAATTTACAAACAATAAAGGCCAGGACATGATAAATGCATTTGAATATTTTCGAATCGTATTAATTCTTTGGATTTAGCAACTGTGTATAGAGATAGTTTTATTTGCCTCACCAACGACGATAATAAAAATGCATAAACTTCGTTGGAAAACAAATGCATGTCTGAATCTCAACTTTAACTGTCCATGTGTTAAAAATTGTTCCTTCCTCCTATACTGTCAGTTTATACGTGGTGTACATAAGTAACAGCTTACCTGTTTGTAAACTTTAGTTACCTATTTGCGAAGTGATGAGGCGGACCATTTTTGCTGGGTAAAATTCTCCTGAGCAACTTTGATTAATTCCTATCAAGCACATTTATTCAGTCGGAATAATGGAGGGTCCTGCTGAAGATCCAACAACAGAAGAGGTCGATCCTCTCGGCAGCTTTATGGTAATTTATGGTTACAATATATTATATTAGTTCATGTCCTAATTCCTAATCCTTTTCATACATTTTTCACACTATTCACAAAAAATGTTTAAAATACAAATATGTATAATTTAAGTCCTGAGATACACACGGTTGTATATTTCACGGTTTAAGAAACTTCTAAGCTAAATAAATTACTAAAATATTTTTGTGTCTGTCTCCTCAAGTTGTAACAATTTGTGTACGAGACCGTATATTCCCTAATTTTTTTAAATTCATAATTATATTCATAATAATAATAATTGAAATCAATTCCTAACTAATACGTTCTGCTGTTCCTCAAAACCAAATACTTCCGTTGTCGATAGTGAATAGAAATGATTTTTTTAAATTATTACTGCCATTAAATTCTTATTTGGTAAGCGTCTCTTCCTACTCATCGTAAGTTCCTGAACAGTTCCATCTCTTGATGCTATAATTTTTATGGAAATTTAATTTTGAAATAATAATAAATAAAAGAACACTTTGAATTTGAGCTCAACTTAAATTTGTATTATAAATTTAATTTTTAATTTAATTTATAATTTTTTTACACAATGTGTTTTCATGGGGTGTAAACGATACGTGAAAAACTGGCGCCTTTGTCATTCGAGCATTCGTAAAATTAACGTGTAATTGTAATTATTATTATTGTTAGCAAGATAAGTGAACATGTAGCAAGATATCTTACATAGTTCATAGGAGTTATTTCAGTTGAATTTTGTATCCGCATTGCCCCTTTCAATTTGAAACCAATTTAAACATATGCAGTATCTAATCGTAAGTATCTAAATTTGGCATCACAAGATTTTCATCAAGAGACTCTCGTTTACATAAGAGTATACTTAAATTTTGACGTATTAATATTTGACGTCAATAGATAAACAAAGGGTGACTATATTAAAAGTTTATGGCGGTGAAAATAACTGGCGAAAAGTAGTTTTACTTGGATAAATGACTTTAATCGTGATTAATAATAGAAACTCGAGCAACAAGTTTACAACAGTCTTGAAAAGACGAGATAAATTTGTACAACATTGGATTTAGATACATACATAATATGATACATTTATTGTAAAGTTGATTTTAATATTACCTATTCAATGATAGCTGATCGATTACAGTAATCTGGAAAAATGGGGTTACTTGAACTTTTGATTATTTTAATTGCCGAACAATGAATCACTTCTCGTGACTGACGTTTATGTATCCAAAATTGGTTCAGAGAAAGGTCAAAGTTTAATCAATCAGACTAATTTATTATTGTTTATTGCCTTTAGTGTACTTAAATAACTTCTGAGCGTCAGCAATGTCAGAATGTAACACACATGTACTCATTCTTGTCATCCATGACCCTGTCAACACTGTCAACTGTAATGTCACGACTCCTGATTGTCTACGGCTCAAGTGCTAAATTAGAAATAGAATTAGGTCTTTTGATGACGTCCAAGTAGATATCTATATTTATACCATAGTGTATGTTCTAACACTGACTACACATGTCTACATATCTCTCTTTCTACACTTCCAGTATTTGTTTATACTTTCCACCAACAATAAATGTACATACATAGCACATTCTGTGCAATCAATCAAACGAATATTACTTTTTCTTACATCTGTTCTCCCACAGAATGCTCTTTACATCCATGTCAGTTCTATAAATAATCAATTCTGTAATATCTAATTTTAGCTAATAACAAAATGATAATGAACTTTATGACATTTCATCACGCACGGAGCTGATTCAGTTATTATATTTATATTTCTGTAGCGCTTTTACAGTGAGTAGCATGACATCCATGGCATGTTCTAATAATTGTAAGATTATCATTACGAGCAATTGTATGGGCAATTACTTTAACGAGTGTAGAGTGTAAACAAAGATTGATCAGCATCGAGGTACATTTTGCAAAAAAACAAAACAAAGTGCAACTAGTACGTCAACAGTAATACTAAAAGTAAACCACACCGGACAGCTTATAAGTAATGAAATATAGCTAAATTATTAATTAAAAGAAGAAGGAAAATGAGCGATTGTTGTGACGACATTCAACGCCGGAACAATCGACCATCTTCCTTCTTCTTTTAATTTAATCATACTTGAGCGGAAAGAAGATTTTCCTCGAGCTAAAATTATTGTCTGAGTAGTTCATAAAATGTTGCATTCCTTTGCGAGTAATTTGATGGAACATTAAATACAAATAAAAATAGTGCCTTAATGTCATTGATATCATTGATATCATTGATAATATCATTGATTATAATATTTACGAGTATTTTGTCTATACCGTTTGTGAAGTTCTTGATGTTTGAAAGTACGGAAGGTTACTTTGTATTGATTCTAGGACCATGACGAGCCTGGAGTTCGTTTTTTAGTGGAAGATGTCGAAGATTGTGAAATAACAGCTAACGCACATGCTGGTGAAAACATCAGGGATACTGGGCGAAGGTATTTTACATCTTGTTGTTAGGGCCTCTTATTGTTAAATTAAATACTTCCTACTGCAATCAAATCACATTATACGACATGATATATTCAAGATCTGCGTGCATGGCTATATATTCCAACAAAATTCGATGTGTAGCTAAATGTAGTGGATGTGAATGCAAACGACGATATGCATTGATGATACATAAATATCGATATTTAGACCTAACAATATTCAAAATACCTATAACCAATTAAGGATGGGCCAATGAATTTTAGATCGTTCTTCTAGATTAGAGATTATTTTTTGTATGAAATAATTACAATGATCGTTAATTCGTTCGGAAATTAATAACCTCGCTATAACTTATTAACTTATACCTGTGTACATGCAAAGCTAAAAGCAGTTTTCTATCAAAAACACAGGTCCATAAGTACATATACATGACATGTACATATGGGGAAATAATCTAAGGGATTTTGTATGTACAATGAAGATTATGCTTTTACTTCACAGAATCGACATCCCAAGTACGGAGAACAGAAGCACCTCACCGACATCAATGGCCAATTCAACAATACCGGATTTATCTGGAAGTCCTATTAAAAAGGTGCAATTTGAAGTTGGTGAGTACTGGCATTTCTGGATAAATATTTTGTTAGAGATGTGTCGAAAGCTATATGCGTCTAACATGTATATACATATAACTTTATATAATTGAGATACTTTATTAGGTGGTTGTTCGTGCTGATTACATAGTCTATTATATTTGTATGGTTATCAGTTTATTTGTTTTGAAAAGTTGGTTTTAATTTGACACGTTCGAGATAACCGCTGAATGAGTTTGAAAGGAGTCCGTAAAATGTTATTTATTGTGTTAATGCACGTTACGATTAATGCATCAATACGGGATAAAACTATATATCTGTACATGTCGATTGGCAATAAATGCTTAACGCTATGTTTACCCCTGGCCGTATAAGTTCTTTATCTCCAGTTGGCAATGAGTATTGCTTGTTTATTAGTAGTGATTGTATAGATAAGAGACCACAATTTGTTTTTCTTGCCGACCTTTCGAAGTAGCTGGCCGAAGTAAAGTTAATGATATGTCAACTAACACTATTACCACTACGTCCTTTCGCAGAGTTTGAATTAATTTGTAATGTTGAATGCCATTAAAATTCTTATTCTTAATGTGTTACATAAAATTTAAAATTAGCAGTGACCACTGGGACTTAAGCGAGTAATAGTTGCCGGAATAATTTCGTGTTTATGTTGGTCTGGTGAAGTGTTTAGTATCCTACAGTGTGATGATTAGTATCTCTAGTTAGTTTCGTCACTCGCTTATCGTAAACATCGGAACCTTTGCCATATAGGATTGATTATTGATGACATGATCACCCATAACTCCCAAATGTCGAGAAACCAGTAGAAGGGAGATATGAAATTATTTGCATTTTTACTTGGGTGGTGAAACTGCGTACACGACCAGGAAAATAAAGATCTTGATTTTATAATCTATAGCTTATTATATAGCTCCTGTGTGTAGGTGTTAGATTGAACATAGTGGCACACGTATACTATAATGAATAACAACTATTCAACTGTCAATAATAAAAACTGCCAATTTAAAACGCACAGTAATCTTCGTTTTGTTCGTCTTCCAGGAGGGGGTGACGAAGAGAGTTTATCCGGGAAAACTTTGGACAGGTGAGTGTTCTAATTAAGGCTTTGGGAACTCTGCACGAATATTGTGTGACAAAAATTAACTGGAAGGGAAATAATCAGGCCGGTTTGGAAGTTTCTTACACCCTTGTTACTTTGATACTGCACAGAATGCCACTCCCGTCTCAATTAGCGGGAGGGAACTCTAGTAGTGATGGCTTTACAGCTACCACTCCAACAAAAACCAGAGCTGACAATAGGGATTACCTATTGCAGCCGAGCGCTACCGTCACTTTGCTTCCTTCCATAGCAGAGGAGAAAAATGGTCGAGGGCCGTTTCTTCCAGCCTACCGCAGAAGTGTTAGTGTGGATCCGACAGGAAGAACTCCAGGAGGTTATTCTGGACCCGAAATGACTCGGCCTCAAGAAGTAACCCTACTTTTGTTTTTACTTAATTTCCCTTCTGAGTAATTATCATTGCTGCTGTAGTGAAAGTAAAGGGGTGTTTATATCTTTGCGTCATCTTCTGCTATAGGCATTCATCCTTATAATTTTCATTTTTTTTATTTTAACAGCCCAAACACACAGTTCACCCTGTGTATATATTTATCCTCTCGTATTTTTAGACGTCTTCAATAAGTTTTGTCATTTTTTCCAACTGGAAATACTTATTTTACGTTCACGGTTGTAACCTACATTATGTTTATTATAATTGTTGTAAGATAGCCTTCCAAACATTTTCGGACCACTAACTGAAAGTTGATATTGCTGTTTTGGTTTGTTGTATGTACATGCCTAAGTATGTACAAGCAAGTTTTATAAACACAGCCATTTAAATTCATTAAAAATTATAAAAATTATTTTGTTTCGTGCGAAGTGCTGTTGTTTGTGACTTCATTGTTTTGAATTTTCAAAATTAAAACGTATTTTTACTGACGCGTACATCTGAAACTGAGTGCCGTTCAATGTATATAACTACCTACTATGTAGCTCTTTGTTATCATAAACTAAATGAAATTAGCATTCTATACAACAAACTATAGGTATACATGGTTGAGAAAGTTTAACTAACACGGGCAGTATAAATTGCTTATTTTCATGATTATGCCTCCCATTGCTAACCACGATGTTTAGGGTTGCGTGGCGAACCCTCGCGACACTCTTTTTTTTTAAACTACCAGTGTAAAAATTTGGAAAGCAAACAAAAATTGTCAGAATAGCTAGGACACTTGTGTTCGAAAATTGATTGGACCCTTAGGGTCATTCTAACCAAACTGCTCCCCGTAATTCATTAGAGTTGTTTCTTAATTTTTCTAAAACATGTTTCAGCTCCATAGTTTGGGGTTGAAGACAACGTATTATGCAATCATGCTTATACTTATTTATGTACAATTAAACACATGGAAATAAGTTGAAATAAACTAGACGTCCCCGTTAGGTTTTAATTTTGAACTGAAATTTTGTCGAAGCTGCGTGTTTTGGTGAGCTGTCGACAGCCATTTATATAGTCCTGCAAATTTTTCAAGAATAGATATTCTGCTTAGTTTAAGTAAAAGTCGGCGAAAATCTGGTACCGTTATTTTTTTATTAGCAGAAATTATAAAATGATATAACTTTATAACTTGTTAGTACTATACTATATGTATAAGAATGTTGTATAATATGTTCCATAGAATTATTAAGCTAGCATATAAAAATTATACACCTCGCTCTATCTCTCAGCGACCCTATATCTTTGCGAAGAAAGCGTAGGAATGGAGCTGGGATCTTTGAATATTGCACACTAAAAATACCTCCGAAAATGAAGACTTGAAGATCAAAGTAGGCCTGTATAATATTTGTCTGAAGCCGGGCGTGTTATCAGTGTGCGCCATTATACTTTCCTCAAATTCTATGAATTGGGGATAACGTAATTTCGTGAAGTAGTATCTGGTTCATGTGGTGTTTCATTAGTAGTCGAGACGGAGATGAGTGGCAGTGAAAGTTGTCGACAGAAGACATGAATGACATAATGTTCTCCTTGTTTATAACAATCAGGTATTCGGCTTCGTACAACTGGATGTGCTAGTGGGAGAGGGAGATGTGAGTCAAAGAGAATGGAAAGAAGTTGCAAGATGGATTAAATATGAAGAGGATCTTGAAGAAGGAGCAGATCGATGGGGCCGACCTCACATCGCTTCCTTGAGTTTCCATTCTTTAATTAAATTGAGACAACTCATTGAAAGAGATGGTAGGAAATAATAATTTAATCACTTTAACACTGATTATACATTATTAGTGTGAACAAATGATGGGTTTTCTAGCTTTATATCAGAAATTATTGCAAGGATTTTGCAAAAGTTATGCTTACTTAATCAAGTATCTGTATCTTCTGAAGTGTTGTTGTCATTATCATTCCTGAATTTACTGAACATTGGATGACTAATGTTTATCTTTTTAATATATATATTTTATTATTAAATTTAAAAAATATGATTTGTATTAGAATTGTAAATTATTTTATTAGAATAATTTTTACTCCTTAAATTGTCTTGCCTTAGAACCTTCTACTATACAACTACAAATAGGAATTCAAATAAAATGTGCTGACATGAGATTCTTTTGGCAGGTATCATAATGCTGGATCTTGCCGAAAAGGACATGCCTGGAGTTGCATACAGAATTGTGGAAGATTTGTCTTCCAAAGGCCTCATTCGATCTGATGAAAGTCCTTTGCTGATGCGTGCATTACTTTTGAAACACAAGCACGTGCAAGAAATGGAAAGAAGTTGGTTTGGCTTAAGAAGAACGAATACGAGTGCTGTGAGCTTGCAGGTAGATAATCGTACATTCTATACTATACAATACTTGCTAACGAAATTGCTGAAAAACTAATATAAGGCTGTATTGTATATCAGAGTCTATTCGATGATAAAGCACGAGGCAGAGGTGCAGGTTACCCCAACGATTCATCCTTATTAGTGCGGAGGAACAGCGCCTTACAAAAACATGTGATGGAGATGACGAATTCCACCAGATCTTTGCAAAGGACAGCTTCTGGGAATGTCCTGAAGCCGATGGGGGACCTAGCGACGGTACGTCACTGAAAATAAGTTTATTGGAAAGTTCAACGACGATTTTGCATTGTGATTTCATGGATTAATTAAGGTGGAAGTACAGTCCATTAACGATCAATATTGCCCGTCGGAAGAGGATTTAAAATGGATTCAGAGAAAAGAAAATATGAAAAGACTGCTACCTCACGGGGCGGAAGCCACGCTTGTTATGGTGGGGGATTTCGAAGCCTTGAAAAGACCTATTTTTGTATTTATTCGTCTGGCGGAGCCATCCCTCATGTTTAACGTCACTGAGGTAAATATTTCCGCTTAGCATAGTTTCACCGAACTAGTTTCAACAAGTACAAGACGATGACAAAATTATGCAGGAACGTAAGAATAAATAAAAACAAGATTTTACTCCGTTCCAGGTACCTGTTCCAGTGAGATTTTTTTCCATTCTACTAGTTCCTCCTGCAATGGAAATAGATTTAATAGAAATCGGACGGTCCATAGGAGCTCTGATGTCCAATAAGGTAGTCGCACTACATACTCACTATCTGTACTGGATATCAAGCCTCTGTAACAAATAATAATGGTATTATGATCCTCATGTTTGCAGCACTTTTATGAAGTTGCACTCCTTGCGAGCAGCAGAAAGAATCTAATGACGGGAATAAATGAATTTTTGGATGACAGTATCGTTCTTCCGCCAGGAGATTGGGATAATCATGATTTACTTCCTTTACATGTCCTGCAATCCAAAAGTAAAGCAATTAAGCTTCGGAGATTGAAAAAGCAGCAGTCTTTTGTCGTTTCAAATGAATCCTTCTGTGATGGCGGGGGTTTAGTAATGAATAATCTGGATAATCAAGTCGGTGAGGCCTCAGATGATTTTCATTTCATTCATCATAAATCATTTCCTTCTCAAAATTAATAAATCCTGCCTTGCTGTGAGTGGATTAATGTTTTAATGTGATAATTGTTTACATTAACGGTTTCAGAACCGAAAGGCATTCAAAACGTGAGCCCCTTTAAGAGAACTGGACGGCCCTTTGGGGGCTTGATAAATGATATAAAGAGACGATATCGTCACTATAAATCGGACTTCGTAGATAGTTTAAACTTTCAATGTTTTGCAACAATAGCGTTCATGTACTTTGCTTCCATTGCCCAGGTTATTACTTTTGCGGGTTTAATGGGTAAGTGTCCCCATTCGTGTCTCCTTGTATTTCTCTACGCGTGCAATTTCTGGTGTGTTGATGGTATTTGTATGTGACAGGCGAGAAAACCAGCAACTACATAGGGATGTCGGAAACCCTCATAGCGACGGCGTCAGCAGGAATAATATTTGCACTTGTGTCTGGACAACCGTTGATACCCGTCGGACCTACCGGGCCTCTGTTAGTATTTGATGAAATTTTATTTGGCGTAAGTTTAAAGGACAATAATTGAAGAGTCGCATAAGCAAGAAGTTTTATGAAGATGAATGTATGTCGTGCTCATTTTATTGGTATTTTATTAGTTCTGCAATAGACATGGCATTGAATTCCTGCCTGCACGTCTGTGGATAAGTATTTGGCTTTTCGTTATCGTTCTACTGGTGGTCTGTTTTGAGGGAAGCGTGCTGGTGAAGTGCTTCACCCGGTTTACCCAGGATATATTCGCCGTTCTAACCTCTGTGTTGCTGATATTTGAGAGTATAGACAATTTAGTGGAAGTGTATGTTGACCATCCACTAACGTCAAATATCATGCATCTCCGGAATCCCGCTGCAAATACAACGTAGGCAAAATAAGCACATCCTAATTTGATAAAATCAATTTTCTGTAAACCCATGAAAAGCCGCCAGTGTTTTTGTAGGGGGGAATCGATGGTGTTGGATCAAATTGATGAAACTGAAGACCTAAGACGCCAGCCCAACACTGCCCTCTTGTGTTCCATTCTTATGCTGGGAACGTTTTTTGTCGCCTACTTTCTGCGCGAGTTCCGCAATAGCATATTTCTGGGAGAGAAGGTTTGTGGATTAAATTAACCGATTTTAATTTAATTTATTATTATTCTTATTAAATTTATTTAATATCTAATTTTTGTTTCGCAAACATTTCAGGCTCGACGAGCACTTGGAGATTTTGGTGTCCCTATCGCCATTCTAACCATGGTTTTTTTGGACTACTGTGCTACTGATACGTACACTGAAAAAATGAAGGTTCCTGAAGGACTTCAACCCTCAAATCCTGAAGTGAGGAATTGGTTGATTTCTCCTGCTGGAGAGAACGAACCTTTTAATTTTTATATCGCAATAGGATGCGTACTTCCTGCTATGCTGATTTTCATACTGATATTCATGACTACGGAAATCTGCGAGTAAGACAACTATTTTGCTGTTTTGTTATTTGGAACTTCTGAGGCCTATTTCTATTAAAATTCCGCTTGGTTTTTTAGACTCATTGTGAATACGAAGGAACGAAAATTAGTAAAAGGATCTGGTTTTCATTTGGATATTTTATTAATGGCTATGATTAACCTCGGTTGTGGATTCCTGGGAGCTCCTTGGTTGTGCTGCGCAACGTTGAGGGCATTGGCACATGTCACTGCTCTAACTGTATACTCACAAAATAATCCTCCTGGAGAAAAGCCCTCGATCGTAGAGGTCAAAGGTGATGGATAAATGATGCCTCGATTTTCTCTTCTTTGTGCACTTAATTTAACATCATTTTTTGTTTCAGAACAACGTGTTACGGCTTTAGCTGTGAGCCTTCTAATTGGTTGTTCGGTTTTGATGGCACCGTTTTTGGGGTATATTCCATTGGCTGTGCTCTTTGGCGTATTCATGTACATGGGTGTTTCATCTCTCAGCACTACACAGCTGTTTGACAGAGTCAGCTTGTTATTTGTACCTGTTAAAAGCCACCCCCCAGTACCGTATGTTCGTCGGGTAAGAGGGATTTTTATTATTATTTTATAAGTTAAGAATTAAAAGCGTACAGCAAGTAACACGACAATATTCTAGGTAATTTCAGAATGTGTTTTCACAGCGAATCCTTAACAATACTACTCATTCCCAAAAATAGTTAAACCACTCGTACAAGTTTTTATTGGGTAATCCGTCATTAACATGATTTGAATATTAATTTGATACTGCAGGTAAAAACGTGGAAGATGCACACGTACACCATGATTCAAATTGGATGTTTGGGAATTCTGTGGGCCGTTAAGTCAATAAGGGAAGCAGCTCTAGCTTTTCCATTTATTTTGATGCTACTAGTTCCGATTCGGATACAATTGAAGCATCTGTTTACTAAAAATGAACTAGAAGCCCTTGATGGTGACCCTACGAAACTGAAAAACTGATTCTGCCTGTACCTACCATGAGACTTGGATGATGGACGTACCTTTGACGATCCGAAGCCTATAGACTTCTATTTTCTTCTGCCGACTAGATAATTGGAATATGAATATTTACAGAAACAGCTTCTCCGCAAGCTACAACAATGAACTTCCTAACAAATTCATAATTCGTCAATTTAAACTGAAGGGACAATACAGTGTGCACGACATTAACTGTAAGATTTAGTATTAGTAATGATGATGTTATTATTTTTTCTAAATATCTACTTATATTAGTTGTATGTACTAAATGACATGTATTAACTACTTTAATTTCAACAATCTTTCACTACTTATTTATTTTTCAACTGAATATGAAGTCTCCGTTTTTGTTTTTTACATTCACCTATAGTATAAGTCCACTCTTGGATACATTTAATATGACTAAGAATCGCGAAATTATCTTGGCAACAATTTCTTTCTGTTTTCGAATAACTATAGTGTTGCTGCAGTTCTACTTGTTAGTACAAAATGTGCAATACTGAGTGTATTTTTTGTGCTTATAATTTATTGGAGAACTCTGATTGCAAAAATCAATCATTTGTACTAAAATATGTATGTTATGTGAATAAACGACATGTTATAAGCTCTGCTTAAGCTTCTAATTAAGGTCCGCTTACAGTGGTTGTAAAGGTCGTCTTTTATTCTTCCGGATTTGTGGTAAATTATTCAATGACTACAGAGCATAACAACTATTAATGTCCAGCCCATTATAAGTAATGCATGTACAATTATAAGTAATGCATATGTACAATTATAAGTAATGCATATGTACAACCTGCAATGAATGCAACCTGTAGAAGAGTTTTTAAACTGGATTCTCTTGTCACTTGTATTCAATATCCGGACCCAACGTGTTATGAACTATATTTGCACATTTATACAATATGTTTCTATTCTCTTTACTTGTGATAACGTGATAAAACTTATTTTGGCTCACGTTCGTACAACGAATCAATATTTCTACAACAGTATATCACTACGACAGTGTCGGTTTGTTATCTTACTTTTGATTACTGTGTTCTGAATTTGTCCTGCATACTTGGTTAGCTCAACTTCCGCCGAATGACCATGTGATATGTACTTACTTATTTAAGCCTAATGCGCTTGCTGCATGATACAAATAAAGAACATAATATAGAACATTAGACGAAAATAATAAATTCGTTTATAACATTAACAACTAATTTAACTAGTAAATAATCATGCGTGTAATTACCGCTAATCAGAGATACGAATATCGGTTACTCGAGCCTCTGAAATAAATGTGCGTAACACACTAGCCAATCTACACATATACAAAAGTCTTTTCTGAAAAGCCAAGTCGCGAAAGCCAGTTTGGTGGCAAGTAATCGTCAAAAGACACTTGCGGCCTCGTTGTATCCAGGAAATTCACTTCCCTGTATGTATACATTCATTGCTTCAACTAGCATTGACGCCGAATAGGGTATAGTGTTGCTAGTGGGCTAAGAATAGGAATTTACAATATTTAGTTAGACATGTGTAGATATATTTAGTCTTCAATAATAATAATTACAGCTGTAATATCAGAATCAATCACAGAATCCATGTTTGAAGTACTTCTTGTACAACAGTTTTCTATAGTTCGTATACCAGATCATAATTCAGTATTCTAGTTCTATCAAACCACAGCCTGCCTGAATAATCTCTATATCGACCTTCATGATTGTTATTGACGAATCATCTTGTGAAAGTCAAAAATCCGAATGTCCGACATTTGTATAGTGGTATCGATGATTGTATTAATCTCAATGGATCTTCGGGAGAAGTAAGTATTCACATTTTTCTACGTTCACTTTTGGAAATATAAAACACTGGTAGTAATAGTAAAACACATGGAAGGAACCATAATAGTAATACAATGTACGCAATTATTAAGTGGAGTCAAGTCCCGTCAAAGAAAAATGAATTGTACTAGCGCACTATAAAACTGGTTTATTTAAAGATTCTACATATTATTCATTTTAATTAGTGAACAAACAAACATTGCATTTTCTCCTATCACAAATAAACGTAGACATTTCACGTCCTGTACACAATTATAGTTACAATACGAAACTGTTTAACGTATGGGGACATTCTCTTTAACCACTGCGAAGCAAATATTGAAGCTTTGTGAGCAGGCTTCCCAGAGGGCGCTCATCATTTGGAGACATTGAAGTTCCGTTTTCCTATGTGTATAAAATTCGGAATACTTGCAGTTAATCAAAAAAACCAATAAAATTTCCTTAATAATGCCTTGGATATCAGTTTGCCAAGCTCAAGAAAGTTTTAGGGGAATCGTACAATTTTCGGTAATGGAGCACACAATGTGGGTCGACCACAGGTGAATTTTATTGTACTCAAATGTTGGTGCGGTCTCAACATTTAAGTAGTTCTCACTGAGTTATCTCAATTTATTCAAAAGTTTTAAAAAAATAATATTTTTTAAATCCAAATCTTATATAGATTTAAAAGACATTTAGGAATATTTTTTCGCAAATGTGTTTATGCATAGTTAGATATGATAATCTTATATATTTAATATGGAATCTATACAATTTGTCAAATTGATTTTGTCCAGGAATAATTTCTTCAGTTGTGACATACACGATGTGACCGAGGTGTTTTTCGGGTGGTTGGTCGTGATGTTAAGGGCACAAATATGGTCATTACACCTTTGTCTGTGAGGTTTAAGAGGTTCGTGTTGTAACCGCCGTGTTGCCCAGAAGGAGCAGTTTTCCAGAATGAACAGAAATTCCTTAGGCATATTGACAGTTTAATCATATTGACCTGAATATTGACAACTGAACTTCGACAACCCTTAATTTCAATTGTAATCTTATTGCCCAGGTCACCACGTTCAGTAAACTCCAGAAAGCATAATATAAAACGGTCTATGCAGCTCAAAGTAAAACTATGAACGTATAATAATGAACGTACACACAGCATATTAGGAAAGCAAAATGGCAATATTGATGATGTAGTCATTATTTCGGCTCTGCGCATGCAAATCACTTGATCGTATCAGAATAAAAACGAATTATTTATGGTTCTTTCAATTTTCAGAAATGTAATGAAAGATAATGAAGCCTTTAGGCATGCTCTTAATTTTCTGAGTTGGACTGTTTATACGAAAAATTGACTCGAAAAGTATACAAGAACTTTTGAAATAAAACTTTATAGTTACATACTGGATGCATGCATGTTATCATGCAGGGCTATTATTTTTTCCTGATAATTTTTTCCTCGATATTCTACTTACATACCTATATCATATTTCATGGTCAGGCCAGTACTTCGATCAATGTTTTATGGGGGTGCCACGAGACCTCTCAAGTATCTTTGGAGTTTTCTACACAACACACTGACTTACGTGGACGAATGCCTATAATTACTGTCTGTGTGACTTGAGAGTGAACGATATCAACATCAACAGTCAAGTCAAGGTGCTGGGGAACCGGCTGCCAAATCATAAGACATATTTAATGTTTAAATATCGAATTGCTGTAAACAATATAAAGAAGTTTAGGGTAAATTACACGAATAATTATGCATATATACATATATTTAATTAGCCAGAAATTCCTTTCAGCGGTTTCACTAAAGAATAAAATAAGCATAGCCATATATTCTGAGTTCGCATATATGTACATACAATGTAAGGTGTAAGTTGGCAAATACATAAAACAACTTAATATTATTGTAAAATAATTTGTCAAATCATGTTTCCGTTTGGCTTTTTTAGATTGATTTTAATTTTAGAAATATAAAATTATCATGTAAAACATTATTTTATTTATTACACATGTAACTTATTTGATTTATCCTAATGGAAAAATTCGTTTTTATAAAAACCGATCAAGTTTCAGAATCTTAAGGTTTCCAGAGTATAAATGGGAAAAATCAATAAGTTTTTGACACTCACCGATTAATTCGCATTACAAAAAAAATAAGATGTGTTCTTTACAAGCGATTTCCTTAACTATTTTTCCTGTCAAAAAAACTTGTGAAGAGTTCTAAAAGTTGTAATTTGTCTGACGAAAAGAACTGATGAGTGTTGGTAAAACATTGCGTGTATACTCAATAAAATTTCTTTTTTTCCACGTAGTTCGTTTTGGTTATTTATTATGAACGAACAAGTACACCTTGTAATGGCGAAAAAGCGACTACTTTCAAGATTTTTTGTTTTTTTTTGTTACAATAGGTAACTATATAATAGGCACATATGTACTTACTATATCTATAATAAATTAATATTTCTTAATAAATTATGCATGATTTCGGCTGGAAACACTATTTGAAACAACTTTACAAACATAGTCTTGTAACATTTCACCGGAAGCTGTTGAGCCGTTGCATTCACCTTCATGCAAAATATATGCTTTCGCTTTCCAGCTGACCAAAGTGAATAATGTGATAATTTTAGCACCTTTCGGTATAGTAACATCAATCAATGTTGAATTCAAGTTGAGCTTTCAGCACAAAGCCCGACTAACCTTCAGTTCTTTCTGTTCAATAAGCTTTGTTGATATCCCACAGGAAAGACAACAACTCTCTCATTCGAGAATATTGTAAGCTTACTTACCCAGGTGATTAAAAGTTCAGATCATTTCCAATGGTTTGTTCAATAGTTCCTAGCGCTTTGTTTTTTTCGTTATGAGGATTTACATTTTGTACGTTGGCAGATGAATAGGTTAAAAGGTAAAATAGGTAAGGTCAGGTAGTAAGCAAAATTGGCCAAAATACTTTTTTGAGCTGTGGGAGGGTTCTTACTACACAATTATACTCTAAATATACGTAGATATACATACAACATATATATCAGCTTCATATATCTTTACCTTATCTTGCCAATTCTAATGATTGTTATCAAAGAAAGGAACGTGTCAGTCTATATCTCCCGTCATCCATCGAGCTTTTACTGTCGAACGATAGTGGATGCACAAGAAATTCGTAATGTCCGCAGGTGATCAAGGACAAAGGAAATTATTTAAATTTCATTTATTTCCAATCAAATAAATATGCTTGCATGCATAAAGGTGTTCGTCCAAAATGTACATATTATAATAAAGTGTTCAAGTCCGTGGCCAAGCCTCTATATACTCTATACTATAGACACCAATAATTAATATGAGATCCAATTCAAGGTAATCCCTTCTAAATCTCAAGTGGTACTTTGAGTTTTGATTACTGCTTTGTTACTTTAATTATACTTACTCTTGTTAATATTTATTAATAAATCATTTACATAATTATCGATACAATTTAGATAGCATTTTTCGCATAATTATATAGGAATGGCTTGTCTTGCCTACACTTCTACACTATCAGGAGTACCACACTGAACTTGTATTACATGCGAGAGGAACAATTGGAGCACTTGATCAAACTTGATGACTAGTCGATCGAATTGCTACTTGTTGCATATACATATGAGTTTCCCTATCTAAAATAAATTGCTATTTTTGCAACCGGGATGTTCATGAGTTTGGCGATGTCATCATCGTTTCCATATGTTTTACATGATTCATACAACGACAATACAATCATTATGATACTTAGTGAACCGGATAGTAGAATTTAGTATCTAACAATAACGCTTTATATGCTCAAGAAATTAATCATAATTAAAAAGAACGCTGTTTATGTAACTTCTATTATAATTTCTCATTGTCATCTCCGGATATATTCCTACATAAGTGTAGAAAGAATTTAATCGGCGCAGAATAATTCACGAATAAAAAGTTTGGAACAAAATGTAATGAAGATTTTTTCTCCTGTTACCCATGAGATTTTAAATCAAGGTCTTACACAAATTCCCCAGTAATTACCGTACACTATAGATCTGTATGCGATGGCAGTACAGAGTATACAGCAGAGAGAGTACCCCAACTCATCGTCAGTGTATATGCCATGGCACACGAAATCTCTGATTATTAGCAAGAAGCAGATAAGTCCTCATTTCTGGTCAGAAAAAGTGGTGTAGTGTGGAAGAATGTTTTGATGGCGATTTTTTAGTAACTAGTTTACGCCTTTGTAGTATACATGATACTATGTCTATGTATGTACATATGTTGTTGTGGATCCAAGTCCACCTTTTTAGACTCCATATTTAAATTTAAATGGATGCAGGCGTATATAATTATACATTATTTATCTTTATCATGGAAACATTATTATTAAAGTAGATACCCGTTTAGCTGTATTAGTTTTGCAGGTGAATATTGAATGAAGTAAACTTGTTCTATTGCACTATTATAATTTGATGAGTTTCCCTTTTTTAATATTTTTGTTTTTTATTACCGGATTCTGTATGTCGGTAAAATCATTTTTACGTCGCACATTCACATCCAGCATGTTAACAGCATAGTACAGCCAGTGGCAATAAGTTATGAATAATTAATTTGTATAGGTACATAATATAATCCATATGTACATACGTCATCATTAGTTCTATTTAAAAAAATCCTGCATGTGCTTTAGGTGAAACATTGTAAATTGTAATTAATTCTGTTGGTTGGCGGACGGTTCACGAAAGTTTCTTATACAAGATTCAGATTCAGAAGCCATCCGCTCTAATAAAGGGATGAGATGCAAAATGTTTTAATCGCTATTATTTCAGAAAAATAAGTACACTAACAACGTGTATCGTGCATGCCAACAAGGCATTATTGCAATACTTCACAAAATAAACATGTACATCTACTTATGCTGTAAATAGCACGAAGATCACGGAAACTGTAACTATGTATAACTATTAAGACTTGACGAAGATTCTTTCTACACTGACAATGAGAGATCCAAGTATTCGAACTGAACCCTGATACATCCACGAGCAAAATAATTGCATCTTGGACTCCGTCAGGTAATACTTTTTTTCAAACAGCAGGCTTGTGCTTCGAATATTAATTAATATGGTGGGGTGTACAGAAGAATACAATGCAAGTGTTCAACAAGGGTTTAATGATCTTTTCTATAACAAAGGTACCAGACGAAATTTTTTCATCGAATCGAGGGGCATCTTCTGTACCTCCTATCTAACACTTTTTATCAAGAAATTTTACTTGAATATGATTTGATTTGCTCACGTTGTATACTCAAGCAATATTATATTGCAGATGACCGGACCTTATAGACCAACCATGATGTTCATCATGTAGTTTCATATTGCTCCTGGTCGTTTCACTTACCTCTATAGCTTCCAGGAACTGTATTTCAAAGTCAATTTCTCTTGTACATTCTGGGGAAACGTATTGACAACAACGCACCCATACCGAGACCAGTTTATTAATACTACTTCGTTGTTAACATTACTGATTCTATATATGGGATGTGAAGATTCGGCATCTCCATGCCGGAGTCAGGTGATGTCTGTTGCCCCAACAAAGATGCATGCGGCAAATGAATTAAGACTGGAGGGAAGAAGCATGAAATACTCGTGTGTTTGTTCCTTTTCAGTGTTTATGCCGTGAGGAAAAGTATATGACTTGAGACTTGAATGGAGGTGATTTGGGTACATAGGCTGCATTGAGAACAAACTTTACAAACTTAAGTTAGTAAATACCGTACAAGGTTGCGACTTCCATCTTGTTGCAATTGGGACACTTTAGCCAGCACGATTCTCACTCCTGTCAATCAACACTTTACTTACTCTATACAATTAAGTGTATATACGAAAAGTTGGCTGCTTCTGATGAATTCGTGCAGAATTTCAAATTACGCGTCTCCATTAATTATGACTCATTTATCAGCTACAATTGCCTTTGAAATATATAGAAGCATGAAGCATGTAATATCTTTAAATTAGTTTCGCAATGCAACGGATATTGTTGTACAGCAAATACAACAACCGAAGAAGAAGTAATGAACGCAGAGAGCAACACAAGTTTACACAGCATGTAAAAATTGAATTTTAGTATTACTTTTAACTATCTAACCTACTAAAAATATTTATGGATTCGAGTTTTAATACACCGCACCGTATTTGAAGATTTTATGGTTTGTTTTTATTTGATTTCCTTATGCATAGCGAGTCTATATTTACGTTTAAGACATGTTCAACCAAGGAGAGATGAAAGGAGGCGATTTCGTTTCGTACACAAGTGCGTAATGATTGACCGTGAGTGTAAATGGAAGATTAAAAATATCTGCATATAATGATGAGTGGACAGTAATGATAGATTAATTACTATTGGGAGGTGATGTGTGTATAAAATCAGTGGAATAAGTTTTGTCACCGTATGTTCAGAATAATAAGCTTTGTGAACGCATGAGATAAGATTATACACAACACATGTAAATCACCAGCAATAAGTTATTATTGTTGTGAGAAAATCAAAAGTCAAATTCTGTTGAAATATTCCAGAGCTTTCCATGTTTCCATCGGCTCACTCAGGATTGTCACCCGAAGTTTAGTGCAACATGAAGAATTGACAAAACGTTTGGATCACCCCATAGTCAATAGTAAACAATGCATATCTAAGCTATGCGGTGTCGAATTCAAAGGGAACGCTGTCTAAATTGTGCAGACTGACTCGACGTCTGCATTTATGTACTGACAATGACAATGAATACTTCTGTACACAAGTAATATATCACCAGTAAAAAGTGAGGCACATTGCCCACAAAAAATAAACATTCAGTTCACAAGAATTTTTGTTGTCCTTTTAGGTTTCCCAGGAAAGATTTGCATGACACAATATTCGGCATGCACACATGATGTAATTTACTGTCAATGGAATACTTCCACGAATGGATTTTTTGTCACCAGTCCACCAATTTTAATTTTATAGTGTCTACGGTCAGGCACGTGGTCTCGTCCCATATATTATATTCCCATTTGTGTTTCCTCCCAAAGTTTCCATCCTGATTCCTGAGCAAAACAAGGAATTGAGGTGTGCAAAAATATGCGACCACAATTTGTGACGATTTTTTGCTTGTAATTATAGCGGTTCCAGTTGAGGGAAATAAAGGAGAACTCTCGGTTTCAGTGTAAACAGCTCTCTGTTCGTGTAAAATTTCATTTGAAGATACAGTTGAAGGGAAAAATCAATCCCATAGGAGAGACAATATACTACAGGAAGAAAAGGGAGATTTTGGGTACCTCCTGACTCCTGTGAGCACATGGGCTTCTGTGGTGTCGTATACTCATTTTTTCCTTGACCGTGGTAGTTGTAAAAGTAAAAACCCATCCAGAGAAGCTCTTTTCTTTTGTTGTGGATGGGTTAGAGGAAAGAACTTTGAAAGAAGTACATTTGTTTCTGGATATGCAAGTACACATGCTTCGGATGGGATGAGAGGCTTGTACAATGCAATTAGTTGTTGCAGACACTGAAGCCCCACAATGCAGTACATATGTATATTGTGGAAGATATAAATTTGTTATGAGTTTAACATTGGAAATGCAAGTACACGAACGTAAGAAAGGTAGCGTAAAAGTACCTTGTTGCCAGCACCGTTCTTTTAGTATATAACTTGAGCATATAAGGGTAAAGGGTATAGATACGATACAAGTACATTTCAGTGGCAGTTTTTCGAGATCCTCATTACACTCATTCTTTGATTTTCTTTCGGCACATGACTTGCAAAAAGGAATCTCATCTAATAAGATTTTAACTTTTCGTCCCTTCTCTCACTGACTTGTGTAGAGGTAGAAACTGTATAGGGTCACTGCTGTCAGTCTGTGAGAACTCCTCTTAGTGAAAGAACTCTATACAGAATAATTACAACTGTTTTAACATTCATTCATTAAAGGTGAGTTATGTAAGGCGTTTAAAGAGAAGTAGTATACTTGATACATTGTATATATTTGATTATTTGGTCAAGATAGCTTTCAAGTGCATGTGTGTAGGTATATGGATTTATCCATTATAATCATGTGAAATAGTGCGAAAGTTTGCACGTATACCTAAGCATTTATCAGCGATCGTATAGTGATATTATCTTGCAACTTCTGACCGCATGATAGAAAAGTATTTCTCTGCTTAGTTCTCGTTGCCCCGCTATCTGAGCAACAACTTTTCTCTTGGCCTTCTCTGCTCTTCCTCCACATCCTCAATACTTACTACCTAACATTACTTTTCAACGAGTGTAAGTTGCCTTCCGAGTGTGTTTTTTGTAAAATCATTAATAATTATTATTTGTAATTCATTTTTTACATCATTTATTTATTATTCCTATTCTTTAATTTGCAACGGTAAAACACCGACATTTACAAGTGTACAAGTATATGCAAGAAGGTGGGATTCGCTTTATAGTTTAATTAGTCACAACGTTTTCAGGTTGGTTACTCAGTATACGTTATACCCATTCATTAAAGTGACGATCGGGCTTAAAGAAATTGATTGAAACTCAAGTTATTGAAGCTAGAACCGAATTTTGGAATCCCGTAGTTCGTGCTAAAGAGTATTATTTAGATCAAAATTTGATAGACTCCGGTCCAAAATTTATGGAACAAGTCGGTACATAGGCAGGAACTTGTAAAAAGTGATGAATAATGGTGAAGTGCGTCCACTATATAATTATGTTACAGCACATATATTATACGAAATTATTGAGTGTACTTTACGAAATTACGAAACATATGTAATCTAAACAAAGGGAAATATTTATTATCTTATATTAATCGAACATCATTGGGACTAAAGTAGCTTTGGGCATGTCATGGCTCGATGAATACCTTAGTTTGGATTTAACTATAGTCAGACATGGAATGATATGAGAAGGTATAGATAGGCAGCAGATGTGAATTGGACACAGTAAAATCTAACCGGCCGATCGGTGTAACATAAAGTAACTTGGCGTTTTACTATGCACTTCCCATGTTGGGAACCATTGCCTAAAGCTCTTATTTGGTCTTATTTTTTGCTGTGCGAAACGTAAAACCTACCCGGCTACGGGATTGTTACTACGGCTGCTTAGAGCTATATCAGGAATAATTGGTATTGTGGCATAAAGGGAACTCATAGATAAAAACGGCAAGCGATGGGCACAACAAGCAGTAGATGGGCGACAGAAGAATTGTTTTCGTAAAGGTATAGAGTCAATGAAATCGTAGAGAGAAGAAAGAAAAGAACCACGTAAGTATGGTTACTTGCAATTAACTTCGCATTCTTATTGCCTTCGACTTCGGAAAAGTGGTTAGAAATAAAATGCTTCCATGCTGTTGCAAAAGACAAGCTCAAATGATTGTGGAAGTCGCTGAATTTCAGTGTCTCAACTGTAGAAAAATAGACTCCTGTCCTGAGTATTAAAAGTGCCTTTTCCCAGCACCACACACTTGTGCATATATAAAAAGCCCTGTTTTCTCACATATTTATAGCACCACAGTTATAAACTTTTATGGCTAGTTTGTTCCCCACTTTACTATAGTTGAGTACTGATGATGGCATGTTGTTTTATTTCAGGATTATTTCTGCGTTGTGACATAATTTGCGCATTCCAATTCAGCGTTGACAAGTATAAGCAATGGATCCCTCGAAAAATCCCAACGACCCTAATAGGACTACGGCATCTGCACCAAAGGAAGTATCACCGCCTCCCAGGAAAACTTCAATACCCGGTCTAGCTTCCCTCTCAAGTGTGAGACTGATGTGTATATTTACAAATATGTAGTCTACATAGTATATAGCTTGTATAAATTCTCCTTCAGCTCTCTTTCCACAGAGAATTCACTCTTGGGAATTTAATGTTTATTGCTATATAAGTACAAAAATTAGTATCTACAATAAGGAATGTTGCTCATCCTTTTTCACTTTCAAATTCCGATTCCAAGCTTTGTCAGCGGCACTCTTTCATATATGAGGAAATAAGTCCAGGTTCAAGTGTTTAAGGAAGTGTAAAAAGCTGCGCTTTATGTATAATGCGTATTTATTCGAGCGTTATCCAGTGTATTTTTCAAATTACTTTGCTCCATTGCCCTCCAGTTTTGTACGGAAATCGGAACATTAGACATTCAGAAAGCATTCGGAGTTGTTCTCCTGCAGTGTCAAGATACATATACAGAGTATGGATGATCTGGCCCGGAAAGTGAAACCTTGACACGCTTAGAAAAAGAGCGGAATGACCTTGCTGTAGCCTGTCGCAATCCATTTAAGATCAGACGATACTTAAATACAAACCTACTCAAAAATGCCCAAATTATCGTGTAGCAACACACTTGTTCATTGCAGAAAACAAAATTGGATCCAGTGCGAATGGTTGTTTATGTTTATGAATAGTGGCTATTAGCTACAGAAGATTAACGTGGAAGTTGATGCGGTGTACTGCAGTCTACAGCAAGGTTGAAATGCTCTCCATCTCCACAGTTGTTGACGGCAGTTAAGTTATGACCATGAGTTAAGTATATAGGAATGTTATGAAGCCATTTCGCTTTCTTCACTCACTCGGATGGCTTAACTTCCTGAATACGCTCACAAAAATGCAGCACATGCCGATGATAGAATTGAAATTGATACTTGGGGCAAGATGAAAACTAAAGCGTACAGGGAAGAAATAGAAATACCTATGTACCTATACTATAACTGATAAGTATAGTTAGCAGTTATACCCAATTAAGTCACTTCTTGAACTTGGGTTTAAAAGCTAATTTTTACATGTGTGAGGCGATGTTGAATAATTATTCGTGGTGGCCACACGTTTTCCAATTATGACATTCTGCCGCATTTCCTAAATAATTGATGGTTTGGTTAGAAGCTGAAGTTGGCAGAAGGACTATCTTGATATCTATATAAATATAATTAAATAATAAATAATCTTTATAAATATTGGGAGCTGTGTGATTTTTGCTTGTAAGTACCGTTGTACCTATGTATATCAACAGGTAGAAGACTCTGGGTCCTTCTTGGATCGTGACGTATTTTCAACAACTGATGATCGCAGTGACCGTTTTCACATGGCTTTGGTCCATGGGCAGGACGAACTCCCTGGTGGAAAATCACGTTTTGATGAGCGGGACTATCAATGTAAACACACACATTAGTTCTGCATTCTTTTTTAATACATTGTAACATTCGTCAGGCTGTTAGCTACGTCGCTGCATTGAGATTGAGACAATATCAACTTTCATGAACCGCAATTATAAAGACGGAAAATATCGAAAGAAAAATATAGGATGGGGTATTTCCAGTGATTTGTACACGTGGATTTTTAATTATTACAGTAAATAAGTAATACGTAATCAGATATATACAAGTCAATCTACAGACATAATTTCATTGTACATAATAATAATAATTATTATTATTATCCATATTATTATTCTTATACTTTTGTTCGTTGTAACTCTTTTACCTCACATTGTATTTTATTTCTTCAAGGCTAAATAACTTCACCAGTTGGCTGTGCTGTAGGTACAAATATCTGTGTGTGTGTTTGTTGATGAGCTGGATTTTGCACTTGATAATTTATTTGGCCTGATTTGACAATGATTGATGCTCGTAGAGTTTCACAACATATTAATTATTTGAAAAGACGGGGAGGTGAGAGAGATACGTGACTTCGAATGGAAATGCGCTTAATTCTTAAGTAAGTATAAGTAGTTATTTTAATTCCTTGTAAAACTGTGTGTAAATGAAAACAATCGTTTAGCTCATCGTCGTGAGAGCTTCCCGCACACACATCAACCCTTAAAACCAATACGGTCTCTGAGGAAAAAATCTTCAACAACGAGTTCTAAGTTAGCAGAACATGATAAATCCGAGCCGATTCCGATACCGACGGGGAAGGCAAATGCTGCACTATCTCCGACAAAGTCCTACAAATCTTCGCCTCCACCTCCAACGACCACTGCATTTGACCCCTTAAATGACCAACACGAGAGCATTCCTTTGGCTGAGTATGAACACTATATACAACAATCATTATTTTTGCTTGACATAAAATGCTTAAGTATGTTATGAAAATCAACTAACAAGCTAACTCTATAGATAGTTAAGTCTCCACTATCATTTTAAAACCTAAGCTTTTAAAAGCAATTTTTGTTTTTCATTCTAAAGCGTTGCTTCTACTTTACCATTTGATGGCTATGCACCCCAGGATCCTCCGTCCTATAGTTCCCGCACATTCGATGACATGACGGAGAACTTTTCCAAAAAAGTCCAGTTTGAAGTTGGTAAGATTTTGTGGCGCGGTGTCTAATAATTATCTATACTTCCATGTCAATGTCAGGTCAGCGTGGATCAAGGTTTGATGTTAAGACAATTTCCCACAAACAATGCGCTTCTTTGTTGATCATTACAGGTGGCTCTCCATTTCACGGTACCTCTGAGGACGAAAATGTTGAAAAAAAGAAGCACAAGTAGGTCTTTTTAACTGACTTTTCTTTGACTGAATCCATTCTATTGAAATTATAAGTACTACGACGCCCCACTAACTGTTAATAAGTTAACTGAAGCGACCGTGCTCTCCAATCTTGCACATAGAACTCTTCCATTATTCTTACAATTAGCATAATGTATGTTCGTACTTGTCCTACTGATAGTACGTGCCATCTTCATGGACAACCGTCCTCTCCAACCAGGATATTAATTCTATCCGAATATTAATAAACCTTGTGATTTGTACGTATACAGCACTAATTATCGTGTAATTAACTACGCATTCAGATTAGATGATCCCTCATCCTCTGACAAACATTTTTACATTTACGATTAAATCTTTGGGTTAGTGAGTAATTATTTTTGCGCCTGGTAGGTCGAGTCTGTGGATACTTGATTATTTGCTGTTTGAAAGTACTTTTATTTTGTACTTGAAGAGTTATTTTTCCGTTTACGTTTTACCTATATACCTGTATTGGACGCGGACCCAATCTGATCAAATAGTAAGTAACCATTATATTTGCCAATAATGTTTATTTCATTTTACACTATGAAAGATCTCATCGGTCACAAAAATATGAAGATCCCCAGTGGCGTTTGAGACTTGGATCAGAAATGAGGGAGGACGCAGCAGATGCACCACTTCTACTAGGAGATCCTGAGATGGCCGATTTGGACAAAGATGATTTGACAAGTGTGTTCACAAAACATTTCACCGATTTTTGGGCCCAATTTACTTATTATTAATTTTTGTATTTAAAATTTCAGTCCATCGATTCGGAGATGCAAAGGGATTTCGTCGGCATAAATTTTATTTAAAAGAGCAGGAAGTTCCAGCTGCAACTACGAGAAGTGCAAATAAGTACGATCACCAACCGCATGAGGTAATCTTTTGTTTGTTTAACATTAACATTAGAAGAAATTTAAATACCGACATCCCAGTAAAGTACGTATAACATAGCTAAAATTGAATTTGCATGTATAGATCTTCGTAGAGCTGGATATTTTATCTGGATTGGGGGATGATCGAGAGTGGAAAGAAACTGCTCGGTGGATTAAATACGAGGAGGATGTAGAGGAAGGTGCAGATCGGTGGGGACGACCTCACGTGGCTTCCTTGAGTTTTCATTCCCTTATTAACTTACGCCGCTTGATTGAAGCTGGTAAGTTATGCCATGGTTTTACTCAAACACATTAAAATATTACTGGTGAACGTATTGATTAAATCATTTGTAGGAAGATTGGCTGACTAATTTGGAATTTGTTTTTTACAGGTGTAATCTTACTAGATCTGGAAGAAAGAGATCTACCTGGTGTGGCTTATCGTGTAGTAGACCAAATGGTTATTAACGAACTTGTGGATATGGAAAGCAAAGGCTTAGTAATGAGATCTCTATTGCTAAAACACAAGCACGTAAATGACAGTGATAAAAACTGGAAATTCAATTTGAAACGCAACGCTGGAAGTCTTACCAGCCTCCAGGTATTTCTTTCGTTGATAAATTCCAAACCAAATCAAGTTTTAATTCGGTCTACTATACCTCTTGTCAATGGATTTTGAACAGAACTCTGTTGAAGAAAAGAAAGGGAAATTTTTCCCCTCTGCCAGTGCTGACGGTGCTATTTTACAAAGAAGGAACAGTGCTACTGTAAGTGGTTCAAGAGGCTTCGAAAACGGTATCAGCAGCAGGCGGAACGGAAGTACCTCTGGACCTTTCCTAATGCCGGAGAACCAGCTGCAGCACAATCAACAAACGGTGGTAATATTTTCGAGCTAATGCAGATAGTATACATGACCGCTAGCCCGGTTACTGTAATTAAAATATAATAACCGAAACTTAAAATTTGAAGACAATGTGGAAATATCAACAAATACGTATGCAGCAAAAACAGTTCGAATTTCATTACAGATTGATTTCAGCAAATTATCATTGGCTCATCTATCAGAGGAAGACGTGAGGTGGATGTCGAAGGATAAGGAAAATATATTAAGGCGCATTCCAGCTGGAGCTGAGGCGTCCGTGGTTCTTGCAGGTAAAGAAGAAAGTTTGGAAGGCCCTGCATTCGCTTTTGTTCGGCTGGCTGAAAGTGTTTATATGCCCAACATAACAGAAGTAAATCTATTTTTTTTCTATTAAAAGTATTTTTAACTTCTTCAAAAGCACAATACTATGATCTTCTTTATTGTGATATAGGTTCCGATCCCTGTGAGATTCATTTTTATTTTGATGGGTCCAAGTTCTTACGACTTAGATTACAAGGAAATTGGACGTTCCATTGCAACCCTAATGTCAAACAGAGTAAGCGAGTTGAATGAGATTATTCAACAAAAAATATATGAAACATTTACAACTGAAACTTACTAATCTTTAAAATCTGGTAGGAATTCCATGACATAGCGTACCGAGCTGACGACCGCAAAGACTTGTTAAAAGGTATTCATGAATACCTGGATGAGAGTGTTGTGCTTCCACCTGGTGAATATGAAAAAGAATTATTTCCCTTCGAAGACTTGAAAGAGAAGAACGAAAAGTTGAGGCTACGAAAACAGCGAATGTCCATCAGTACTAAAGTTGGTGCTGACGGAGGCGGTGATGGTGATGACATAGTTGACACGGACCGTGCGAAAAAATTGTTGGGTCAGTTACTGTACATGTTACTACGTTGTTCAAAACATTAATTGGCCGTCCAAATGGCATTATGATGGTTACATTACATGAAATGATTTTTCTATTATGCTTTATTGCATAGGCTTTCCACCCAAAGATCAGGATCCCCTGAAACGAACTCGACGATGCTTTGGTGGTTTGTTCAACGACATCCGACGTCGATATCCCCTTTACTGGTCGGACATTAGAGATTCTTTGAATTTTCAGTGTATTCCTGCCATTGTGTTTATAGCTTTTGCTCAAATAAGTGGATCGATTGCTTTTGGAGGATTGATCGGTAAGTAGTATTCGTATTTTAAGGTTATATTGTTTAAAAATGAAAATTTATGTATAGCTGTCTCACATGCTCTTCAATTATTCAACAGGTCAAAAAACAAAAAAACAGATTGATATCGTTGAAACACTTTTCACGTCTGCGTTTGGTGGGATCCTATTTTCTTTGTTCTCTGGCCAGCCATTACTGATTGTGGGTACCAGTGGGCCGCTGCTACTTTTTGATGAAAGTCTCTACTCGGTAAGTTCATACTCTTAAAATGTGACTGCATGCTGAGACCACATTGGCTAATACACTCTTTTTTGAGCAGTTCTGTGATTCCAACAAAATTGATTTCCTTGCTATGCGAACTTGGATTGGATTATGGATATCTGTAATAGGAATCGTGTTTGTGGGATTCGAAGCTAGCTCTTTAGTTCGTTTCTTTACACGCTTTACGCAAGAAATATTCGCATCCCTTGTTTGTTTACTTTTCATTGCTGAAAGTTTGCAAAATCTTGTCCAGGTATGATAATTTCCGAATTTCCAGAACAAACAACAATAAATTTAAACTTAAGTCAAGGATGAGTAACTTATTTTTTTTGTATTTAGATCTACATGCACCACCCCTTAATTAGCACATACGGAACGTGTGAAATTAAGAATGCAAGGTGATTGATTTTTTTATTTTTCCCGTATGAAACAAATTGACGTGAAACATAACGTTTGTGAATTCTCTCCGCAGCTACGCCGTCCCAGTTAAAGGAGACGAGAGTCGGAACCAGCCAAATACTGCTCTACTCTGCACAATCCTAATGTTTGGAACGTTCTACGTAGCTTGGACGTTGAGAACCTTCCGCAACAGTAGATTTTTAAGTAAAACGGTAATTACAGCGACGAAGCGAATGAATAAACGACTTTACAAAGGGCACCTTTACAAAGCATTAAATACTTAAATATTCTTCCCTATGAAGGTAAGAGATGCACTGGGGAATTTCGGTGTCCCTATTGCAATTGGATCCATGGTACTTGTAGACTACTTGATCAAGGATACTGTTACCAGAAAGTTGGATGCTCCTAAGGGATTTACACCTACATCTGATCGTCTTTGGATTGTGGACCCGGGAATCGTGGTAGGATGGGTTCCAGCGGTGGCTTTGCTTCCTTCAATGTTACTCTTCATACTTGTGTTTATGGAAACCTCAATCGGAGAGTGAGTTTAAATTATTGCTGCAATCTCGAACAAACTAAAATTAATAGGGCATTTTATTACCAACATTTTGGATTTTTCAGACTCATTGTTTCGAAAGGTGATAACAAACTGAGGAAAGGTACGGGCTTCCATCTGGACATTTTACTGATTTGTATTATAAACACAATACTCAGTCTATTTGGACTACCTTGGGTATCCGTGGCATTAGTGAGAGCTGTTGCTCACACGTTAGCATTAACAGTTTGGTCTACAAATAATCCTCCTGGCGAGAAGCCAAAAATTACTGGAATTATAGGTAAGCAGGGGAGTAATTGACAAGAATAAGTATGATTTAGCAGTAAAAACACCCTAATTTGGAAAACCATTCAGACTGTTTCTAGTGTGCTTTTTCTATTCGTCTTGCAGAACAACGAGTCACAGCGTTTGTTGTTTCGATTCTTACGGGAGCTTCCGTGGCCATGGCAGAAGTATTGGAAATCATTCCTTTAGCTGTACTCTTTGGCGTTTTTCTTTTCATGGGTATTTCGTCCATGGTAGGAATTCAATTCTTTGAGCGGTTGGCACTTTTTTTCAAACAAGTGGAAAATCATCCCCAAGTTCCGTATGTTCGCAGAGTACGTGACAATAAACTTTTTCAATTTCTATTCTACACTATTGTAAATTGTAATACGTTTATACAAAGCATAGCTGAGAGTAATTTTAATAGAAAGCTTTTCTCTCTAATAATTTCAGGTCCGGACTCTCAAAATGCACTTGTTTACTCTGATTCAAATCTTTTGGTTAGCAGTTTTATGGGGAGTTAAGTACACCAGCGCGGCACTCTCCTTCCCGTTTATTTTGCTTATCCTAATCCCTTTCAGATTGTTCGTTCTTAAATTTATATTCAGCAAGGATGAACTTTCTGCCGTAAGTCCGACATTGTTTCATTCGTGTTTGTGCAACTATTCGCTGTAAATACGCCAATAATATAATTGATCTTATATGCAGTTGGACTCTGGAGGTGAGGTCAAAAAAGAACCGATAATAATTATTGATCCACCACCACAAAGCGAAAAGGTAACGGATACAAATAAGAATCAGTTTAATGCCTTCTTACAAGAGGCAGGCAAGGCTGAAAATGATTTGAAAATGGAAAATGGAGATCATCCGTTGTCGGCACTGGAGAACACAGAAGCCGAGCCCGCATTTGCAAATGGAAAGAGCAGAACACCTAAAACTCGCTTCAGTATGTTTTCGAAAATGCAAAAAAACCATAAACAGTTTTTGTAAGTATATCAATCGGATTAAATGGACAATATTAGAAGTACCGTGAAACTCTGTGGAAGGACTGAAAAGGACTCTTCACAGGCCAGAATGATCTCTTGCAAGTTGTGTTGCCATGAATCACTAATGTTAGTATGTCTAATGTACGTCTGTTACTTTCCTTTGTAATTTTTTTTGTTTTTTTAACGACGAAAAACAGTTTGCTTTGTACATCTTTTCAGTAAAACTGTGGTTATAAAAAATATTAACAGTAAAACTATTGTAATGTTCGGGTCTGGACTCTGGACGTCTGGACAAGTAGAACTTTAATGTCAACCACAAATTGTAGCATGTATTATGTATATATTGCATTCAATTTCCTTGTCAACTTATAATACATATATATATATATATGTAAGTAGTCCTCTTATAATAATACTTTAAGACTATGAAATGCAACGTGATCAGTGAAACAGTGAAATATTGGTAACATGGTAACAGCAACACTGTAAATATTTTTCATTCGGCCGAAGGCACTTGAAAGGATTTTATTAGTTCTTGTATTAAGTATTACAATTTACAATAATACATAATTTCAAATTATACGGACACATGAATTTTGTACGACGTGGTGCGCGATTGTGTAGACGCCAACATTTCAACACTATGACTTAAACTTATGCAACATACAAGTGTAATTTGCCAAAATTGTATCCATAAGAAGTGATGACTGCCGTGGATGAACAAAAACCAAATCATGCTTTAATCTTGTTACAAAAATTAGCATAGTACAATAAATTTTCTATTAACATCTAGCATCATAAGCCAGTTTTAAAATCCATTGAATACTATATATATAGAATTTAAAATGGAGGATTTACAAAATACATTTCTGGTGCAGGGGCTGGTGCGAATTTCCTGAATCTGGCTAGTTAATTTTGTTTTGCACAGAGGTCTCACGATTCTGTTCGACTTCCATAGATCTCGAGTACTAATCTCATTTAAGGTTACCACCTGTGATACAGATATCTACGTTATTATTTTTTGATTTCTTAGCCGACTATATTCATAGCCGACCAGTTTCATGAGCGACAAATTATTTTGTTCCAAACTATTATGTAGATTAAATGATTTTGTTTACATAAGTGTCAAGTGTGACTTAATTTCACAGTGGGCTGGGCGAATGTCAAATTTTTTGCCGATCATTTTTACTTGTCCCCGTTAAAAACGCTAACAACTAACAGGTATATACTTATACACCAAAGGCAACCCGGAAGGATTTTTGGTGGAACCATCAGAAAAATAATGCTCATTTCTTTTAGCGCTTTCCACAACTCTTTCTTGGGTCGCGCTGTTCGTGTGCAAGATAAAGCTCAAGCTCAATATAACATCTCATATGATTTCAGTTAAACTTTACGATTAGTACGTAATTACATACATTTGTATACATACAATTTCCGGAGACAAAAAGCGTAAATACATTACACATATGCGCTCAATCGAACAAAATGAAATCACGTAGAAGTTATCAATATCAAGTATAAAATTAAAATGAAGAAAAATATAAAATATCAATGTTGACTTTACAACAAGCATTTCGAAAAAATACTAATTTAAAAAAAACTGTTTGTGCATGCTCTCCAAGCAAGAGGATTTCATATGTATATACAAATATGAGCAAGTTCTGATTAGGAATTTCGGAGCTATCCATGTTTATACAAGTGTTGGAGAAAATTGGGTATCTGAGAAAGAAATTATTTTGGTTGTAATTAATTCGTTGAGTCCGTTAAAAATGCCCGGGTTGGAGCACTGACCCTGCACCTTCGCATTCGCAACAGTATACTTTTAATACTTTACTTTACGACTTACGATAATAATAAAAAATAATAATTTTATACTAGTGGAGTTTTTGAAAATAATAATAATAAATAATTAATAATAATAATTGAAAAATAATAATAATAAATAATTAATAATAATAATTGAAAAATAATAATAATTAATAATAATAATTGAAAAATAATAATAATTAATAATAATAATTAATAATAATAATTGAAAAATAATAAAAATAACTCCACTAGGACCATTGATGTGCACGGGCCTGACACCAGTACAATTTAATGTATGAGATATGGTTTGTGTGGATGAAGATGAAACTGAACTGTGCCGCGACTCATTCCCATGGCCATGACTGATGTTTGGTGTGCATATATGGACGAAAGAAAAATACGTATGCACTATATCGATACACAGGAAAACTTGTCTGACTTACGTATTATATACAATTGATATACGATAGTAAGACGATGTGAAATGAGAATTGAATGTGAGGAACGGAATTTACGGAACAGTCAATCCAGTTATTCAGTTATTCTGGTCTGGACGGTTTCCAAATCCAAATCATGTTTAATATCTTCGTCTGCCCATAGTTTTTTCTGTACTTATGTAATTCAGGCTGTGTGATTCATTTGAAAATAAAAAAGTTATTACGTCGCAAAAGTGTGATCTCTTTAGAATTTTATAATATTAACGGAAGTTGTGCGTCCCTCTTGTTACTCAAATATTCCATTAACGCCCGTCACGTTCATGTCCGGTGTAAGTCGGAACGTAAAGTTGTTCAAGTGTTACATGTATATTCATTAATTCTATTTCTATTTACAAATATTTGATCATTGGTATTGTGTCATGTCGTCATGTGTTGGTAGATCTCTTGAATCTTGAAAAAATCCGTGTATAAAGCCCAGTCAGTGTCTAGGGATAGGGACTCGTAATTTGGGATTTGATGTAATTTTTGTGTATTTATTATTACAAAATTGCCCTGAACAAAATTGTAAACTTTGAGAACGTATTTTAGACGTAGGTACAATTGTCGGAATCGGGATGCCATCTAAAAGTTACTATATTATTGAAGTTTTAGTAGTTTGTTTTCGATTGGTGATAGAGCAGTAACAATGAAGCGTATGTGTATTCCCATATATTTTTAAGATTAAAAATAAAAAGATTATAAATATTGTAAATATTTATTTCGTAACTTTTAACTGTCCCTTTTGTACCATAATCAGCAATAAAAGACTTGTAAGGAGGAATTAGGTAACATTGGTAGATCACAAAAGTAAGTAAGTAGGTATTTAAGCGTGTTATACATATATTTTTAAAATCAGAATTACGGGGAATATTTTTTTACAGATTTTGAAAATGCACTACGGACAGGGGCCATCAAAATTTCATTTTCATCATGGATCAAACATTGTATTGACAAACAGTGGAACAACTGCCGTTCGTAAATCGTCATTTGCTAATGCTTTAACATTTAGTGACAAACCTTTAGCACCTGGGGAAATCTTTTTAGTCGAAATTGAAGAAAATGAGTTAGGTTGGAGTGGACACATGAGAATCGGTTTAACCCAGCTGGATCCGAATACTCAGTTCGAGCTTCCTTTGTATGCTTTACCAGATTTGGCTTCGATGGGTCCGTCGTGGTTATATGCTATTACTAAAACTCATAACAATGTGTACGAAGCTCAGAATCAAGCTGTTCAAAATAACCAAGGCCAAGGTGCTGATGACATAGTTCATGAAATGAATGAAAATTTGGAGTCGCTGGAAATCGATCGTCAACCAGTAGAAACTAGCAGTACCTCACAAAATAGGCGAAGGCAAGGGTCTCAAGAGGTTAGGCCACGACGTGATTCGAACATACAAAATGCTGACAGCAACGAGGATGGAGAGGAAGAAACGGAAAATAATCACAATATAAATAGAAATCAATCACTTGTATTAATTAGTAAGTGTATACATTTTTATTCACTCAGCTATATAGTTTTGTAATTTAAAATTAACTATAGGTACATAGTATCTGCTTTGCTTTTGTCGTTCTCAGTTACGAAGGTAAAGTCGTTAATATATTTAATACGTGATATTTTTTAGGAGAAGGAGAGCTTGTTATGACCCCGAGAGGATATATACCTCGCACTATCTTGATGCCAAATAAAGTAAAGTTCGCAAATGGTCCTTACCTATTACCAACTGACGAGGGTAGTCGAATCGGTGTAATGTATGTTCCTGGAAACGAAGGAAAAGCTGATATGCATTTTATTATTAATGGGGAAGATCAGGGTCACTGCGCACGGGATATTCCCTACCAAAACGCACCTTTGTATGCTGTTGTAGATGTTTATGGGTCAACAAAACAAGTTCGAATAGTGCAATTAAATTCTAAGTGTAAGTGAATTTTACGAAAATAATGCTTAATAATAATTATCTTTATACTCAATATATGTTATCTAGAACAAATGTTTATATGAACGTAAGTTGGAATAGTAATAATTATTTATTTTGTTACAGCTAACACATTGCAATCGCTTTGTCGGGAAGTGATTCTTCGAAAAATTGAAACAGCGGGAATCAAGAGTTTACCACTGCCAAAAAGACTGAAGAAATACCTGATGTACATGTAGGTACTCATATCTTACGGGAAATTCGAAGAATTATTTGCCATTGCAAAAAATCGAATAGTTTGTTTTCGATACCAAAAATACTATTGAAATTATAACATGGCTTCTGGATATCGCGCGTTATTAAATTCCACTTCGAATTTTTCTTTCATTTGGTTGCTAAGGTGCAGTTAAAAGTTTTTTATGGCAATTCTGCTGTTGTACCTACCTACCTACGTAAATGAAGTCTTGCATGTTTTAGTCGAAAAGGGGAGAGTGTCACTATTAACAAGTACTACTGGTTAATTGTCAAGAGCATTATGTTATGTTAATATGCCGTTAGGTACTGTACTCGTAATCTTGTTGATACGTATAAAAGTTTGTTTATTGTTGCCAATGTTTTGAGTTATTTCCGAGGTCCAAAACTTGAGATTTGAAATCGTCGTAGATTAGATAATTGGACTCTTTACTTACTATCTGATGATGCTTTTGCACATTTTTTCTCTTTGGGTGTGTATTAAATAGTATGATCGGCAGGTTCACTTGGAATTTTAAGGTTTATTAGGGTGTGTTAATTTCAACCGAGCTAACAATATTAATTTTACTTGTGCTTCTCTCGAAAGACCAAACTGCATGGAAACAACTTTCGTACACTAACACAGTATTGTCAGTTTTATTCTTTTATTTCGTCGTTGAATACCAACTTCACGTGTGTAAATATGTTCATGCACCAAAGCGAAATTTATAAAGCAATAGTATCAAAACGTACGAATGATACTCTGTGTCTGTACTTCGAACAAATGTTTGAGACGACTGTTTCCACTGGTTATATTCTTGCACTAGCGGAATATATAAGAAGTTGGTACTTTAAGATCCTTCTCCGACGATTTGTGTGATTATTGCGTTGTTTTACACGGGTTTCGATAATATACGTTTTACAAATCTCGTATAGAGGTAAAAAATGGTTTGTCAATAATTATTTGTGGTGGTAATTTATACCTTAGCATGTTTCACCTAGTGAGTAATCAACACTTGACTGACTTATGGTTTCACTGTAGCAAAGTGATTGGAATATGTAATTATGTTTAAATTGCCTCCGTTGCGACTTGAATTTGTATTTTCTGGAATTTCGACTCGAGTTTTGCCTGTGCTAAAAGATGTTATCTACATGCGTAATTATGTTTGTAATGAGTATGTGTGAAGTAATAAAACCTACGCGAAAAGGTGAATACACTCAGACGACCTAGACTAGATTCCATTATTTGTCATTCTTAGTGACCATTGTTAAGAACTCACCCTTAGTTGTGAAGATCTAAAATCTCCTTCGATATTTTGCAAAACATTTTTTTAAATGTTGAAGGCCAATATTACTTAAGGTGGTCTGAATAATTGTTTAACGTCGGTAGCCTTCAAGTTACTTGTTAAACTACAGACTGCTGATGTATTTTAAGGTGGAGGCACAGGGCTTCCAATTATAAACTTCTGAAATCCTTGTTGTAAATAGGATTATTTAAACTTCCTCTGGCGAAGGCTGTACTCGAAAACGCTTGCGGACGCTTCGCCATTTTACTAAAGTCCCTCTGTCGGGAAAACTCCAATGGACCTAACGAATCCGTGGTAATTTAACACTGAATTCCCACGTCAAAGATGGCTAACATTGAATTGATTGGCGTATTGGACTCAGTAAAAATTATCAGGGTCAAAACCATCCTAATCGAGTCCTAACAATGTTTATAACAACTTGTTTGCCTTATTTATAGGATCGCAATTGCGGGATAATTCGCTTGGAAACTTCCAATTTTATTTTTGTAACTATGCCTATAGAGTTTGATTAGCCATTATTTTATAGCTAACAGTTTTTTAATGGCAGTAGTTTGTTTGTGCTTGTATCCGTCAGCAATGTGAAAATTGTACACGTTGCCAGCTGGATGATTTGGACTTTTTGAAATTAATGTGACGGATGTCTGCTGGGCTGGAATATTATAATTTCGTATACAAACTTCTTGAAGTAATCTTAAATTTTAACACGTGGCAACCCAAATTCAACGATGTTAAACCTTTAGCAAAAGGCAGTTGTTCCTTGTTCCCTTGTTAGAGAACGCCGTGTTGCTTGGTGTAGCGGCCTGCCGCGGACATCTTTTGTATAATAATGACGAGCTACTAGTAAGAGTATTAATGTACTAATACCATTTCGCAAATATTTCGATAGACAAAATACGAAAAGTTGACAACATGGAGTCATCCAGATATCAGTATGACAAGTCGTAATAATTACGAAAGGTATGAATAAATCATATAGCGATGGGTGTAACAAGTGCGCTTTAATTGAACAATATTATTAAACTTATGAAAATAATGTGATAACTTGAATGATTAATATTATAATAATGTACATGTTTTATTCCAATAAACAGCAGGTTTCGAACCTTTGCATACAAATTGAACATGCTTATTAGATATAATGCAAAGAGAGTACTGAGATGTTGACAAAAAGACACTACACTACCAGATCAACCACACACAATTAATATAATAATTAACCAACACTAATCTTGGAACCAATAAAGATCCTTAATGTCTACGCGGAGTGTAAATAGAGTTTGGACACACCGCCATCTCCACTGCTCGCCTCTGAGATGGTTACATACATGTTTACACCTTAAGGAGAACTTAAGATAAACTGGCTCCAGAGTAAGTATTTGATGTGAGGTCCTCAGTAATAACTATATAACATGACACAGACGCCGTTACTCCATGAATAAAAATATGTACAAAGTATATAACGATTTCACTAAACATGAAATTTAAAAACTTAAAAAATATTCTCTATTTTCATTAACGCGATTAACTCCTTGCTACATAAAACAAAGAACGGGCATAGAATGAATAAGTAATCCTCCTTGATATGATACCGTACTACTACATACTTGATTGGCAATTTTCATAACTTCAAGGATTGGACTATTTTTACCTTCAGGAAGTATATAGGGGAATGTTCACAAAAGCCTCCAATGACATGTACGAGTTACTCAACCGTCGATTAAAAACTACATCAGCTAAATTACATTTATGGTCAACAACATTACATATATTTCATTATATAAACATTGTGATAACAATATGTTTTTGAAAATTTTTTATATTTAAAATTAAGACTAAAATAACGTGTCAGATCACCAATATTTTATGTACAATAACATTTTGCATCTTAGCATGTGTCCTAGACTAATTGTTTCATTAAATAATTAAAAATGTAGCAACAGAATAATGTTGTGGTGAATAACTTTTGTATAGAGATACATCTATTAAAATGTGTACATTCTTAGACTTTCAGCATTTGCTTACTTAAATATGGCGAACGGATGAAATCCTTTCAAAATTATAAACTATTCCTCGCTTATTTACTGCTAACTCTGAAATCTAACTACTTTGTGTAAGTATTCATAATTTATGTATGCTTATTCCGTGAGAATTAAAAATTACATGCTAATATTGCGATTTCACGTCATTTGTTTTCCTTACATACCGTAATTATACACGCACGTATATTGACGTACACACATGCAAAACTATTACCTAACAAACTAAACACAACAACACTCAACTCATCGGCATCATCATCTAAATAAGATATACACATAACCTGTGATAAAAATACATTAGCACTTCTGTAAACTATACACATCTATCATACAACGCAGTACTCAAGTATTTACAATAAATGAGGATAAAAAACTACTACGTAACATTAAATTGAAAACTCTATACTCCTTCAAGCTCGATTGAATACAATGTCTCAGCTAAATGATCTCAAAAACAGAGGGCAACACACTGCCCTTTGGCAGTTTACACATAATTATATCAGCTTTGCACTTAAAAACTTGGAAAAATATTATTCGTAAAATTTGTTCTAATTCTTGGTAACTCGAGAAAACTGGATTGGAAGGGATCAATTATTTTATAATATACATACAAATTTTAACAATATGCCAATAAGTAATATATTTACAAACTTCTATTTCTCCTAACGATATCCATCATGTGAAACTTTTCAAGTCGTGATATACATAAGTGCAGTATAGCTATATAGCGTGAGTTATTTGAAAGACAAGTAATTATTAGAGAATTTTTGGACTAATTTCATAACAGATACGGGGAAAATTGACACTGGATTTCTTGAAATATTTGTATACGACAAAATCAGCAATAATAATAATAATATAATTAACATGCATTTCTCCACACAACAATAGCAACATTGAAAGTACAAGCTCATGATTTAGACATATTTGGAATGTATCACTTGATCACAGAAATACTGAATTTTTGTCGAAAAATATTTCAAATATAGTTTACATTCCATTTTATTCTTTTGTAATTACGAAATGTATACACGTACTGAACTTACAATTAGCCAAGGATTCCCTTTTTACTCATAATATACACGACTCTCTACACTTCATTTGTTCATTCACGCATTATTTCCTTATAGCACATGGTTTCAGTTTTTTGTCGTCTTTTCTTTGAGAATCATGAAAACTTTGCTGACCGATATGTAAATCTTGTTTTGTTGTTTTGAGATTTTTCTAACCTCCATATTAAGGACTAATAATAGAAATAATTGCTCGATGCAGTACGCTATTCGTACGTACAATTACCTACAAATGTTCACTACTTACCTAATATTTAGATTTCTATGTACACTGGATGTAAAAATCCCTGACGACCTTACGCAATAGAGAGAAATGTAGCCTATCTCACAAGCGTACACATCAATGAATAGTTTGTACCGCCTGTAATATGTGTAATTTTTGTTATATCTTACACATTACTTCTATACTTAATTATATAGCAAATACATGTAACCTAGATTCATACAAAAACTTGGCACAATTGGCATTAGTTACTAATTACATGTAGACATTAAAATGTCACCTTTGAGCAAGATGTAACAAACAACTTACTATCAAAATAATGTATTGTATATACGAAGCACAGCAGAATCAACGGACGTTCCAGTATTTACCACATAGCATATATAGTGCGATTTGTTACATTTAAATTTATTGTCATGGTGCAAAAGTCATGGTTTAATCCATATACAATGGTATATGTATATAGTCATTGTATTATCAATCTGAAAAAAGAAAACTTAAGTCCATTTGAACAGTCTACACATTCAGGAGAGTTCTCCATAGACGTGACGTAACATATGCCGTGCTGAGAGTCAGAACCGCATAAACAATCAAATTTGTTGTCCTTTGTCAAAAATTTGTATATGATCCAAGTACTTTTGAGTGGTCCAGCCACAGTTCCAACATTAAATCATCATCGATTTAGTTTCTGCGTCAAATTTTCAATCGCACTCAAAACGGCACTGTTAATTTACAAGTCGTCCATGTGTTTTCTTTCATTTTCAGCTGTGAAGGTACTCTGGGAATCATCGATGACACGGGAGAGGGTGGGTTTTTTCAAGCTGGGAATCCGCTTTCATCCTCACAATAACGAACATCTGGTAATTATTGCGGACAGTCTAATAATTCCGTTAGTGTCACGTCAAAGGCATCATCATTGTCCGATGGCTTCACTTCAAGTAAGAAGCTGTCTTCACTGCAGTAATGCTTCAACATTTCGTCATCAATTTTGGCAATGATCCTAAATTTCAAAAAAAATACGCATTTAAATATACTGACATATAGAATGAAGGCAGCAGGAGAGTTTTTACAAAAATTTATAAACTTATACAATAACTACAAAAATATAGCAAAGAGCAGGCACAATTCATGTTGAGGCTGCATGCAACATTCAATATAGATGAAGGAGTAAAATCCCGTTAATAATGCATGTAATATTATCACACCCACACTATACATCAATCAAGCTTGACAACCAGCAGTCCGGACGAACCTGATCCCTTAAAGATTAGCCGCTATCATAATATACGCACCCAAGTACAAAATGTATTAAGTCCTGATCTCTTATTACAATTTAGATCGAAACTATAAAGGAAGCATCCATTTGATCGCTACTCACTATACTTTGCATAATATTCTGCGTAATTATTTCATGGCAGGGATTTTTTTCAATTTAACAAATCAGCTATCTGTATTGTGTGAAAGGCTATTGTGCTGCATTTAAGAGATGTAATAATTATTAACTGTCGATGCAATCCTAATGATCACTGTCTCTAATGTACATAATATGTAAATCTTGGTGAAGGAAATTAGATATTACAAATATAATGCACATGTGAATAACTATTTAAGCATTGGTGAAACCATTAGAAGTCTATAATTGTGGGCCCTTGTGCACGTATAGAATGCAAAGGTGGCGAAGTGGCGATCCACATGGCATGCCATGGTTGATGCAAATTACCAGAATCCCTTAATCACTGTATACCACCTGTGCTCATGTGCTCCTCGAAAGAATTTTCATCATCCGCACAACAATAACAGAGTGGCACAACAACAATATATAAGAGTTGTAAATAAAACTTTATTCTCCTCACTAACAATATTTTGATGAGTGCCATACTATGAACGACATAGTCGTGGTGCGGGGTTGATTTCCCTTGTGGTGCTCACAACAAGCTCACACAGCTATGTACTTTCCTCATTTATTATGTACATCTTTCGACACTCTAATCAATGAGCCAGCACTGCACCCGCTCCAATCCTCACAAATACTATATGATCAAATTCGATAAATTACAGGTAGGTAGATATGTGAACCTCCTCACAGTAAGCAATCAAAAACTTAATCACCACCACCCTCCCATCAGAACTAACGTAATATATAATGTGTCTGTAGAATTAAAAAGAAAAAAAACATCCAATCAAAGGCATTCATAGACCTCAAGACTGACTATTTTATTTCATTGCACCATCAAAAATGTAAATGAACGCTCGTGATTCCCTCATCATAAGATAAACGGATAGATTGAAATAGTAATTGAATCACACAGAGAAGAGCTAATTGAATTGATTTACCTTATACAGTTACTGTGAATTCACATTTTGAGTTAACCATTCTTTAATGCTCGTCACTTATGTACATGATGTGACTATGTACACATTATGCAGATATTACTTTTCACAGGAAAAGGCATAATTTCTTATTCTTTTTATATTGATTTAATTTATTGTTACTTCCATTTGTATAAAATTGGAAATCCAAAAATACGAGTAGAAGGAAAATGCCTGCACATGAGGAAATCAGCATTATTGTTACCTGCTCAAGCCAAGCGTTACAAATTCAGTATACAGTTGTTGTTGTGTGTGTGCTCAACAAGTTTACAACTTAATGGATCTCGCTGTTTGTATGTAGATATATGATACGGAGATCAGGATGAAGATTCTTTGTTGTTTTTTTTTGAAAATAGTGTCACTGTAAGATTATCTTCAATAATAAGAGAGACTTCTACGTTCTGACATATTCTTCATGATGAGTATCAATTCATCTGACTCTGCGCTACTGCAGTAATATAAGATTTCTCAAAACAGGATTGAGAACAAATTAAAAATGACGGCACTAAACGAAACCTTTAGCGCGTCGTTTGAATTAGGGATGATTTAAAATTAAAAAAAAAGTTTGACTGTTGTGAATGTGGAGAAGTATGATGAAGGAATGAAGACACGTGAATTTATGTCTGAGCAAGATGAAATTGATGAATAAAAGCAAGCCAATGATGAGATCCTGTTTCTTCCAAGCGATGAATCAAGCGCGCATAAAAACAAGCGTGTAAAATTTAACAGAAAATTGCTTCCTTGTCATTAAAGCTTCGCTATATCATCTTACCCTTTTCCATTCCTCCTGTATAGATTCTTGACAGAGCCCATGGAAATCTTGTATTTGTCTTCAAGCTGTATACTCATCGTTAGTATAAATAATAAGGGAATATAAAACGACAATGGCCGTCACGGTACGCCACGCAAGACACGAAAATGGCAAATGATGATGACACGATCCCACAGCGACATGATCACCAATTAGCGAAAGCCCAAAAACAAACAAAAGTGACTAAATTAGCTACACGAACAGAACAAGTTACACTTATTGGATGTATAGCAACAACAGCGACGTCTTTACGATTCGAGTGAATTTAAAATTAAAAAAAAAAACAAAAACAACGAGACAGACAAACATGTAAAAAGAGAACTTATTGAGGCAGCGTTTAAAGGGTTAAATGGTTCAAATGGTTCAAACGGTCACATGTTTTTAAAGGTCAAATGTTTTAAAGGGTAAAATGGCTAAAAGGGTAAACTGATTTAAAGGGTAAAATGTATCATAATAGGGAAAGGTCCCGCTTAGAAATACATTGAGGGCTTATAGCAACACTCTGCAGAGTAGCTCTTTTGCAGTGGATTAACACATATACAAATGAAGATACTTGAAGATGAAAATGTCCAATAAGTTTTAGTAGGCGGTCAAAATGAGGAAGCTTAAATCTGTTATAGAACTTTTTGTGGGGCTATAGGATAGAAAGTGAGGATGAGGACGGATAAACGGGAGGACTGCGGAGGTGAAAACGGAAGATGAGAGTATAAATAGTTCTGGGTGTTTGATTGATTATAGTGAAAACTTACGGCTGACAAGAGGCTGTAGGTAGATGGTGGAGCGAGATGAAGTGGCGTGAAGGCATCCTCCGAATCCTGGCGGACATAGACCATGATTCGGTCTGAAGGGTTAGGATGGAGTCTGATTCTTTTGCTGGATGGTGAACCAAATACGCTATCATTGGAAACTCCATTTGAGTCTAAGCCGACTCCCTCCTTCTTCTCACTGTGAATTCAAAGAAGAGAAAAGTCATAAATCATCGTCAGGCATGACAATGGTCCGAATGGCATCTTCCACTCCTCGCCTATAATCTCTCCTATTACACTATCCTCCATACATACGCCAATCAAATCAATAGGATTCATACGTGTGTACTACACACATACAATAATCCTCCTCCTCTCACACACTCGCAGACTCATCGCATCTATAGAACTTCTCAAACCAAACAAGTCCATCAGCATTTCAGCATGGATCCACAATCCACAGCCTTATTTAATACTTTTCTATCCTCGTCACAAACCTTATCCTCGATTCTCCAAACATCTATCGCGTCCTAAAGTAAATAAAGGCGGTGCAGAAAATATCCAAATTCTAATAATCCTACACGGGAGTAATCTCTGCTGACACGCATACTAATTCTTCAAATTCAGTCGCGACTCTCACATCACGTCTTTTTTTTTTACCTTCTCTGTCACACGCTACTAAGAAATCTGGTGTCGCAAATCCTGCCAACGTATTTCCCTCTGATTGACGCTTGTCATTCATGTAACGATAACCAAACATTAATCTCTTGGTCAAAATCCCCTTTCCTAACAAGCGACAAATACTATTTGAGATACTCAAACCCAACCCTTGCATCATCAAGCTCCATAATGCATACATGTACATTCAGTCATATAATACATTAGAGCTTCAAAAAATAAGTCATGGCTTCCTTTTGCTGCAGCAACTAATTTAATTAGATCTTATCAACTTGTGTGGCCACTACAAATCTCATGTTCGACTGCCTCAACTATACTTGGTTCCACTCTGCACATCTGATTCCCATCTCTGCATTCTGGCAAACATAGTCTCATTTCAAGTCTATTTTCATAGTCCAGACAGATCCCTCGCATTCCTATATACTTCCAGCTAAAACCATTTTCGTCCATTTCAAATACGAAGACTCGCTATAGTAATTAAATTCCCAAACTAGAATTCAGTGATATGTATCTTAAATAACATATTCTGCTTAGAAAACAACCTTCTCAGAAGATATTTGCCACCGAGCCAGTTGTTATTGGAGTGAATGAGATATGCGGTATCAATAGACTAATCACTATACATACTGCTTTTCACAAGATTTCTTCCTATAAGTATAATAATTCAATTGATCATCATTTTCGATAGACCATTTGTCCTGCGTCAACATTTTAAGTGCATGCAAACTGCCGTTTAAAGGAGAAACTACGTTGAGTAATGTTAATCCCTTGGTGATCTCATAGTCTTTACACATTGGAGTCTTATCAGTGTAACTTCCTGAATAATTCTAAACTCCCCTAATAATAATTCTATGGACTCCCAGGCTATTTGTAGTATTTTCCATCTTCTCTAACTGAATTATTTGCAGAATTCATGGCCAGAAATTATCCAAGCCCAATACTAATTTGAGCACATATGCCTAATACAAGTTTTGGTTGGATCTTGATGAATGTGCAAGCTATACTGTCTCTATCTCTATAGCATGAAAATCCATCGAAGATGAGACGGCGGTTTGTTACAATGCGTAACTATACAGTAACTTTTGCATCACATTAATTTAAGCATGTTGTTGAAAAACTGGAAGAAAACGAAGGGAAAATAAAGAGCAGGGAGATTTGATGTAATGATGACGATGAGTTTGGTTGGTATACTGTAAGTATAGAAGTAAGAGTGGTAAAGGATAAAAGGAGGGGGAATTAGGAGGTAGACGGAATTGAGCATAGCTTTTAAATACAATACAACAAGTGGATGTTTCAGGTGAGAGGAAACCGCAGCAATGTGGAAGATAATGAATATTGCTGCTCTAAAGGAGGGACTATGCCATTGAAAAGAGCATTATTTCCAAGATGATGGCATGTTACACTTTTCGGAAGTCAGAGTAAATAATGATTGCTACATAGAATGTACAAGATATAAATGTTGCGGGTAAGTGGATGAGGAGAGGATAACATATGGGCATAAAACATACGGATTTCCATAGGCAGTGCTCGCACACTGAGCCCATAAAATCCTAACGCAAAGGTATAAGAAACTTTTAGAGAGGAGTAGTACAACAAGTGTAAATTAATGATGATGGTAATGATAATAATTTAGCGGATGTGGTACGGCAGGGAGCTTCGTTGGCAAATAATAATATCTATACTTATACCTTCAGTTCAGATGACTCCTCTGTAGGTATTACTTGGACGTGTAATACACTAATAATTCTCTCTATTAGTTCTTGTCTCTCCTATATACTCACTTCATATATATCTGTATGGCATTTGGAGAATATAAAAGGTAAAAATCTGAAGGATCACCGTCTGGGTCTCATCGTCAGTCATGACTTACAAAAGGCACATTATATTATTAGAAGGGATGGAATTACATATGTGGCAAGACAATTAAGCATATAAAAAGTTTCTGCATGATGGACTGGCGTTGTTCATTTGGTTTGGAGTGACTATCTGTACATATGCACGTGGTTCACCATAGTGTGGAGAGAGCGAAGTAGAACAATAATTTGAGAAAAAAGCATACAAACCTATAAACATCTTTGATGGTGAAAAAAAAACATTCGGAGATACGCATGAACATTGGACCTCGGAAAAGGCAATATGTTGAAAGATTTGAAAGGGCAAAGACAAACAAAATGAAGAGAGTGTAATACAGATGAAGTTGAAGAAGAAAGTAGTAAGTAGTATAGGAATGTAATAAAGTATAGCATTTTGTAATAGAGTAGCAATGTAAAATAAAGACGAGAAAGAAGATGAGATTAGGAAGGTGGCTGGTTCTTACTTGGTGGTTGCGGGTGGTGGAGACGTCGTTTGATGGCATCCATTGGATCGGGCATAGGGAGGAGACTCAGGTGGGAAAGTGTTGTGAAACTTGAGGATGGCGGGTTGAGGGGGCGGAGGCGGGTGGGCGGGCGTGTTGGATCCCGAAAGAGAGGCTCCGCTCCCAGACCCACAACTCTGGGGTGAAGACTCTGACCCCAAAACTGTCACTGACACTGAGTTCGTCTGAGAATGCATCTCTCCGGACGGCACACTAAAATCAGGATTTTCGGCAAATTTTAATTGCCATTCCATTCTTTTCCAATTTCATTCTTTTCTCATTCGTTCAGTTCGTGTTTCCCTACTACTTTTTCCAAAAGCCCTATCCCAACTTCAAAATAACTTGAGAAGAAATAACTTGAGAAGAAATAACTTCAAAAATAAATCCCTATTACTCCAAAGTGAAATCCAGAAGCAGTTTCTTCAAAAAAATCAGTTTTTCAAGTATTTATTGTTTCAAAAAATTGTTTTCAGCAATCTAATAATTATATATTCATACTATTTACAAGTCGATGAGAGGGGACACATTGAGTACCAAACTTATATATTTATGTAATTATTACATTCATAAATCATCATATCATTTCCATTCATTACGTCTCCTAGTAGTACTTTATGACTCCAAATATTTCACAAAACTCCACAATTAATTATCTATTTGAACTTTAGCCTATGCGGTTTCTCAACTTACTGCACAGGTGTGTGTATTAAATACTAAATAATAAAAACTGCATTATTACTCTGCTACCTTCCTTGTCATACCAATCAGAATCATTTCTGTCCAAACCATATGGCTCCTAACACTCTCACACAAGTATAGAATGAAGAAGGGGAAAAGTTGGAGAGTTAGTCAATTTTGTATATTGGAGTTAGTCCTTTAAATCTCCTCAATTATATATGAGTTTCCTCCCTTCACAAAATCCTCGCACGAAATCTCTAAATTGTCAAGTCAAGAGAAACGACGATCAAAGATCAAATTGAGATGGCAAATTTGTTGTAATCTTCTAAAATAATAATAATAATAATAATAGTAACGTCGTCATGCGATGAGGAAGGGGAATCGAACATTCCTTTACATACTAAAGAAGAGTTCATTAAGCCACCGTGAAAGCCTTCGTTCGCCTCCTCTTCCTTCGATCAAATGTCACTCGGGACTATTGCCGTTATTCCCTTGATCATTTCGTCATTTCCCGTTACTTACAAACGATAACAATTTGCCATCTCTCTCCAACTTTTTTTGTCTCCCTTCGCCTATAATACACCGTCAGCATCATATGTACTTTCCCAGACCCTAATCATAGCTTCCATCTTGCACAACCCCAGCTGCATACGCTGGTTGCTACAAGTTTTTATGACACAACAGGTTGACGATGTATAACCTACACAGTTATTACACAACAGATGAGGACGCTCAAGTCCGCTATACATGCTTCTTCACATGTAACTCTCAGCTTGACCAAACTAACTCGTACAATGAATCTGACCGTTAACGAAACCAAATGACCACTCGTACATTACACTTTTGGTAAAAACAGGCTGCATCTGGGCTTATGATCATCGTCGTAAAAAATTAGCGTCCCCGTGAACCGTTAAATTTAATTGTCTACAAAGTACTGATTATATAATAAGCTCCATACTTTCTAAGCTCCATACTTTCATAAACATCAACTTATTGAGACGGACAAGAGTCCCAAGGATACGGATTTAGCTTTACTGATTCCATCCATAATAAAAGACTTATTGTGTTGTAATAAGGGTTTGAATAAATCTGACAAGGTCGTTCTATTACAGGAAACGGAGCTTAGCTTGGAAAGATAATGATTCTTAAGGCAGTTCATTGTACATATATATTTACAGATTAAAATATCCATTAAATATCAATATCAAAAAAACTATATGTAGAGAAGCTGATGGATGTAGAAAATATGGGAAGAGAAACGAATCTGGAGAGGGAGTTAATGATTCATAATGATTAATCATTACTGCCATCCAACGCATTTGTTTATACTGAATTATTTTCGAAAGATACAACTATAACTACAAAGTTTCCACTGACATACGAAAACAACTTATTGTTCAGCCTTCCAATGTATTTGTCAACACCTCTGAGGTAATTACTGGTTAGCCCTCTACACTGAAATAGATAAGCTTGTACGACAAAAACTCCTATTTGTAGACTATATACTACACAGCGTGAACTATATAGTTATTATAAGCTCCCTGCTGCACCACACCAAAAAATATATATTAATAATAATAATAATATATAAATATAATCTAGTATATCTATATGCTACTACTTATAACTGAAATCGCCAAGAACCAGTCTCAACGACCGATCCATGAAGACTTTCGTCTATCTGGGAGAACTCATTCACCTAACTGTAATAATTATATGTACTATTTGTCAAAATCTTGGAATGAACTTATTAAAAATAATTAAAAATCTACAGAGAAACGATATGATAATTCTTTTTGTGCTCATAAGTTTTTGTGCAGCAACGGATGAGCATTGTGGTACTCTTACAATTAAACTTTGCTGTTTAGTAAATTTTTGTGTTGTGTTGTGTGTGGGCCTGGGGCATTGCAGGAACTTAGAGGGAATTCAGTATACATTGACCATTGAGCTCACTTAAAGGGTTGACATAGTGGCTCTGGCCAGAATAAGAGTGGAAAGGTTTGCGGATTCAAGAGGTTATGAGACTGGGGAATAAAGGAATAATTATTGATGATGATGAGGAGCGCGAGGAGGGATGACGATGTGATGATTGATTTAAAACGAGGTATAGAGTGCAAAGAGACTAAAAATAATAATAATAGCAAAAACACTATGTAGAGACAGAGAGACAAGGGGAATGACATTTGGGGTATTGACAAAGCGCGGATATTTGGTGAGACACATAGTGGAATATTGTGAGGATGCGCAAGGATTAATTATGTTGGCCTAGGCGATATATTTCTATATAGTTATATGTGAGTTTTTGCTGGTCTTTGTAAATGTACGGAATGACACGTATAGTGATAAGAAGAGGTGAAGTAGTGAACAGTGAACAGGAGGAAAAAAGACAGCCAGGAATCAAGACAATCCACAGATAATGAGTTCTGCTCCCAGTCACAACATCATCAGTTCCAGTTTGGGTGTGGGGGGTAAGTCACAGGTAGCGTAATTAGCACATTCCCTCGCCTTCAAAGGCCAAACCGAAAAAAACAGAAATGATGAAGAATACTACTTATTGTTTCTTAAATATCTTGAGGACAGACATTCGTGAAAAAAATGACACAGTTAGAACAAGAGTTACACTTCTTTTTTTTTAGTTTTCATATAAACAGACCAGAGAAAATTGGGTGACACAGGCTTTCATCCATTGTTTCAATTACATAAACATATTTGGTCAAAATCAAAATAAAAACAACAATATTTCGTCTTTCTCTGCAAGCACCAAAACGATATTCTACATTGGAATCCAACCCCAACTACCAGTTTTAAGGGCATTTCGTTGAGGAAATTTCACACAAAAGTTGAGAAAAAATCAAGAAGCTATAGATACAACAGTAACAGTCATCCATTACAGATATAACGCAGTACGACTACGCTACACCCAAAATTAACAGAGCAATCAAAACGTCAAACTTACCCCGAATGATCAGAACACTCGCTGTTCGTACCGTAGCCCAGGCCAAACTCCAGCGAAGTCAGCTGAAACGACAAGGATACAACATTCAAAGTATTTCATTAACACATTGTATTTACCACCAAAAAAGGTACTTGCACATGTACGTACTTGGCTCATATAGCTTTACAATCAATGAAATCACTTACTTTCATTAACTTCCCTTTCTTCCCTTTCTTTCATTGTTTCATTAAATTCAATCATTCAAATTAGTTCTATTCTGTTCATCATTTCATTCAAATTAATTCGATTCTGTTCATTGTTTCATCAATTAATTCTATTCTATTCATTATTTCATTCAAATTAATTCTATTCTATGCATCTTAATCCATTCCTATCAACCTCCCAATAAGCTTGTTTTATGTGTGTGAGATGAGAGATCCGCTGTCAATCTGACATTTAAATCAATAATAAATAATGCCACACGCGATTCTTTCTACTGGACTCGTTCAAAAACCGTCCTTGCACCTTTGCTTCGACATGGCTGGAAAATGAGATGCAAGATGAAATTAGTGGAGAGGAAGGTCCGCGAAGATCTCCGCAGAACGGGTACAAGTGCAGTTTCTGCTGTTCTCGATAATTTTGTGGACGTCGATGACAAGGAGAGTATATAGTAAAGTAAATAGTAATAAGTATATGAGAGCCTGAAGAAGTATGGACAAGACTACAGACCGCAAACTGACGCGTCTCATCAACACTTCTCAAGCATTGGGAATTATTACATATCTGTGTGCCCATGCAATAAGGGCTAAAAGAGCCTCTTTTTCAGTCAGACTGAGAGATGGGAAGGGTTGAGTAAAAATGTAAGGGAAGATGGTTATGGCATGCGAGATCAAAGAGCCTGATTAGACAGAAGCGAGTAGACTAACCATGAAATCAGATTCGTCAGAAGAAGTCTCACACTTAATTATTAGGTAGATTGAGTTGCCTGTTATAATTGCAATTACGCTTTACCCAAACATAGCTCTGGTCTTTACAAACACCTAAAGGATTTGCTACCACGGACTCATGGATTACATTGAAATCTATATATGTGAGTAAGTTCCTATAGTATTACGCCTTCTCCTGTATATCATCTTTTCTTCCACGGGCGATGCAGTTTGGTTGAAAGCCAAACTGATTACTATAACATGTTTCACTCCGCTAAAAAGCGGTAAAAAAACAAAAGTTCACACACTAAGGAATATCAAATGTGAGTAGATATGGAGGAGTTCCATGAGGAGAAGCCATATACAACTAACTGCTCACTGCTCTGTCTTTAATGGTCTCAAGAACCCACCAATGTTAAATACACCAGAATGCCATTCCGAACTCCCCACAACTAATTTGCTATACGGTGTAATTATCCGTTAACACAACTGGAGTAAATTGAAACTGAAACTATACTAAACTTATCTATTACACTCATTTCTGCAGCCTTCAATCTCATTCTTAAATTGTTCCAACTCTCAGCCAGCTCGCCTTCATTAAATTAAAACCCTATCTTTTTTCCCGTCATCCTCTCTCTCTATCTCTCTCTCTCAATTGCTTATTTATTTAAGAAATTATCCACGCAAAAATTAAAACTCACAAAATCCTTTTGTGTGTATAGCCAAGCTCTCGGACAATCCTTATTACAGATACGTACATATGTTCTGGCACTTAATATAATCCTACAATAATAAGCAATAATCCCATGCTCAAATTCTCAAGACAAGTCCTCATACATACGTAGAAACTATCGGAACACAAGTATAGAGTCGTAACAACTTCTCCATCACCACAGGAACCCCCACAGCAGAAAGTTCTCAAGAAAATACTCGTGGTCATAATTATAGAGATAATAGCTCAGAACCGTTTTGATTAATTATATTTACTTCTTCCTTTTCCCCTCATTAATTTATTAATTTCTTCCCACTCACTAGCGCATCTTCTACAATACCAACGCCGTGTCCTAACCATCGCCATCTTTCTTTGACAAGCTAATTTACATACAAGAACAAACCATCTCCGTACAATCTAAATACTATTACAGCTGCATTTTTTCCATCTGACTATGACATGAGTTAGCACCTTCACATGTGACGTCGACATTTCCAAGAATTGTATTTGTGTCGGTACAAAAGTTACAAGTACAAAAGTTACGAATACAAAAGTTACAAGTATAAATATGCTCCAAGTGTAGGAATAATTAATTAACGTATTAGCGAAATCATAAATGATGGATTTCCTCGTTGCTGCAAAGAGACGGAAGGCCTGAACTGAGAAATGAATTGTCGTAGAATATTGGAGAGAATTGAGTTTCGACAGATTATCGAAAGATTGAGCATAGTAATACGTAAGCAATATGGGAATTGGACACTGACAAGGAAATATTTTAGGAAGAGTAATAAAAAGTGACAGGGCCAAATCATAAAGAGCGTATGTGACAAGTGAATGAGATGAGGACGACACACACAGGAGAAGCGGTTTTGAAAGTTCTCCTATCTGTAATCTGTAGTCCCTTGAACATCAATCTTTGAGCTAAAGGAAGGCGAAAAAATGGCGACAGAAGCGAAAGAGACTGAAGGCCTGTTGATGGGACAGATTGCTATAGCATGCAAATAATTGTTTTATACACGGCGCTTCTAATAATATTAATTAATACACCCTAATCGAAAACATTGATCTATGTAGGTCTGCAACTTTCTATGACGAATGCATTTTAATTTATCTCTCCCCTGCTCACTGCACTAATCTCCACTGTCAGTACATCACTCATTTATATGCTTCTCCTTCAAAACAATTCAAACACACTGTGGCTCCGCGTGAACAAACAACATTGGGAACGTGAGACTCGAGAAAAACAACTAGTTGGAGCAATTAAATTTGAGTAAAAATGGTTTCCGTATGCATTCCCATATGTGCGGAGTCTGAGCGAGATATGCAGACATTCTTCCACACCAAACACGTCCCTCATCCAACCAACCAGCAAAAATGTCATTACCCCAATAACTCATGATGATGATTATTATTACATCTACTACTCTGTTTACGTAGATAGATACATATAAGTTTGTATCTGTAGATCTCAATCTCAATATTTACATAGAATCTATATAGTATGTATAGCGAGTATCTATATAGCTCAACAACATGGACTTAGCCAGGCCTTGTGCACACTCGCCATCAGGATTACTGATTTTGGTTTTTTGGTCCAAGCGGACGCAACTCCACATCAACATCAACACACAGACACTCGCCATAAAGGAAAACAGAATTATCCTAACTGTACGTGCAGTCATAAAAGACCGGTTAAATAACTCTTGCTAATATCCCTTTACAATCACTTCATGAATCTAATTTACTTTCACAAATATATATATTTCACATTTCAGATATATATATATATATCTGTATATGACTACATAGGAATAATTTCTCAAACATAATTACAAGTAAACAGAGAAAATGAAAAAAAAATTGAATAAAAACAATATATGAGCCAAGTACATGAATATGCGATTGAAGGGAAAAACTAATTATACTCCAATTACTACAGAGTATAAAAATAAGAATAAATAATATGTGTGGTGTAATCGAATCAAAAATGCATTTACATTAAAAATACTCACCTTGTCAAGGTCTTCAGCGGGTGTGAAGAGAACGGGAGCTTTGGTCATATCACTCATGGTGTAGAACTCGGAGCGCTCACAAGGCGAGTGGTACATCTCGTCCATTTTCCTCTTTCCCGTCGCAGTCAACTTTCTCTTCGCGGCTCGCCTCTCCTCGTCCCGTGTTTTTCTCTCAGCACCCTTCAATTTAGGGAGAAAAACAGTTGATTTAAACAAACTTGTTCCTTTTTAGTTCGTACAGAGCATTGAAAAAGTATTTCCATGGTGCCAGTAGAATGCATGCGTGTTCATATATGCAATGTGTTCATATGTTGACGACATATAAGATTAAGCGCATTTCATCATCACCACCATCATCACAATATCACAAAATCCCCTAATTCCATCATCGTAATTGATGATAAACTATTGGGATGACTTTTCTGAGGATGAGGATAGCCAATCCAGTCAACTGTGCTTATGGTAATCCGCATGAAAGCAACTGCGCAATTTCTAGTAATATTTAACTCCTTTAAACAATAAATGGCCTTCAAATGGAGACTTCTATTACGATAAGAGCTTCTATTATTCTTTTAAGAAATGGGGATGCAGTACTAGAAGCACAAGGTATATGGATATATTATTCTTGAAGCTTTTTAGTGTAAAATACTCATGTTCATATGTGCAAAAGATCTCTTATTGAGTCCAAAGATCTCTTATTATGAGTCCAGCAATATTGATGGCAATGAAAATGGTAGCTCAAACTCTCCAAAACAACTCTCAGGAGAATCTTATAGTGACTGTCGATGTTTTGGAATTATTTTGATCCAGCCAAATGTAATAAGGCTATGGATTTTTTGACTGGAGCGTTATTTCTTTTGCAGTTTTTCTCATCTGTGCATGGACGAAAGGCTGAAGACACTAATTTCCCCCGTTCCTTCCTTCGCTGCATAACCAGCAACTAAATAACCATCTGTCAGACTAATAAGATAATATAAGGATGGAATACCTCCTTGAATATAATTAACGTCAATAAAGGGAAATAATAACCAGAAAACGTCAGCCATTTCAGCTCACATGTACTATCTTCGCATATGAAATGATGATGGAGGAAAGGATTTGGAGAAGAAGGAGTTGGACTCACATAGAGGAATATCTATGTGTATGTACTGTAGTATACATGTGTAAACGAATGTTGTAATAAGTTAATTCATCATATCCTACACTTGAAGAGCTTACAGAAGAGCCTAATGGATTCCACCACGGTGGACAAGCGTGAGGAGGAATTATCTTATAACCCGAAGGAATTTATTTTCAAAAAATATGAAATTCCCTTCGATTTTCTCAGCTCTGAATCACACTGAAGAGCGGCAGGGAGTCTCTCAATATCACAAGCATGCGAAATCCGCCCTGAATGCAAATTGAAAATTCTTTCTGGGTGAGCTGTTCTCATTTTTAACCTTTTTCCACCAAACGCTCAAGCTTCTCATCTCTATACTCCATATGTTCTGTAGTAGCTACTCTACTCAATCTTTTCTCCATTACACTTTCAGCACAAAATTAACAATTCAAAATTACTCTGACAATTTCCTTTGCATATCAATATGTGAACGAATTTAGATTATGGGGGAGGCTACTGGTGAGAATTACGTTGATTTAAATGTAATTATTAAAATGTGGATACTTTGCCTTATAACAATACACATCTTTCGCAACAATCCTCCGTCATTTCCATCAAAATTCCGTAAATATAAGTAAACAAACAGAATAAAATAGTGATAATAATTCATTATAAATCATTAAAATACTGAGAAAATGTTTGAGACATGATTGACGCCTGATTGGAATCCCAAATCCAGATGAGCTAAATTCTCTCTCTCTCTCTCTCTAGCATAAATGATGAACTTGATGAGTTCCTCGTAAGAATTTATAAAAGCAATTTTGTAAAGCAAATACCTCATCGGTTGTTGCAAGTGTAGAGAGGTAGAAGAATAAAGAGAATCTTTGAGTTTGAAGATGAGAGGCTGAGGAAAGAGTTTGGAGATTGAAGAAAATCGCCGTTTACTTTGTTGTGCGTTTATAATTAAAAGATTGGAGGTTATCACGGCTGAAGTAAATTTGAAACGGGGCTGAACCGCCACCTTTGCCGGACAAAAGTGAGTACAGAACGCCCATCGGCATGGCACCTCCGTCTCTTTACTCTTTACCTCGTATATGAGATTTTGACTAGAATATTATTAACCAGCAGAGAAGAGATTCAATTGATCTCGAGCAAGAAGAAGAAGACAAGAAGTGAGATCACGACTTGATAATTTGGGCTAATTAATAGGAAAGTCTGGTATTCGGAATATTTCTGCCTGATACAGAAACCTATGCAGTTTCTCGTAAACGGCGTCAGGACGCGAGAGTAGATTCTGTGTACGAGGGGGAGAGATGGAAATTATAATTTTTAAAGGTAATTCCCATCCGTTCGTGGTGATTGGCTCCGTTGTTGTCCGAGTCGAAGCCCAGCAAGCTTAAGCCATAGGGATGCGTATACTTTTGAGGGATTAATATTCTCATCGTAAATACAGATCAGTCAAAAACGAGCAAGAATCTTTACATCATCTCTACCATCATCACACACACACACACTCACAATGGAATAATCTATCAGACACATAACAATTACATGCCCCTGAAATAATAAGGAGACTCATGAGCTTGGGAGTTTGGAAGAAGAGAAGAAGACGAGGAGAAGAGTAGAAGAAGAAGAAGAAGAGAAGCTAATAATGGTTACCCTTAATCAAACCTTGACCATATGTACATATTACAAATATATGTACTTATATAGTCGCAGTACTTGGATTTCTCAGGGAACCAGCTTGATCAGCAAACTACTAATATTATTCATGTGAGAGTTAGCACTCAACATGGAGGTAATTGGTAGTTTTATGGTACCAAGTAATAGCTTTTCCACCGTGCAGCTCAACTCTCAACTCATCAATTTTCCTCATCTTTATTTCGTTCCATAAATTTTTTCTAACTGCACAGTTACTTTGGCCTAACTATCAGCCTTCTTATACGTCCAATACTATATGCATGGATTTCCCTCGTCCTGCAAAAATTCACTTGTCCTCCTGTATAGTCAGACACTCTCAGACACTCCGCCATCTAAATCTATCCACCACGAAATAATAACGATGAGCCATTTCCAAACTTGCTCGTCCGCCTTATTTACAACCGCCGTCGTCGTCGGGATTTTCCACGGCAAAAAACAATCAAAATCCATTTATTTGCCGGGTAGGGAAGGCGCATAATTAGAATATTATCCCCGAAATATCACACTTGAGTGCAAAGAAATCAAGTTTATTGTTGAGTCCAAAGGTGGAAAATATATGATTCCTTTGGACTTGGAAATGGAAGGATGGAGAGGTGCTGTTCAATTAAAACCCTTAAGAAAGAAAGAGCGAGAGAAAGAGAGAGAGAGAGATAATTTACTTGTGAAACTGATTGATAAAAAATTTGGAGAAGAGCTGACATATGGGAAAGGACAGCGAGATGGTTGAGGGAATTCAACGGGTAGACGTGCAGTGACGAAAAATACAAAGAAATTCATTTGTTATGCAGCGTAGCATCCATGGAGTTGGCAGGAGGGTGAGTGCGATGAGGCCAACTTAATATTTTTAAAGATAGCTACAAAGAGCGAGTTGTACACTCCTCCCGTGTGATGGAAACATGAGGAAAATTTAGTTTGCGAGTCGCGTTCTCCAAAGAAGAAGAAGGAGACGAGGAAGATTCAGTATAAATAAGATTGGTATATTTTCCCAAAAAATACGTACTGAGTTTTTCGAGATAAATTGGTGGACAGCTACCCTTGCACACTACTCGGAATCTTCTTCTTCTCCTTCTTCTCTCACCGTCTCTTCTACCACAACACACAAGCAAGCGTCTTCCTCTGAAATTAAGCTGCCAACTTTGATTGACACTTTACACAGCAACCATTTCCCTCCAATGGAAATTATACACATTCTATATGGAAAGTACAAAAGTGACTCCGTGTCTCTCCCTCACTGATAGATCATCACATCACCTTACATCATAGTTTACAATACACGTACAACGGACCACCTCTCATCCATACTTTGGAAATAATAACTCTTGGAATTTTTCGCTTTTTTCCCTCGCTCTCTCTCTATCTCTCTCTCTCTCTTGACTGTAAGAAAACATTTAAGAAAAATATCACAGAACCCCCAGAGTGTCGCATCAAACTCAAGTATGAGCTTTTTAATGGAAGTCAAGTCAAGTCAGTTATTATATATAGGGAAGGAGCGAGGATTGAAGGTATATCAAGTAATTGTTGCCAACTTCCCGTTCCAGCGCACAACCGTCGTCGTCGTTCCGTACACAACAACCAGACTGACAACTTATCTTTCATACATCACTTGCTGTAAATCCAACTCTATTACTCACATATCAATAACAATAAACAACACCTTTATTACTACAACTTGTCATGAGTAGCCTGCCTTCTCCATACAACTTGTACATTATCGCTTCCCTTCACAAAAGTATTATCGCTGTCCTGAGTTCATATCTCTCATAAGTTGACGGAAAAGCGTGAATCGAGAATAGCACGAGTATAGTGCAACAATACTTTTTATATGTACAAATTATTCTTACAACGGACACATTCAATCCATATTGTCCCTCTCTTATTAACTTAACTCAACTTATATCTCAACTCTTCTCAACTTAACTTGTGTGTCTCTCCATCTCTTCCCAATCCAACCACCTGTCCGAACCGAACCTCACGTCTCGCAATAATGACATATTAAGCACCTGAAAGTGACGAACTATACAAGTCACACTCATGGATCCAATTATAAAGTGAATGAACATCTGAACATGGACGAGATAGGATCTGTGTCGTGGCTGCGGAGCTAAATGGAATAAGCGAAATGCAGGGAATTCATCGCCCTTGGAGCTCACTACTAGACGGAATGGAGGAAGAGACAGTCGATTTGTGAATTATGTTAAGCCTGTCTATTCCCTTCATCAATCAAACCCTTGAATGGAAACCAATATGAGTGAAGTGACATTGAGGGAATCCCACCAAGGCAGGAAGAGCAGGACGCTATTCGACGGAGTTGTGCTGCCGAAGAGCCAACCAACACTTAAGAAGGACTCCGGAGCTCGAGTCCTCTGCATCAGTCTACCACTCATGGGACGAAGCCACGCTCAGCCCCTCTCTTTGTACACAACAGCATAATTAACATACAAAGGATAAAGCACACATACTGTGTGAGAAATAACACTTGATTCGGCCAATAAGTCTCCCCTTTCCGCTATAGTAGTCTCTGCGCTGATGGTGGTGAGAACATAGATTGCGCCGTCACAAACCCCAGCACCAACGAGACTGTTGACGATCTTCCAGGACCAAACACTACCGCACGACACGACTAATATCTGTAGTTACGCTACCGCCTTAACGCTCTATACACATCTCATCACATCCTCCAAACAGATAACTCAAGTGATAAAAATACCCCCATTCGGTTCCTCCTGGGCATATCAGCATACGCATGTATACATACTACATGAGTGAATTTAGGATATTAATGTAATAGTAGTGAGTATAGCAATAGTAAGACTAAAATTGTGTGTGCCATAATGATTGGCCCACACGTGTTTGTCAATTCATATAGACAGTCTAATAATTCTGTGAATAGACATGTAAATGTGGTTGCTGGTTGTTGTTTGTAGTTGAAATTGAGACCGTGCATAGGAACATTAACTATACTTGAAGTTAGTATAACTATGCTTGAAGTTAGTATAACTATACTTGAAGTTAGCATAACTATACTTGAAGTTAGCATAACTATACTTGAAGTTAGCATAACTATACTTGAAGTTGGTATAACTATACTTAAAGTTGGTATAACTATACTTAAAGTTAGTATAACTATACTTGAAGTTAGCATAACTATACTTGAAGTTAGCAAGTGTCTATGTAGAGTAAAGTAAAGTCTAGAGATAAGTAATAATAAGAATAAGAAGAGCTACTACTACAGGGAGATATGCATGTGGAGAGAGATGGAGCGCGGCTGGCTTTTACATTTGCATGGGATGTCGTAATCGTAAATTAATGGCGACCCATTAAAATAAAGTTCTTGTGCATGTTTACGAGAGATGAAGGAGAGATGCGTGTCGTGTGTGAATGTGCAAGTTTACGGCTGCTTCTCCTTGCTAAATCACATATAAGTATATAGATATATATATACCCTTTCTGTCCCTCATCCTAACGACTGCGAGACATTAAACAAGACGACCGTCAGACCAATCTTCGCCTCCAAGTTTGCATTGGGAGAGAAGGGATAACCAACCACTGGATCTCTTTCTAATAGTCGCTCCTCTCCATCCAATCTTCATTTCGTCCCTTCCACTTTATCCCTTTTATTTTAAAGCCTCATCAAATAACAACATTATATTCTCCCTAATCTAATGTAACATGATTTGGCATTCCAATCACGATAAAACGCAAGAATTTGGACTTGAGATGCCTTTGTAATTTATATGATTTATATTCCACTGTAGCAGATAATGAAAGCAATGAGCTGGGGATATTGTTGGTGGAAGAATAGGACGGCTGAACGGCTGAATAATATCTCTTCCATTCCAACAATTATTCACATACACTCATGACAAACAGTTGAAACATTGAGACTCTCAAAATATGCACACACACACCAAGCTCCTGATGATGACGAGGAGGAAAACAAGCCACATCTTTTTACATTATGCATTTCTTTACTTTACGCGATAAATTTTTTTAATGATAAAGCATGACGACGGCTGTCTTTATCTTTATTTCTCCTTCGCAATCCAGGTAATAAATCTGCCTATGCTAACATTGCTGTGGATCACAAGCGTTTTTTTCCTTGCCAGAAGTCGTCAAACACATCATTGGCTCTCTTATCATTATGAACACAAGGAGCAGGCAAACAAAGAAATATCAATAGGATAGACTCCCATTCAGAACCACAGATTCGCAACGACACCATTAAATTCACATCAGTCCGTACGGTAATTCTAGACAAACTAATTCTCCATTAACTCGAGTCACTCGAGAGCATTTTTATCAACTTGATTTCCCGCACAGCCCAACAACAACTTAAATCAACCCATTTCCACTCATAATTCTTTCCCTCAATTAAATTCCTCTATCCTCAATGCTAATAGAATCGGTCAGGATAAACAATGATATCGCTTTTGCACATTAATAACAGTCAATCATTAATGATCATCACAATTGACCAAGATGGCACTACCTGGGTTTTCCCCACTCAACATTTAATTCCATCGCAATTAATAGTCCTGAGGAAATCTTCTTTTACGCAATTAGTCCTGTTTCTCTTGTCGAAATGAATTCAATCTATATTCATCCAGTATATAGTCATATAGCATTAGCATAGTATATCCTACATTGTTAGTTACATCCTGCATAAAGACTTCATAGACATACTTTATACGAGTATCAATTCTGCTCTAAAAGTCAGTGACGATCCTAATAAGAGATAAATAATCGGCCTTACAGTAGGTTCTGTGTTCTTTCCATGGAATGGCATCTAAAAATTATTGAAGTGGCCGAAGTTGGAAGGGAAATTCCTTGTGTCTATAATCTCTTGAATATTTGCATGTTGTTTGTGTCCTCATTGGAGCTTTATGACTGTGGAATAAAAGCAGGAGGAATGCGTGGACTTTGGCTTGTGACTGCATAGATGGGAGTAATTAATTAGGAGGCTAACTATAATGAGACTTTGTACTTGGTGTGTTTGTGTAAAATATTATGGGCAATACCTTGTCACGCATGTAAGAGTTGAGGATTGAGGCTGATATAAAATATTTATTGAATAAGTATATGGGGATGGGATATGTGGAATACGTAGCAGCCGAAAAGAACGAAAATCAGGTTCGGTGGACTGGAGCAGTACTATGTGTAAGTGTATGTGTAAGAAGTATACATGTATGTAGATGGCTGTAGGAGAACTGTGGAAGGTATGAGAGAAGAGAACACACAGACAACTCGGAGATTGTGTCTAGAGGCAGTTGTTGAGCAAAGTGTCGGCAAATATCAAAACAAGCCACTCACGTGAACCCAGAGTCAATAAGGATAATTGGACAATTCGAAAGCATTCACGCCGAGCTTGAATCCATTTAACATTCAAAGCCGTAATGAGTTCTTTCCAATGACTATAAAACTGGCCCAGTTGGTGTTAACTATTCCCAACAACTACTACCACATTCAACAACAACTGCACCTCCTTGTGGTTTATGTTAAACAATTCCTCAAGTTTCTTCAATTTTTATCAAAACACTACCCTTCCAGTAAATAATTATTTGAGCTCGAGCATAAGAAAAAGTCAGGACAACGCCTGTGCAAATGAATTTGTGCGGGTCCACAAGGTGTTGGCGTGAAAGGCAATTACAGCGACCAAATAGAAACTCACATGATTACAGACGAGAAGACATGTGTGTGTGTGCATATGTGCACCCGAGAGGACTCCTTGCTTTCCATAAAATATTATAATTTGAATTATTCCTGATTTTTTATATTCCTATTAAATTGTATATATGAGTCTCTTCTTGTGCCGGCACAAGTCCACAAGTCCAATGGCTCAAACTGAAATATAATGCATTATTATCTGAAGTCCACTGGAGCACACTGCAAAAGCCGTTTATAAAGAGTTATAAAATATTTATACTTTGGTATTTTATTATCCCGCAACAAAAGACGAGTATATCGTTTTCCAAAGTCCATTATTTTGATAAATAGATGCCATTGGGGCGATGGAGGGGGTCCTTGTACCTGAGTTTTCACAAAACACAATCTATCTGTAGTCATAAGACTAATGCACTGCTTTCTATTCCCTCATAGTCTCTTAGACGCACTCTTTGTCGGTCTGCAAGATGCGAGCTTCTATAATTCCATGCACTACACATGCATTCGAAGGGACTTGGATGGCCGAAATGGCGGACAGCAGTTCGAGTCAAGCTTCCCAAGTACAACAAAGTTCCCAAATACAACAAAGTTGCCAAGTACAGCAAAGCAAAGGTCTCAAATACAAGAAATAAGTTAAATAAGTTCCCAACTACAAGAAAGGAGTGTAGAGGAATGATGACGTAGGGACCTCTAATAAATCTGAACTGAATTAAATTACTCTGGTTTTGAATTGAGACAGCGATAGTAGTGGAAGGGAATAAATATGCGCTCGCAGTTTGAATCACATATGATTTTTTCTGTCATTTAATCTCCATACTTTGGTAATATAATTACTGGGAGGCAGGCAACGTCCCTTGTAGAGTTGCTCTTTTATAGTTTTATATAGAGAATAGAGAAGAATCAAATACAGAATCAAATCTATATCATCCTCTGGGATAGGAAGGATCCTGCAGATAATTATGATACAGTTCAAGAGTTGCTAACAGACTATAATAACACATGCTGTTTTCTCCTGAAGCCTCGAGTGCCCGATGAGCCTCCACAGGCAGCATGCATTTGTAATGAGAGCGTCTATGTGTACATACTTGGATGGGAAATGAAGTGACTTGTAAGAGATATCCAGTCATAATGAAGAGTAGTCAGTCATAAACGTAATGCCCTCAGCAGTAACTTCAAAGTCTCCACAACACGCCATTAACGATCTTGTAGCATTAACATTGTAGTAAACAGATCATTTCAGGAGTTGGAGCACACCAGTCAAATCCTAACAAATCACCCCAACCAATCTCATTCCAAAGTAGTCTAAAATTAAAGAGACGGATGGGAAAAGTACTCGACGAGTATGTAATAAGTACGGCCACTGTGTCAGCGTCAACTCAACTCTTTCCAAAATCCCGTCCCATCCCGACCAACCTGCAACTTGAAAACTTTGGGAAATGAATTTATGCCAAAACATGACACATTCACTTCTGCTTCACATCTTCTTATTACAATCTTCCTACAAGCAACATGTCCGACGCTCCTCACAACTATCATTATTTTACCACCACCACAAAGTGCTTTCAGCTACCTCCCAACCGTTCATTTGAATTTCTCACGATTAATTACAACGCTCTCAACTGAAGCTACAAACACAATTTAATCCTCACTAACCGGTCTTATTATTACAAAGTCCAACAAGTCCTGCATTGTATTTCAACCTAATCCTTTCTTCTTCCGCACCAAAACAACCTCCATCTACTACTAAATCGATACACATTTTCAAAGTCAGTCATAACATGATCGTCATTTATTCGGGTGAGGAATCCTGCAGTTGGACTGTCCTACGAAGAACTGTCCTAATTATTTTTTATCCTTCCGCATTATTATTATGATTTACAGATACTTAACTGATTTTAATTGCATTAATGTATTGATTATATCACGCATTATAGTCTTTCAATTTTCATGGCTCATCATGAAAATCACTTTCATGCCCACACATCTCACACATAGGAGAGTAGGTATGATATCCTCGCAGTCTGTGTATACTCTCATATAATTACTACTAAACTAACATACTCTATCTCTCCGTCTCATTCACAATGAAGACAAAAGGAAGGCGAACTATCAGCTCAGAGCTCACGCATTTCCACGAAGCTTCATGCTGCATTTCACTGTGATGTGATCAGTGAAAGATAAAATATGATCCTTATTTAACCAACGCATCGTTTTCATTCCTTTTAAACTTGATCGTTCAGAGTAAAAGTTGCCTTCCCACAATTTTTTCTCCTCCGCATCAAGTTTTCAATGAAAGAGAAGGATAAAAAATTAAATGAGTGAGACGGGCACAAGCTATTAACTTCGTACTAGATTACGTGAAAAAGCTATCAAAAATACGAGAATTCCTTAAAGTAGCTTATCAATCTCTCATCCTTCTCCTTGGTATACGCAAGTTGATCTCACCGCAAAGTTATTAGCATGATTACGCGTCAGTTAGAAGGAAGAGCAGACTCCAATACGGTGCGGAGAGGAGTAGTTACCATAGACTTTAAATATTACCTTCACACATCAAATTTTTAGTAATTCTGTCAGACTCCTTCCAACTCCATCAATTAAATCCTTTTGGTTATTCCAGATCCAATTATTAGAAGTTAACCCAAATCAACTCCAAGTTTACACAATGTCCAATCTTTTATATATATTTTGGAATATTTTTTCCAATCTTATTCCCTCCGAGTCCTAAAAAACCTTTGGTTAAAAACCTTTGGCCCTAAAAACTTTTGGTCCTAAAAACTGGGGTTAGCAGCACTGACCTCGCGAAACAAAACATGAAATTTGTTAAATAGTCGTTGTCCGTGTGGTAGAACCTATATAGCTTAAGTACCAATAGCTTATATGTTTTGGCAATTCCAACAGCTCTAAAAACTCAAAAGTGAGGATGAAGCAATAAGAAGTGTGGAGACATGGGAGAAGCACCCAACTGACGTCCACTTCCAAGCTTTTTCTAACAATTTGTAACAAGAGTATGGTGGACAGGATGAAAATGGACGGAGGTTAAAAGGATGTCCGTAGAGTAAAAGATAATCGTGGGGTTTTGGGAAGGAATGACAAAGACGGAGCGAAGTTTGAAGTAATTACACTGTGAGTAATGAAATGTGCATACTGAAGTAGTAAATAAAATTTTCTCGGCAGATGCGGGGCTACACGAATTGGAGAAACACAGGATGAATTTATCACGAGTGTCATGAGTAGGATTTTCCTGCGAGGAAGCCTAAATGGAACGACTTGGTTCATGTGGTGGCCTCAAGTCCTCGTCCATGGCCGATGAAGAAGAAGACCCAGGAGCAGGGCAGAGAGTAAAGACAATCGTGTGTCGGGTGTAAAGCTTAAAAGTTTACGAGCAAAAATTTGGAAAGGCAGGTGAAAATAATAGGAGAATCTTGACCTTAAATATGTTTCTGTGCTACGGAGAATTGCCGTGATTACTGCTTGGTAGTGCAACACATGCACAAATCCTCATTGGAGCTACATACTTGACAACAAGGGAAGACTGAGAAGAGAACACAATAATAACCATATTTTTACAGCACATTTTCATACTTATCTTTCAAAATTCATCGTACATGCACGGAATCTACAATTTCGACAAAAAGTTGGTTGTCTCTCTTCCCACAAGTACACAGATTTTGAGTGGATGCAAAAAAGGACAAAGTTATATAGTGAGGACAACGGTGTGTTTCTACTCGAAACTCCAACCACCTCTGGTCTTTGGTCCACAAGAGGAGCAATAAGAAACGTTAGGGCAAGAAACGTTAGAGGAAGAAATACGTTAGAGCCAGAGTTACACATCAATACGTCCGGCTGATGTTTTCCACTGACCATGCCAGCAGTCAAGGAAAAGCAAAAGAAATGTTTTTTCGCCATTACATGAATTCTACATGGCAGGCTCGTATCATAAATAAGCCGTGGCGTATGTCGACACAAAACTCTCAACTTGTAATTTCTGACATGCTTTACGATACGAGCTAGTGAGCTAGAATTCTGTCCACTATGTATAGGAGACATCAAAATTTATGAACCTCAGAGTCCAACCGTAGTCCTAGCTCCTATCCATACCATATATACATATACCCATGCCCGCTTCTCATAAAGTCCGTTTTTTCTCCAACCCTCCTCATTCCATCAGGAAACTTCCCTCCATTTTATTCTCCTAACACACCACACATTTGCGATGTCTCCATCCTCCAACTTGTCTCAATCTCCAAGTCTCCAGTGTACAGAATTCAAAAATTAAAGTATCTCTCCCTCCTTTCCAGCTCACTTTTCCTTATACTCAAAGCCTGTCCCTTTCAATTTCAATCCTACACCTGGTCATTTTCATTAAAATAGGAATTTATACATACACAATGCATCAGCCGTAATGAAGCCCACCTTCCTTTTCCAACCCGAGTATCAATATTGGACACAACTAAATCTCCCATTCCACGTCTCCATTACATCCCACTCTCCCAACTTCCATTCCGAGGGAAATATCTATTTACGAAATGTAACACACTGTAAAAATAGTATGCACACTATAAAAATAGTATGCATACTATAAAAATAGTATAAATACATACTATAAAAACAGTATGCACACTAAAAATATGCACATTGCACACTATAAAAACTACGTGTCTATTATTGAGCTTATTCTAATCTCCACATTGTCTATACAGTATGTACCTATATGTATATAAATGAATCGACAGCCAAGAAAAAACATGTGACGCACTGAACCCGCCAGACTTACAGAGAGAGAGAGAGAGAAAGAGAGAGAGACTTCCTATTCGTTTGACCTTCGAGACCGACCAACACCAAAAATTACTCCAGAGTTCTCACGCAATAATACTGCTTATCTGATCACTTTCCACCACATATGAGCGTCTCCACGGGAAAATCTCAGGCTTCTTTGACTCTTCAACACGGTTTGGGTTCGGAAATCCAGGCTATGTCATACAAGCTCTTACACGTTCGAACCTCGCACGATAAGAAGAACCAGAGCAATTGCGCGTATTAATAAAAATTAAAACTACTCGTCGTCAGACTGTACATGGAAGGGAAACTATATACCTATATAGATGGAAGATATATTTGCGGACAGCCTTTGGACTCTGTGTGCATGCCCCTAGCATGTCTGTGTCTGTCAAAATTTATGAGACTAAAGAGGATCGCATGAAACTCACCTGATTCATTCTCTCTTCTATACAGAGACTCAACTGTAAAATCCAAGCCAACGTAGCACAGTTGGCTGCTGTCGTATCTTATTTTTAATTATATGTTTCTCTGCCCCCCTCGCTTTCTTGCATTTTAACTCTTTAACTTTTCAACTTCCAAATGCCAATTCATCGCTCTTGATTTTTACTCCAACACCGTCTCACCTCCGTAAATATGACAAACACGAATACAAATACTAAAGCAAAGGACTCAATAGCACTCAGACTGCTGCATATCCCTTTTTTAATTTCTCTTTTATCGCCTCGTTACGGAATCATTTTACCTACACTAGGCGCATTGAAATACTTGAGAGGACGGGATGACGCTATAGTTAAAGTCGTTGTTTGGTTTTGGGTTTGCATGCCATCCGTCAGCATTCCTCGCACGTAAATGGTCGTGGACTATGACGCATCACATTGCCGGTTCTCAACAGTGTAAACATTGTCATTTAGCCATGTCTTAGACATTAACGTACAAGAGTAATAATAATGTGGTAATAAGGTGCGACTATAGAGATCTCAAACTACCATCTTACAGATATTTTAATGCTTGTAAATAATAAACCATTTAAATTCTATCAAGGTTCACAATTTAATAGCTCTTTCCTAGGCTTGTTAACGGTTCAATCTTACATATGGCTACAGTTACAGGACTAACCGCATATTAATAGAAAAATTACTCAGCACTTAGTCAAAACTCCGAAAATTGGAGAAATTAAATTGTAGTGTGAGGATGGGGAGAAACAGGTTCCATGTGGGAATATGCAGCATCAGATACATAAATGAGTATGCAGTATCAGATACATAAATGAGCTTGCAGGAGATACATAAATGAGTATGCAGGAGATACATGAATATGAAGAAGATACATAAATGAGCTTGGAGGAGATACATGAGTATAAAGAAGATACATAAATGAGTAAGCAGGAGATACATAAATGAGTATGCAGGAACGGAACAGTTATGAACAAGATGTGGATATTATAACGCACAAGTAATTGGACGCTAGGAGCAAGAAGAAATTATCACTATTTTGCACCCTCAACCCATCCTTGCCCTACAAGGCCTTTAACTCGTTACCGCTCATCCAAATGGAACTACTTAACCCGAGCTCCCATTTACTCCAACTTGTGTAATCCATCTCCTTATAGCTCACTCTTGTATACAACAATTTACAACATTCCCATGGAGGAGAAATGGCCAAAAATGAATGAGATCCGATATAGAAATGAAATGAACACTCTCGCCTTGTGATGAGATCAGATGCAACAGATATTACAACTATATTTATGTTTCACAGAAGCCCACGGCTGGTGTCTTCCACATGGGAGGACACGATCGTAGGAATACTAAGAAAAGTACTTACTTTATCACAGAATACTTTGATTTGGCAGTAAGCGCGGTGGAAGATGGGACAATTCGGGTCACGCGGGTCATCATAAGTGTCGATTTGCAGGTGAAGTGGCAATCCCTGGAAAGAAAATATTAAAAATCATCAGATTGGGAGTATGTACATACGTGTATAACATAAAGTCTTATTCCTTTATAGAGACACATCCGTGCCAAGTATAGTTAACGCATGGAAAAACCTGTCTTTCTTTGTTTCACATACATTTCCTCTCACAGTTCACAAGGAAAATAAAAATGAAAAGTGTTGTACACAAGTGAAAACATGGATGGAAAAAATCTGGACATAGAAATAGGGACTGGGAAAGTGAAAGTAAATTTGTCAAAGAGTTTTATAAGATGTAATGTGCGGAGAAGACAAATAAATGCGAGATTGTGAAATAGCATCTGAGGATTTGTAAAGGGCTCTTGTCCGTATCTCCACTCCGGACACTTTTATTCTCCGTGCATAAAAGAAGTAAAAGAAGAGAGCGAAGGGTCGAGTACAAAGTGCTCGTTTAATTTACCTTACGCATACTTACACACAAGGGCCAAAATCAAGTCCCCATTCATTCAACTCCTTGCTCTCCATTGTTCAGCTCCTCGTCCCTCACGTCCATATAAATATAAGATCTGGGTATATCCTCACATGTATACGAACGGATGGACCCTTCTCCTTCATTCTCCTGCACATCTCTCTTGCACAGTAGAACATACGAACATACGAGTCCGACGGCTAACAATTCTCCGTATGCAAATGCGTATATTCAACCTTGGTTCACATGGTCGAGTTGGACATGAACCGTGCAGGAACCTCAATCCGTCTTTTCAAAGGTCCGAATTTTTATAAAAATCCCGCATTTTTTCGCATTTATTGTGGGAACACATCTGTGGAGACCGTCATTCCTTCGTATATTTCCACTCACATTGGACGGAAAGAGTATCAAGAACAGGATACTTAGCGTTCTCAGGTTCTCGCAACTTTACAATTCCCGGTAGCTTCAAAGCCTCACCAGGGACAAAGGGCGAGGAGATGTCAAAATTACTTAAGCTGGACTCTCATAACGAGATACTCCATTGCGACTATATGTATCTATACATAATTATTCTATAGATAGAATAGTGTAAGATAGATCTATCTTCACACATTGTCTTGGGAAACTCCCTTCAGTCCGAAGAAGAACGTTCCCGGAGACTGAAAAGAGCATTTATTTAGACAGAGATAGCCTTAGGAACGTATATAACTTCAAGCTATACTTCCAAACTTCCAAGCCATATACTTCCAAGTTATATACTTCCAAGCTATATACTTCCAAGCTATGTACTTCCAAGCTATACTTCCAAGTTATATACTTCCAAGCTATATACTTCCAAGTTATATACTTCCAAGCTATATACATCCAAGCTATACTTCCAAGCTATATACTTCCAAGCTATATCTGCTTTCGTGGGATTTGGTGGAATGGAGAGAGATTGACCCGATGTTTGAGACAGGAGATATTGGGTACACGGAAAATTTAGCAAGGGCTCAGGCTTCCTGCTTTTGAATTTTTGATTCGTATTCTATTACAATCCTACACTTATTTGACTGTTTTTGGTAGTGAGTGTACATGAGTGAAGTTTTGAAAAGGTCCAAACTTGGACACGCAAACACGCTTTGAACTTGATGGAGGAAAAATTGCATTGGAGTTGGAATATACTGAAGGAATACACAAGGAGTACACTAGGTTGACTGTTGAGATGAATGTTTTAGCTATAAAATACAAGTGTCTGACGTTCATAATAAATAGCGTAATAGAGCAAATGCAAATGAAAAAGACTTTTCCAACTCAACTGAGTATGATATCATTTATAATGGCGACGCATTACGAATGACAAAAGCATTTCAATGCATGTGATAGGGTCATTATTTCTCCACAGCATCAGAATGTATCCCACCCTCTCCATGGGACTCTTGCATTGCGTACTTGTTGCAATAACAATATCAAAATGGTTTCCCACAAATGCTCGTCTTTAAAAGCATATAACAATTTCCTCGTGGAGAGAGAGAAAGAGCGAGAAGATGGGCAAAATTGCCTAAACACGGGATAATTCATACAGGTCTCTTACACATTTTGTTTGTTGCTGCTGCTGAGCTGGGCATGTCTGGCTATTGTGGTTTTTTCCTACACAAATAATAACCTCTCTGCCAGTGCCAGTGTATATATTTTGCATTTATCAACCCATGAAGTTTGCAACAGCTAGCCCATTACTTATTTCCAACAATAAATCAGGGAAAGAAAAAGAAAAGATTTTGAGGACAGGACATAAAAATGCCCAGGCTCATGTTGACTTATCACATCATCAGAGTTAGATGACCACGGACTTGAAAATTACATTGCAACACAAACAAAAATCTTTATGGTCGGACTTTGCTTGGTCGGTCTTAAAATACACACCTTCCCATCCAAACCAACCACATTTCCCCAAAAAATTTATTTATTCATCCTCAAGTGCTTCCCAGACCTCCAAAAATATTCGATTATCCTTATTATTCCCACTTGTCATTTCTATTTTCCCAGGTTCCTCCGACGACTGTTCAGTGCAAGTTGGAGAAAAATGAGGGGAAATTAGACTATGCGTTTGGTGAGATGATTTGGTGAGGAGCTTGGGGGTCAGAATGGCGTGTCAAAGGAACAACAACGAAGACATGCCAAAATAACCATATCATTATATCTTCATAATAACAAGGGAGCTAAATGACTCTTGCGCTGTCTCAGCACGCAATTATAAAAGCTCTTGTGTGTGAGTGAGTGAGTGAGTCGCATTCAGTGGAAATGAATTCATTCAGCCATTTACCCAGAGTTTATTATAATAGCCACTGTTAATTGCCCATCTAATCGTAAGATTCATACGGCTCATTACTTATGCAGATTTCTTACTTTGCGTAACACCAATCACTCAACCCGAGATCCTTTCAACTCAAGTCATCCTCGCCAGTTCAATCCACAGACGCCTTACCCATTCCAACAAATCAACCAATTTCAACAAATCCACTAATTCCAACAAAACAACCAATTCCAACAAAAATCAACCAATGCGCTCAGTAGAGATACAATAAGCATTGAGGTATCCCTTCCCCATTTCATAAATCAGGAGCTCAAGGCTCGACCTCCTGATTTCGGACTGAAGGAGACAGTGGAAGGATGATGGAAAGTGTGGTTGGAAAGGAATAAGAGCCATGGACAAGATTATGAGCATTTATGGGGAAAAGTTGGAAAAGTTAGAAAAATGTAACGTTAATGGTGTAGTGTTAATGGAGTTGTCATTTGGAGCAATTGGTAAGGACGATGTTAACATAAATGAAGAGAATGAGTATATGGGAGCTGTCAACCTTAGGATGAGGAGGATTTTCCAAAGGTGCTGTGAGTATTTATTTATTTACTACAGAGGAGAACATGAGCCTGAGTTATTGGAGTGGAGCGACGAAAGCCTGTGCGAGGAGCAGAGTCTACACCCACTTTGATCACGTTCACCCAAAAAGGACTTAAATGGTCCAATAGATTTCCAAACTGTACACCCATCCAATAATCATTATGGGCAAATAGTGATTATTAGCTGAAGGTTTGCGAACAGGTGGACGAAGTATGAGCAGAGAGATGCTCCTTTGTACCAAAATAGTCCCATAAAATTATATGCGCGAGACAAGTTGGAAGGGAGAAAAGGGGACGGTTTTTTGCGACGACCAGAAACATCAAGAGATAAATTAGATAAATGTTAGACTCTAAATAACAACATAGCAGAAAACAAGTTTGATTAAAGTTAGATCAAACAAGTGATAGGAGATAAATTGGCTGATAATGCTCGAGCATCATCTTGAATTAAAGAGTTTTGGGGAAGCTGCACAAGGAATCTTTAATGGCATCACATTAAAAGGACAGGTCATCATCGCTTCCAGCAAAACTACTCACCTCCTCGCATTTTAATACCAACTCTGATCTTTCATCTTCAATATCTGTGCCAAACGGTGGATTTGCTTCACTTCTGCCAATACTTGGCACAGTCTCAAGGCAATTCCTTCTCATCCTCAGCCTATCAGTCTGACCACGAGTCTGAATTAATTCACCCCATCCTTCCCTTCAAAAACACATTGACAACCAAATCCTCTTGCTAAAAACACACACACACAATCAGTTCTGACTCTCTGGTCGTTTGGTGGGTGAATGAATTAGGATTTAAATCCCTTGTATACACACACATCCCTATAGCTATACAAAACCATTTCACATTCGATTTCTTACCTTTTATGAGCTGAGAAAACTTTCTGGGAGATTCACTCCGCACTTAAATTACCCTGAACATCGGTTCAAGGAGTTGTGTCGTCTGTCAACGCTCAATTCTCCTCTCTGTTCATAATTACGTCCATATCCTAAATTACTAATCATGTGGGGCTAAACTGTTTTCTGGGATGATCAACGTTGTTATGCCTACATTGCCATTCCTACGAAGGATTTGAGCAGATGAGGAACACATAACATAGTCAGGCGCCCTAAGAGCAAAATAACCTTTTAAGGCCTTCCACCATATCATTCCTATTTATTTCCCCAATGTTTTCCCCCATTTTATCAATTCGTCTCAGCACACAGCACAAATAAAAAACACACATGCAAAACCATCAAGATTGACAGACATGGTTTTTGTGGGTTTGTTCAAAGAGCCATAAGTGGAGCAATGGTGTAGGAAATGAAGAGATGTGATAGTTTTGCAGGTGGGGAGCTTGTCATCAGATGTAAAAATGCTACGTAATGCTATGTAAAAATGCTAAAGTCTATTTACCTGCCAAAGTGAATACCCGCGACCTTAAGCTACTAGACAAGCATGAGAACTTTGAATTGTGAATTGAGAATTGGAAGGTGGAAATAGAAGAATTCCTGGAACTATCTGTAATGGCAACTGAGAGTCATAGGAGAGAGTAAGATACTTGAGAGTAACCTTGACGTGCTACGCCAAGGAGATTTTTAAGAAATGATGGCTAATTTGGTTAAGTGTGGTGCGATTATTTGGTAAAGAGAGAGAGAGAGAGAGAGAATTGAGGGAATTGAGAGAATTGTTTTATGGCGACGAGAATAAGAATTGTAATTTAGAATGGCAGAAATCCTGAGTCCTCCACCAAATGACATTATTTCTCGAAGAGTCAGAGTGGCCTGAGAATGTGGTGATTACAAAGTATCTCCAATATATTCAATTCTAACCTTTTCTCTTCTATTCTTCGCTGTTTACATGGATTCAATTTATGCAAATTTCCAATTAAGTCAATGTCAATCATGAAAAAGTCTACTCTTGTGATGTGACGCGAGGGGAAAAAAACTTGTTTGATAGCAAGCCAAAAAATTCCTCGTGAAGCCTTACTTGTGCGGATGTGTGTATGTGCAGAGCAGAGACAAGAGGATTACAGACTCGATCTTTTTTATATCCATACAAGCCCATATTGAAGAGTGGAAATTGTCATCTTATCTATCACCTTTTCAGACGACCTGAGATTCATTCCTCCAACTATTTATTTTTTATCAACTCTCACTCGTCAACCTCTTCTCCGTCATTCTCTCCTCTATTTTACAGATATATATATTTATATATATATATATTCTCTCCTCTCCTCTTCTAGTACTCTGTCGTATTTCCTATTTGAATATTTCTCTCGCTCTACCAAATTGCCTACCACTCCGTCGTCAATCCACAATGACAGCAATTCCTCATCCCCGTTCACAGTTGTTATTATTCCCAGTCCAGCCATATGAACCAACCACACGAATCTTAACTTATAACTCTTGAACTCACATACATGGGATTACGCGTATGCTGACCATCTTCTTACGACTTCCACTGTCTCATTAGATTACATCAAATGTCTTGTCATGCGAATGAAATTCAATCAAGATTAAAATTGCGTTCATTTTTTCATCCATTTCCACATACATAACACCAATCATTATCACCTCGAAGCTTGGGTTTCATTCATGCGACACAACCAAGTTCCCTTCACATCCAAGGAGAGAACAACACAGTTCCTATCACAATTATTGCCACTTGACAAGAAAAAAATACACTCACCTTTACGCCTTTCTGACTGCTGAAGTCTGTACTGAGACACTGGACTGCGACATTGATCTGCAACAAACAAGTACATTATAATTAAACTTACAGTTTAACACGTTTCATTAATAACATACTTCATAGTTAACATATTTCATACTTAACACATTTCATAATTAACACACTTCATAATTAGCACATTTTAACTTTCGAGAATCACACCAAGATACTCGGAATCTGCAAATAATGTTCTTGCCACTTCCCAATGATCCTTTCCCTCTACCACCAAATCTAGTCTTTCCGTTTCCATAGTAACGCGGACTATGTTAGTCAGGCCTTTTAGCAAGTCGTGTCACTAGAAGACTAAAAGAACTCGCGTAATTAATAACTAGCCAGAGGAGACCTTCGGCGAAAGGAGGAGAAGATGAGATGAAATGTGGAGAGGACATAATACATAAGGGAAGGAAAAAGCGCCCGCTGGGTAGTTCAGGTAAAGTCTAATGATTGTTGTAAACACAAGAACAGGAGCTAACTCGGGAATCCTCACACTTGTGCTCCTTCTGAACATAAATAGTATATATGTTTTACTATCATTTCATATGATTATGCAAAGCAATTTGTAGCTCTCGTAGTTATCTTCGCTCTCGCTCCTAAGGCTCTCCTCCCATCTCCATTCCCTGTCTATATGTCTACAGCTACAGCACATGAGCTATTAACGCACTTGTATACTCTCGCAATAACATTTTAACATTTGGAGGAGTTTAATCCACAGAGGGGAAACGTGGGTTTGAGGCCATAAAAAATGGAGTAGTATTGAAATGGTAAATGCAAGAGGCTTTTATAGTATTTATTTATTGTTACTACGATAATCCAGTTGCAGAGATGAGAGATGAGATACTACATAGATGAACTACCGATGCAGATACCACTTTGTCGACGAGGCAAATGATTGATTCCTAATCTTGACTGACTGGCAAATCATGTGAAATAGGATTAATGACAAGCAGGACAGGGATTTGCACCCAACTAATCCCAAGACAAACAGGAAGAGGATCCAGTTTTCTCAGCTTTCCGAAAAACTCAAGTCAGACTGCGTGACTTGGTCTGCACGTATGTGGGTAATTATGTACGTAAATGTATTTGTCTAAGAATGTGAGTAATTTAGTCATGGGATGATGGGGACGGAATGCAATTATACATAGGTGGATTCACTCAAAAGTATTCTCATTCTCAGAGGCAGCTCCTTTAAAAGTTAACAAGTTAATTTTAGTTACGAGGAAAAATGACTTAAAATGATTGATGGCCGATTTAAAAAGTCTTCTCGCTTTCAATGCGATGCGATTCTGTGATGTTTCCAAAATTAAATCCTACAGCCTAAAAGTTGGTCACCATCTGGTCAACAAGCACCTGCCTACTACTACTACTATACTACAACTACTGATACTACTACTCCTACTAATACTAATACTACTACTACGTCATGACGACCATGGCAATGAACCAAGTCAAACGTCAATTAAAACGTTCCGATTGAATTCATTGGATTTAACCGTTGAAAATTAAGATAGATGGGTACAGGGAATAGGCGGAGGATGAAAACCTAATCAGAATATTATATCACAAGTAACAAGTTTCAGTCGAAAATTTTGACCTCCAGACTATTTTCTATGAGAGCATATTTGAGAACGTTTAGAGGGAAAGCCACGGAGTGAGTGGAAATGTTTGACTCCAAATTGAAGGCGAACCAATGGAATGGCGGGATGGAAAACAAATAGAAGATTTGAGGAGAGGAGAAGAGGTTAAATGTGGTGCGAGTGAAATGTCTGACCAAGCACGTAATCAACAATCACTGGGTTATACAATAGCTGGCGATGTGATAGGAAGGGTAAAATGTGTTGGTTTTTATGAGAAGACTCAGCGGAGGACTGTAGAAAAAGTTTAATTTTTGAAAAAGCTGTCAGCTCATGTTAATCAGTGATTAGTAGGGAAAGCGCTTAAAGATATACAAGAGCAGAACATATGAGGATCATTTAAATGCAAAAGTTTTTCTCCCTCTCATCGTCAGTCTGCCTAATCACTTTAATGCTCTGCATATATATATATATGTAAGTACGTTACTCGAGTCCCTCTGCTTTGCAATCAGAGTCAGAGAATCATCAGATGAGATGGAGATGAATGTGGAAGCCGAAGCATAACCAGCATGGAGATATTTAAGTGAGAACGTTTAGTTTAAGAGCAGAAATGCTTATTATAACGTGTTGGACTTGTGTATGCGCAAGTGTTCGAGGAGGCAGAGAAGTCATGTGCCAAATATTGAAAATAATTACGTCATGATTTAATTCTTGGCCTTGGATATGCGTCTGCTACCAAAAGGATGGCATTAAATTTCGCTCAGCATGCAAGCAGCCCAGGAGCTACATTCGGTTCATGTATCACTCCTGATCATTTTTTTACATCTCCTTTTTACATCACAGGCCCACAAGTATAGTGTTTAATACAGTCCGCAATAATCGCTGTTGAAAATTCTGACCAAGACTTTCCTATGTATTGTCAACGGGTGAACAGTTTAAAAGTTTTTAACAATACCAGGGGTTGTCTACCATCTTGCCTACTATGTATAAATTGTATTTTATACATTCTATTGTAGAAATATATATGTATAAATTTATATGTATAAACGTATAAGTATATCTGTAGAGTATACATGGGATATATTGCAGAGAGGATATTTTATGCGCGGGGAGTTGACTGAAGCCAAGGTGTTGTAACCATTTTTTACTTCTCCACAATTGAATGTCATGAATAACATACGCGTATATAGCAAAATATATAAACAAGGTGGTGGGCAGAGACGAAGGAACGACGAAGCCACAAAAAGATAGCGGAGAGGGAAAAAAATCCATTTTACTCTGTTTTCCCGATTAACTTCACATCTTATGTATCCCACTGCTCATCCACATTATTGTCCGTCCACATATGTACATACATAATCTATGCTCCTCCACCTAAATATCGTAATATTAAATTCCCTTGCGGAGGAATTAAGTGAAACATTTGGAAGCAGATCACGTTCGCAGAGCTTCCGCTCATTAAACTATCTATCACACACTGGAGTCTCTCCTCAAGTTTCTTTTGAATTTACTCACTTTTACATCTAAACCAAACTACACACAACATTATTGCTTTCCTCGCCGTCTTCCTCTCTCATCCTCAAAACTTCATAAAGCATCCCATCCCTCTGTAAACTTCCCTACCATTGATATAATCGTACGAACTTTGATTAAGCGGACTTGAGCTTCGCATCCCAACAGTTAATACACCTACCACTACTATACTTCCAATACTTCCACCGCATTATCACCGGCTCCTCCTCCATAAACCAGCCGGACCCAACTCAACCAACAACAACAACAACTAAAAATCCACATTCGTCTCACTCCTCACTTGACTCACTTGGCCGACATCGGACAAGTCGGACCAAGTCTAGAAATACAATGGGAAATAGATACATATAAATAATAGATACATAAATAATAGATACTAATGATAGCTAAATGATTTTAAATAGTTGAAATACACATGTATTATTATAACATAATGTACTGCATGAATGCCTGAATGCATAAAATTATGAGCTGAAAGATGCCAAAATGAAGGAACTTTAAAGGGACGCTGAATAGCCAGAGCAGCGAAGAATATCTGGATGGATGGACTTTAAATAAATGCGTGTTGTGGATCGGGAGGAATTGGAGCCAGGGTGGATTTTAGTGAGGCCTCGGTGCGAGACAAGAAGTCAAGAGGGAAAATTCACCCACTGTTTTAATGCTACCAGGATGGCCTTTGGAGCTGGCCATAAAGTATTGAAATGTATAGTAAGTAGAGTCTGTTGCGGGCAACCCACCTGTTGCTCCTGTCTCGGCTCTCTCGCTCGCCTAGATTAACTCCACTATGTACTAAAAGCATATACTTATACAAGTGTGGAGGAACCTGTTGCTTTTATCCATCGGCCTGCCTATGCTTCCCTGCCTGTCTCAGATATACATATATGCTATATTATTGTATTATTTAGTAGCTTTACTATCTATTTAGTTACACATCCTCGAGATACCGGAAAGGCACATATGGTCCTTAAGTGGCTGGGAACAACAAGTCTATGGGGGTACGGAATTAAACCATAACTATATGTACACTTGATTATGTAAAGTCAGTCCTCCTCCTCCTCAGCCAAACTTCCACTTGACCAGGTAACCCGGACTACAACCCAAGCAGTCCTTTCCACATCAAATCCTATGAATCTTCCCGTAATGAATTCCTTGGGAGAAACTGACTTTATAATAGGCCGTAATGTTCGGACATCGGTTATAATAGTTCTGGTGGCTTCTAGTATCTTCTTTTTTTTATCTCTCTCTTCCTCGCTTTTGTCATAAATTATGTTTGCATTGGTGGAAGCATATATAAGTAAAAGAATGAGAAGTTGAGAGAGGATTTATTATATAAATATCTGTGAAAAGGAAAATGCATGTCTGACGACGTGTCTCTTATGGATGATTCCTTATACAAAGTCTGGGCCTGAAACAAAGACTATGCGGTATATAGTTATTTAGCTGAGTGGACGGAGGGAAATTTACGGAGTGTGATGACGGAACCTTTAATAAAGAGTAAATTCAAGGAGGAGTGGGAGTTGGTAGAGACGCTGAAATTTGAAGAGCATCGGTTTTTTTTCTTCAACTTTGTCCGTAATAAAATGAAGACAAGACATAAGATTTTTGGTGGATGTGCTTCAGTTCTTCAGTTATGTAGCTCATCGGGATGTCTACACGGAGAATAAGGGAAGACGGAAAAAGAAGGCGTTCCCGGACTCCGACATAACTTATAGTCATAACCCATATAATTACGTTAATAGTGTAATTTCATTCCGATAATTACCTTTGCGGTGCTTTCATGGGGGTTCCAATAGATTGCAATGGCGTTATGTGCTACCTCATCAATGCAGCCGGCCAGTCCAACGCTGTTCTTCGTATCTGAAAGCAGACAAGAGAGAAGGAAAAGTCAGAATAAGATGAGAGAGAGAGAGAGATGCCAGAACATGACCATCACACTCCTTCCCCACCATTAATTATCCACTAAAGTCCAACTTGAACTCTTGTATGAGTAAAGACATCACGTGTGGGGAGAGGTGTGCGAAATGAATCAATCCCAAAAAACAATTCAGACGTTACACTCATTCCCTTCGATTCCAATGAAGCAACAACTAAACTATACAAAATACAACTAAACTATACAAATTACTAAATACAATATCCTCGTCAATTATTCCAAAGCCAATTCCTTCAATTCTTTTATTCATGATGGCAACAATTCATTATCATTCTCCCAGTCCCACATTAACATTCTCTCAAGGTATTTACAGTCACTCCAGTCATAAATATTCACCAGCCAATTTCCATATATACACCAAATTTCAAAAATAACAACACTTTTCAATGGAAATAACATGGATTTTGAATGGAAATAACACGGATTTTCAATGGAAATAACACGGGTTTTTAATAGAAATCACACTGATTTTGAATGGAAATAACACGGATTTTCAATGGAAATAACACGGATTTTCAATGGAAATCACACACTCCAGACTCTCAATTCCTATGCTTGGTGCTGTACCGGAATCAGTATGTATGTATATACATTAATGTACATATCGTCGGCGAAGGAACCTAAAGTACCAATTTCTATACCTTCAATGTTGAAATTGGTACTTTTTGATACTTGGCCGAAGATATGATTTTGCATCTTAAGCCCATACATAACATGTGCATAATTAATTTGTTTGAGTGGAGGGAACGTTGTGTAATCTTGATAAGCGTTCATGACACATGTAAGGTCTAAACCAAAGCAAGGGTCGTAGCTATTCCTCGCTTGCACAAAAGTATATGACAAGTTTGGAAAGGCACTAATTAATAAAACTCGGGAAATTGTGTAGTTGTTATATAGGATGAGGCATAGGTTGTTATTGTTGTTGCTCGTATAGCTTATATAAAGTGTCTTATACCCCAGCTGATAATGATCCGACCACAGTTGTTGGAATAAAAACTTAATAAGTACATGACTGCGAGCCTTCGGATTGCATTTCATTGTTTTTGTCCGAGCACATTGGAGTTTAGGTACGTGTGTGTGTGATTCGAGACTGCATACAGGGGAATGTTTCCATGTTTAAATGCTCCACTGTATGTGGATGTGGACTGCATATGTACACAAGAGGGAGTTTATATACCGTAAGCGCCTGTATATGCATATCTGTACTTTCTGTACACGCAATTAAGCAAAAACTCAAGTGTGCGAATTCTGCAGTAAAATTCCTTGTGGTTAGATGGACTAATAACAAGTTGAATTTTGAGCAAGTAAGTCATAAAAGGTGAGGAAAACACATTGATACTGCAGTGCACACTAAAATCGCAGACTTGTACTGCGAGCTCCCAACTTTTTACGCCTCACAGTCCTTGATGGATGAACTTAAATTCCAGACGCAACAAATAATTAATCAGGTTCAGAAATGATAAAGCTCTCTAATTACAGGTATGACTTCCACCATATTTACTCCGCTCTCCTCGCACTTCACCGACTCTCCATTGCAATTACTCAGTCAATTCCTCCTAAATGGGTGCGAAATATTCCGACAAATCCCCACTAATTGAATGCTACTGACCACGGCGAAGGTGCAGGAAGGAGCAGGAAACGGCGGAGGAGACAAATCTCCGTGGAATGCTTTTCATCGAGAGTTCAGAGAATTGTTGTGTGAATTAGTAGGGGAAAAGAATAAATAATAAATACATCGTTGGAAGATGGAAAGAGAAAAGGAAGGGATGACTGGATGCGGGTATATGGTGTGGTAGCCCCGAGGGTGGACTTGCCAGTCATAATTTTAAACTCGATACAATCTGATGAGTAGAAACTGTAGAGACTGTTCAGAGACTACGAAAGAGAGAAACTAAAAAAGATGAAAAAATTCAAAGGTAAAATAGTGGAAAAGATAGGAAATAAGGTAAGAGTTGAGGAAAAAACGTATAGGAGCGAAAGAGTGAGTATAAGTACAAAAGTCTTGATGGCCTGGCAAAGAGTCCGAGTAAGCTACAAAAGGAGAGAGATGGCTAAGTCCGATAAGAAAAAGAAGGAATTGAAGTTGGAAAGGCTGAAGAGTGAGACACCAGGCCATCATCCTCCTCTATTCCCTTCTTTTCTTTTAAAGTTTACTCCCAACAACAACAACAACAAGAAAAAGAATTTAGTTTTACAGCCAATTCATGTCATGTTACTTTTGAAAACTTAGCCTCACAAGTGCGAGGGTTGGAGGAGAAAAAAAACTGGGTATTTATACGCATAGAGTCACATGAGTGATATACAGTGATGACCTCCAGTTAAACACGAAAACTCCCAAGAAGACCCTTACCGAATTCTATTTGTGAGCAGTACATACCTAACAATAAGTATAAGTCTTGTGTTATGGAGATCCATCTCAGATTAGACATTAGACACTCTCGCCACTTTTCCTCGAGAATCATCTAAATCCGACTATAGATATACATAATTCCGATCCGTGATGTCCCTTCCGTGTGACCGAAGAGGATTTGGATTTGTATTTGGTAATGGTAATCAGGTATGTGGATGTGTGTTTGTGTGTGTGGATAGATGATGTTTGGGAGCTTTGTGGGGGAAATTATGGATTGATGTCTTTAATGGTAAAATGGTAGAATTGTAAAATAGTGGAATGGTAAAATAGTGGAATGGTAAAGTGTAAAGGGCCATGAATTGCGTGTACGTGAGAACAAGAATAATTGCCGCCTTAAAACACCCAGTGCCCATCCAGCGTCAGATAAATATCTTCCTCGTATCTCCACAGTCAACTGTGCAAAGGTGGAAGGGGAAAAAAGGAAAATGTCAATTTGATGGCAGGAACACGTACTACATATATATTATATGTTTGCAATCGGTGAAAATTATTGGATGCAATGAAGTAGAGAGGTGTCCGCCTCATCAGATGCTCACAGATGGAAGTTCACGATAACCCCGATCACTAATTCCCTCTCCAAACACATTATATTGTATAGTCCACATTTTGATCTTGGACATTGTGCAGGCACGTTGGATGGACCTACGGATATAATTATAGATCCCCCAACGTCTGTGATGGAAGATCAGTTTGGGAATGTGAAGTTGTGCATATAAATTTGGTAATAAATAGTGACATTAGTTATTGACGAGGAAGGAGCAGGGAGATTGAGGAGGGGATTGAGGGAGTAATGGCGGGGCTATTACCGAAGCAATTATGCAGGATATCAGAGGTAATGGAAAAGAATTTGTTGATGGTGGTGGTGGTGGTGGTGGTGGTGGTGTGGGAACGTTGGGGTAACGTGAGGAATGGAAGGAAAGAGTGTATGAGGAGAGATTGGATGAGGATGGAATGAGCTGTGAAGTGATGGGCTTGGTTCGGTCCGTCCATGTCAGATGGGTAAAGATGATAGTCAAGGTGGAGAGGATGATATTCTACGGTGATGTCGATCGAAATAATTAAAGTAAACAGGAGCAGCAGCATTTGAGAGTCGCGCATATCTCATTGATATTCCATTCGCGGAAAATTGCCGCTGAGGAGGAATCAATTCTTTTTGGCAAAAAAGAGTTATGATGGGGAGCGAGTGAATTTGAAATGGAGGAGAATAGTGGAGAGAATGAAGAGAAGAAGAGGAAAGGGCAGAGATGCTGACGCTGACCATCTAGACAGGCGCTGTGCTCTGCGTAAAACCATTGTGAAGCTCTGAGGTTAAAGGGGTCAGACTTGCAGCTGTACGGACTACGGACTCGTATGCTGGTTGCTCTGTCTCTGGCTATTCCTCTTCTCTTCCTATTCCTCTTCATCTCTTTCCTATTACTGCTGGTAAAAGAAGGAGAACTCGAGAAGAAGATGCGAAGATGTGAAGATGAGACGATGGAAAAGAAAAGAGAAGCCTGATGAGGACCTGAGAGAATCTAGGGGATATTCCATCTTGGAAAACCATGTAAAATCGCATGCGGTAAATTAAACCGGGGGATCCAATCGACAGTAAAAACAGCCCCAAAAAGTTCAGGAGGTGAATGAACTGATCCGGCATATTTCAACCACCGACGACTTTAAAGCGTTATAGACAACAAAAACAGTTTCCCTCATCGTAAAAATTGGCATATGTACGGGAAAAAATTATACGACTTGATTGCACACTCAATCGGACACCATTCTTGCATTAAGTCTTTATCCTTCAGTCTCATCCTCCATCCATCCACAACAGCCCCGATTCATTTCAAGTCAACACAGCCCTACTATCATCAAAGTCTTTCACATTTGTGAAACCATTTTTTCAAGCAATTATTATTCGTGTTGTCAGTTAACGAAACTCCAACTGCTCACAAGGACGACATGCCATACGGCAAATCATCCCTACACCACCAATTTTCAAACATCCGAAATCTTCATCAGTCGCCCGATCAATTTAATTCTAACATTTATTCCTCTGGGAAATTACAGAATGGTGGTGATGGGCGAGGAGAAATGGCTCAAAAAGGAAAACATTCTCGGCAAGGAGAAATGGCTCGGCAAGGAGTAGCAAAATAGACTGAGAGTAAAAATAAGACGGAGAAATGTAGGATAAATGTGGCTGGCAGACATGTTATTATTGTTTATTTTGTGAAGGGAAGAGGGTATGAACTATGGATATTTCCCCAATTGATGACTCCTTGACTAAACTAAACTGACTGAATGATACAATGGATGTGTAAGAATAATTCAAATGAAATCCTCGCACACCTCGAACAATTTGAAGCCAGGCATAGGGATAGGGAGATAAAATAGAAATTAGACATGAAGCTGTGGGGAGAAAAATACAGCTCTGTGAATGATTCTATTGCTCATCATTACGATGATGTTGGTAGGAATAAAGAAGGAGAAAAAATATATTGCCAGGCAGAGAGAGCAATGAAGTTTTGAGGAAATAGGATGGAGAGGACCAAAAGATATCGAAAATATTCCCTTGATAATACGCTGGCCAGGCGCCTCCCTAACAGCACTTATTATATCACGGTATACGAATAAAAGAGCGAAATGAGCGGAAAAGATAGAAGAGAACGGAGGAGTAATAAATATAATGTGGCAGTCACTCTGTTTTATCAGAAATTGAGTAGCCTCAGAGAAACATAATGATATTCTTGTACTGTATAATTTGGAGCAATTGGAAATTCTCAAACGTTTCATTCCTCCTGGCCATCGTGATCCGTACATTTTTTATTCTTGATTTGGAAAATCACACACACACACAAACAGAAAAGAGCCACAAACACATATTCTAACCATCCATCTGTCCCTAATTCATTTCATTATTGTAGTTTGTGTACAACAGTTTGTTCTTTCACTACTACACACACACACAACTAATACTACTATTGCTCTTTGCTCTTCCGCAGTCCCCATCATCTCCCTTCATTTTTTCTTCGAAAAATTCTCATAGCGTTATTTTTTTCTCAGTCCCACACCTCAATGATAACAATTAAGCGCAATCATACTCATCACACACTACACAGATACTTCACATATATATATTTGAGTCCTTTACCTGCATCGAGTATCCTCTGCTTCACACTGTGCTGTCGTCCATGCCAAAACTGCCACGCTTTTATCTCATCTTCCGATGACTTCTCCTCTCGGAACACCAGCATCACCACCGTCTGAAATCAAACAAAATCATCCCAATTCATTATTTTCCATCTCTTTTCAATTTATTTCCTACACCTTATATAATACAAGATCAATTATAATTATATATTATTGTATAATACGTTATATTTTCTGAAATCATAAGACTAAAAACAAGCAAATAATTATTAATTAATTAATCCACACTACAAATACGCAAGTAATTAATTCTTAATTAACCCAGACTACAAATTACAATACAGAATACAAATTACAGAATACAATCGGACTGTTTAAAGTATTGCCAAGGATTTAAAGCATTGTTGTCAGTTGTCAACAATACTTGAAACAGTTCAAAGGAAGACAAGAGATGAGTCAGAGATCGGATTCGAAATGAAAGCTTGGATCGTCGACTCATTTAGCATATAAGCATATGTGGCTAAATAGATATTGTTGCGCATTAGTATACTTATGTTGTGGAAGATGAGAAGTCGGAGGAGTTTGTGGAACAAAGTTTTGACTCTCTACTACACTTATATAAGCTTGGGTCATAAAGCACGCAGAGAGTCTGGCTGTTAGTGCAAAAGATGTTTTGTAAGAGAGCAAAGCGGAATGGAATAATTACTTGAATGTCGGTGGTAGGTCTACTATAGTAAATTGAATTGGTAACCACATGGAAATCGACTCTCATCATACATATAAAGATATGGTAATGTCGACAAAAATCTCTCAACCTCAGCATGCCTTTCATTGTATAATTCACAGAGTGCGACTTCCCTCGACAATTTACTCCTTTGTTGATTCACCAAAACATAATTACAAAGTAATTAAATAATTCCCCATTTTATGTGGCCACAACTGACTCCAACATAGACGCTGGTTGCATGGATAATACGATGAGAGTCCTTGTTTTTCTGAGAAAGGACATTCATGAGCTATATGTTTCTTCTATCTTTCTATATGTATATGTACATGTAAAGGTATGGAATTGGTTAAAAGTAGTGGCTATTTGAGATTGAGATTAGGGAGCAGATGTTGGAAGGGATTGTATTATATGAGTACTGTGTACTTGTACCTTGTAAGTATCTGTATACTTACATATCTATAAGTATGCATGTATTAGCTACACCTATGTGTCCGAATATGTATGTTGTGCTTATGTGTATGTGTGCTTTGGGTAAATAAAATTAGCTGATTTAAGATTTAAAAGAGTTGGAGTTTTGAGATGTAACGGTTGTGTGCCAGGCTGTCTAATTTACTGTGGAGTATCACAATGCTTCGCATAATCAGACATATGTTGCTTTACACCCCATTATTTTCTCTCTGCATTTTGCAAATTATTAATATGTAAATCAAAACTTTACCACATTGAACTCTGCCCACAGCTCCTGAAGCCTTCGTCGGCTTGAAATTTCAATGAATATTTACCATATAATTTATGGACTAGGAAATGTAACAATGAGGTCTGTCTTTTCCCCAGCCACGGTCTTCTCCTTCCCTTTACTTTACTATATAAGTGTATACAACAAGTGCGCAAATAAAGTCTTGTTTGACTTCTTTTACGCATTGCACAGCACTACACGTAAACAACATTATTATTGGCAAGCTCACGAGCCCAATTCTCATTACGTGCCACAGGTTATTCCAATCCCAATCCAACCAACTAATCTCATAAGCAATCCAACTTACTTATTCTTAGCAGACCCAACTCATCACGCATTATCAAAAGTTCTTACTTCTATTAACGCCTTCATAATTGTGAGCAACTGCATTAGTCATTTAAAAAATATAGTTATCATCAAGTCAAATCCATATATGTTTTGACTTGAAGTGCCCTTTTTTTACTTGAAGTGCCCTTTTTTGACTTGAAATGCCCGTATTTCCCATATCCTCAAGTCTTCCTCATAGCCCTTAATGGCACTGGCGACGATAACAAACAAGAATAAGGTTTCATGTACAAACGGAGATGTGTATTGGAGGTGTGTGATTCCGCACAATGAGTTTTCAACCCTGCTATTATAAGCTGAAGAGGGGAAAAGGAACCAGGGAGAAGACGCACTTCTCGTTGGTGATAGCGTATGTATGTATGTATGTATGTGTGTAGCTGATGGGTTAAAAGGATGAAGGGAAGGAAGAGAGAATGAGTATCAAGGCCGTGTGTCGGCATTGAGAGTCGTGATTCGAACTGGAAAATGCCCTGTCATTGTGTCTCTATTTCATCTTATCCTCTCCTTTTAACTCGACGCACATCATTTGGTCTTTATAGTGTGTAGGCACCTTTGGGTGCTGCTTCGGCTCAAATTAGACCCAACTCGTTTGTACGCTCGTCTCATTACCCACCACGTCCATTCACTTATTATTGCCACATTCAACATTCTCAAACACCGTCCATACATTCGCCTGTGCCAGCAAATAAAGAAATAAATCTGTAACGCTCAGGCAAAAGTCAAGCAGTAATAAAACATTGCCAATCAGATCCTGTAGATAATGTTTTTTTCCCCAGTAACACTGGCCACAAACATGAATATATTACGTATATTTTACCTTTACCGTTAATTTTAATTGATAGTTGTTGTGGCATGTTACGCGGAGGGACTAGTGTGAAAAGTGCTGCAACGCATGTGAACCGGCCCATACCTCCCTGCGCTCTAAGCTATCTCTACTATACCTGAACATTCCAATACACATGTCATTCATTCAACTGCTTTCATGGTCAAACAAGAATTGCACACGCGATATGTGGAAGCAATGAAAAATGAGAAACATTTTTTTTCATTATTATTATTTTTTCATCCTTCCACTATATGCAAACGGTTCCGTCCCTTGTCAGTGTACTTGAGGACAGGTGGAAATGGAGCAATCACTGCAAGGTTTACATATAAAGTGCTTAATTTCCTTAAATTGCTTTACCAACATGTAAATGAGTTTGATAATTGGCAAAAATTGATTCCTCGTGAATAACGATTGGGAATTATATTAAAGGCATTCAGGCAGGTATTTGGTACACGTGGTCAGGTGGCTCCAATTTCAAGGTACGTGCACGAGAGAGATTGAAACATCGTCGTCCAAGTATCAAAAAGTACTCATTTCTGATTTGAAGATATAGAAATTAGTGCTTTGGGATCCTTCAACGTCGATAGATTAATAATTAATACACTATATCGTAATTATTACAGAGTGGAATTTGTGAAGCATAGGACAGGACAAAGTGTGTCATCAATACGAGTGACATTTACTTTTGTATTTTATTGGTTGATATGGATCATTTCACAGGGATTTGTTGAGTAAGGCCTTGTATAGTATATTATAAGTATATGGGAAGTATGGAACCAAACGGAGGAATTGGTTTGGAGCGCTGGAAACGGGACGGGCTTTTGTAAAGGTGCGTAGTGTGGTGATTGTTGGTGGAAGGAGGCTTCCCGTCGAGAGAAAGGGACTCTAATCAGGGATTGTTGGTTGGCGGATGGGTGCCACGCGTAGGTCTGATTAGTCATTTCTCTGTGGCGTGCTTTCAATCGATTTATCACTGATCCTTATCCCCGCACATACGCGTGAACGAAGGGAAATCCCTACTTCCCTACCACCAAGGCAGGCACAAATCACTGTTTATTTTTAGTTCTTTACCAAGCTCAAGGTGGAATTACTATCCTAAATAAGCCTGTCACTCATTTATTAGGAGTAAAACAAACCTTCGCACTCAAAACCTCCAATGGATTTTATATTTTCCATATTGATTCCATATTTTGCATATTGATCCCACTGTGAATGTTCATCATGAAGGGAATGATATGGACGAAATGGAGAGAAATGCAAGGGAATGAATAATTTAAAAAAAAAATCCGGGAAAAATAATTCGGCATACTCAGGTAGTTAAAAAAACGGATATTTAAAAGTGACTCCATGAACTTTGGATGATTTGAAGATTGTGATATGAAGAGTGGACAGATTGGAGACGAAGGAAGGAAGCTTGTGTAATAAGAAATATTCTAGGGCCTTTAAAGGAGCTGCGCATCTAGTTACTAGATGTGTTTTATAGAGTTGGAGATTGGTGTGCGAATGCAATTGAAAATGGCTTAGAGCTCTAGTGCGCTGAGGAGATTGGCTTGACCCCATAAAATTTACATTTTAAACAGTCAATCTGTATGCTGTGATGTTTTGTGATGCTGTGGCAGGAGACGACGAAGAGAGCAAATATTTTTTCAAGTGTGTAGTTTTCTAGATGAGAAGATATGCCCAAAAGTCAAATCTACTGTGTGAGCGTGAGCGTGGGTAATTAATTGAGCTAAAATATCTTGTCTACCAGGAATATTTCTTCGGTTACGTGCCTTCTTTCCCTGCGAAGCCATCCTCATATACTTATTGTTAGTCCATTCTGATCTTTTGCTCCTTCCTCCCCACAAAAAACTGACCGCGAGGAATTTTATTTTCCACACACGGAAACACCACTTGGTAACACTATATAATATACTATTGTTGATACGGAATGATTACTGAAAAGTATCAAGTGTCAGACTATTACAAAATCTCCGTCCGCATACCTACGCATACACCCTTTATCTGTACTTGTGTAGATAGGGAATTCTGAGAAAAATCAATAAAATCTTCATAAATCTACCCTTGTAAATCAATCAAGTTTGGATTAAATAATAACTCTTTACAAGTCAATCCTTCACAAATGGATTCATGTTTGAAACTCTGCGGACTTGATTGTGTGTGTGTTTGTGTGCCTGTGGTGTGCTTAGGGAAAGGAGTGCAAGGTCTGTAATGAAGCTGCTTGAAGGCAATGATAACCAACAAGAGGTTTTGTTTACACGGGCTGGCACAAAACATGCAACAAGTCTAATCAACGGACTTTGGACACATTACAAACAATGGTGATGGTCTAAGTTCAAGATGACATAACGAGAGGATGCTTTGTAGGTCCAATAAAAAGGGTCATGTTATCTTAGTGATGTGTTTATGCACGAATGGAAGTCTATAGAAAGATAGATTTACTATAGGAACTTAGATCTGCTTATAGGAAGATAGATCTGTTATAGGAACATAGATCTGCTGTATCCATGGAAAGAGATAGCAGACGACCAGTATACGCACATGTGTGAGCACAGTCACAGAATGACCAAAATCTTTCCCCCCCTTGCGTAATAAAGGAAGACGGACTTGAAGAGATATTCGTGTCAGAATGGGAGATTTCGTGCAACCACGAGTGGAGATATATTTTTTGTCCCAGCATTTCAACGCACGTAGTATTGTTTTTCACCGAATATAAATTAAAAGCATAAAACTTGAGTGGTGTGCAGAGACGAGAGATACATACGTAGAGTATATCGAATTATCCGAAATATCCGATTATAGCCCCGTAAACGTATGCAAGGTCCTATATAATATATATGTATAGTATGTATAGTAGTAGTAAATGTAGTAGTGTTTAGTATAGGTAAGGTTTCCTCATAAAAATTGAAGCCGACTAATGCCGTGACACTTGAAAGAGGAGCGTCAGCCGTATAAGTACACAGGCACAAGAGGGCAAATACAGAGAGTTTAAGGGGAAGGCAGTCAGTCAGAAGCTGGAGGAGCGTGAGAAAAATGGAAAAATTTGCCTTGGGACATCAAGAAAAAAGTATTTCCACGCAAAGTCCATGCTTATGGAGATCTATTACTTCGATAAAGAGAAACACTATTATCCTTTTCGGGCTTAAGGATGAACGCCCATCATCTTCTCCATGCTTTCTTCACTACCGCAGTCCTCTCAACCCCTACAACCAAAGCTATATTGAACATGGACACAAGCTATATTGAGCATAGATACAAGCTATATTGAGCATGGATACAAGCTATATTGAACATGGATACAAGTTATATTAAAAATGGATACTAGCTATATTGAACATGGATACAAGTTATATTAAAAATGGATACAAGCTTTAAATTTCTTTAAGTTATTATTATTACACCGTCTTAGCGTCCCTTAGTCAAACATAGGCTTTTCCCCTTTGACTCCATCGGTCAAGTCACCAGCAGTCGCAATATGGAGCAAACAGGGAATCACCACACCACCACCGATAACTCCAAAAAATCATTCATCTCCCTTTTCCTGCCTCAGTTTCTATTCTGTCTCGACCACAAATAATTGCTGTTGGACGGATTTTAATCCCATACTCCTCCAGTCCTTCCATATAGATTTACACCTTGTCCTTTCCCACCACAGGATTATAGTTTCTTTTGTCAAGTACCCGTCACCCTCGCCTTCATTTTTCCCAACATCATTTTCCCAAGTCAACTGTATCTAGTACCTATCTGTATATAGTAATTTCTATTATAGTAGCCCCGTCCCGTAATCTCCAGCTAAAACATTTTAACTACATCACCCAATCCTGCCATACGTAATTTCCACGACAACACACGTGTCACATCCGCCACAAGTCAGACAGTCATTCAACGAAAGTCAGTTTTTTTGTAAACTTGCTTTTTTTACTCACTGTCTCAGCCCCTCTCAATGCATTTACTCACTAAAAGTCCCAAGTATAGATTTAAAACGCTTTGTCCCCACGAGCATTTAATAATAAAAATCAGATGCAACAGGTGTATTAATAACTAACTGCATTTGCTGATTTGGCTGCAACGCAACGGATAATAACTTAAGAATAATAAGAACGGAAGACTGCTCTGTGGATTGACTGTGCGGATATTTCAATTAAGTAGGGAAAGAAGGATGAGATGAGATGAAGATGAGAAGAGATGAAGATGAGATGAGAAGAAGGGAATCAAGTTCTGAAAGGGATGGACTCATACATACAAATATTAGATAAAGGTACATAAATGAAAATCTTGTTAAATGCAGAGCGTAAATAAAAAATTATTGGTGCTTGGGTAAATATTGTTGGTATGGTGGTACAAGGGATGAAGGCTGAGGAGGAGTAAATGAAATGCAAGTTGAGGCTTGGACTTTGCACAAGAAAAGCGTAAATTATGATAGTCAGGACTGAGGAGAAGGTAGAAATAATGGAGCGAAGCCTGAAAATTTTGCACCTCACGATTTTCTCCTTATTTCCAGTGGAAATCAATTATTTGCAGACTTTGTCCCCCGCGCTCATCGTCACAAAATGAAGGACCGAGGCTCATTTCGTATGCATTGCATCGTCCAGCACAAACGAAGGAAGATGGTCAGTCTCCCGCCGTATTATTATTAGAACAACAATCATTATTACCTTTACGGAGATCTCAAGGGGGTTTCATAATAATTCGAGAAAATCAGCCCAAGTTCTGGGACGGGCGATGAGAAACTTAATGAACATCTTCGATCTTTTCCACATGTTTCCCCTTCACTATAAATTCCATTCCCAAGAAACCTGCTAAAGGATGCAGAGCGAGGCAGAGAGTGTGTGCGTCACCTCGAGAATTCACCCTTGAACGCACCTTTAGGCTTGGGATGGATGGGACTTTGTCTGGGATTTAGCAACGCGGCGATTACCCAGTCCTAATGGAAGTGAACCTACGGGAGAGATTTGCTTGACGGGGAATTTAATGAAACCTATGATCAGCAAGCACATCCGCAGAGGTAATGCAGCTAATGATGGCCATGCCTGAATGATGGTTTTAATGAAGAGGAAAGGTAATCGATAGTACAGACAATCATCCCGCGTTTCCCTGCACGAGGGCACCGTAGACACATCGTGTACAAAGTACTCATCGTACAAATAACAGTTACATGGTCAGAGAGCCGAACACCCTGCAGCTCAAGGAATCTGTCCTTGTTAGTCTTTTAATCGGAGTATCTCGAGGAACAATGCAAAAGCTCCGAAGGAACCCATCAAGTCAAACAAATGAAATTCCCTTCCGTAGCCCTTAGTTTTCATTACTTTAAATGTTTTCATTTCAAACTATAAGGGATTATTATTTGCAATCAGCTCCTTCATTTCTGACAATAATTAGGACCGTTAATACAAAAGGAGTCCCACCCTGCACACAATCTCTCATCCAGTCACATATGTGCTCAAGCTCAAATACATATATGCATACCTATCTGTAAGTATAGTTATATATGAGTATCTGTAAGCATAGTTATAACAACTCTAAGTATTAAGTATCTGTAAGCGTAGTTATAAGTATCTGTAAGTATAGTTATGAGTATCTGTAAGCATAGTTATAACTACTGTAAGTATTAAGTATATGTAAGCATAGTTGTACGTATCTGTAAGTAGAGAAATGCGTATAGAAAATGCATACTTATGTATAGGAAATGCATTTGGTAATTCCACAGACACGACAGTCATTATCCCTTCATCTACTAATACTACGAACTCAAAGGAATCTCTTACCTTCACAGTCTGTGATTTCAATGGCTTCTCGGCATCCAAGATGTACTCCAGCGAAATCCCGTAGAATTGACCTTTGTTGATGTATGTGATTCGATCATCCTCCCTCCGCTGACTTGTTGAGATCGGCGATTCCAAGTAGTACCGGAATCCATAATTTGAATATCTGGAAGTTTCAAGTGTAGTAATTAGGAATTAGTGTAAACAAAGGTGTGGAGTGAAGAAGATACACAGCTCGATATGTACATGAATTCTTCTCCGTCAATTTTACAGCTCTTCGTCTACGACGACATTAATTACGGGCGAGATCAACTTACAATTTGGGTATCTGAATTTTATCCGCTTCGTTCTGTCGCCCGAAATCGTGATGCCAAGGACGTGCAGATTTTTGCTGAGGTGCTGGAGTGTTCCTTCCACTCGAAGGTGTGTTGATGTCGCCGCTGATTATTCCTGGATGACAAATAGGTTCGTACTCGAAACCCTGTGGAAGTCAAAGACACGAGGATGTCAAGTATAGTATCAATGTGTTGTGCATTGTTATGTTGTGTATTGTTGTGTTGTGTGTCGGGACAGGGTGCATGGGTGCATTGGTGCATTGGCAAGAATGGTAAGGAGAGGGTCGTGGAAACGTGAATGTAACGGGCTCTATACACGCCTTGCCTGTAGCCTTACTATGACTTGTTTACTCTTTTCTTTCATCATCATCTGATCTTGTTTGGATCCCGTTCCAACAAGTTAACTTACCTTAACCTTCCCACTTTACGCCTAGAAATTTCAAGTTTTCCACTCATCTTTCCAGTGTGCTCCGTGGCTGTGGAGAGTTGAGAGTTGAGGTAGGCATATCGGACACATGGCAAAACAAGTCCGGCATACACTCCTTCACAATGATCGAAATAAAAAGAAAATCCAGTTTTTATTTGAGGTTTCTCTCACTCCATCACGGACAGCTTGGACAACATATGGGAAATGCATAAAGTGTAACGATTTTATTTGTATACAACAACGAGGGAAATACTGGATGGCTCACATCCCGTATCATCAGAGTTTCAGAGTATCAGAGGCCAAGGAAGGCACAACTTCACCCACAACTCATCACCACACTACATACTTATTGCAATAATTCAACTGACATTCAATTTCATTTTTTCCTTCTCCCAAAACAACATTTTCCACTGCTTCTCCTGCACTTTCCGATGACGAGCCACACGATGAGAGCCCTTGAGCTTTTCAGCTTCACTGTAAAAACAGTGAGGAACCGTTTTAAAGACGTAACATTTCCCCTACACATAGACTCACTCGTCCATCTTGGACCATTTAATGGAGGGAAAAGCATTTATTTCAGCTTTTTAGGTATGAACTCATTACGCAGTTGTAATAAATACTCAACTTCGCTCGGTAATGAAATACGTGCTCGGAGACTCGCAACAATAGATTATCTGAATATTCCTCATTACAATTGCTTTTAGTCCGTCCGTCCGTCCGTTCGTATTGAATCATGCATTTAACTAATGGGGGAATTTCTTTCTCTATTCCTTGATTTGCTGGCACACCACCTTCCCTCACGGTTATTTACGGAGAGCTCACCCATTCCTCATAAAAATCTATCCCACTACACACTATATACACCTTGTGCTATATTTATTTATTTCCTCCACTTATTCCAGGGACTCGGACCAATTTCGAATAAATCATGCACCTGTACATCACTCCGCTCTCCCGCTCTCCCGCCTATCTCTCCTATGTATCTTTTCCCAACCATTAACAATCATTCCTACAAATTTTCTCCATAGTCACAAGTATGCTCACTTTTCCTCCACATTTGGACCCAGACCTTTGACCAAATGAGTACCTTGTGATCCTTATTCTTATGCTCTTTCCTTCCCACTGCCAACTTGTCACTGTTCCAGAACCCGGGGAAAACTACATGAAGGTTTTTAGGTTTTTATACGGACAGCTTAAATACATGGCCAACTATTTATGTAACTATGGAGAGTTGGATTTTGGGTAAAAGAACGTTCAGATTTTCACCTGTCGTATGTCAAGGCGAGGTATATATTCTAATCTCAGAGTTGAAGTCCCTCGTGCCGCCGGCAATGGAATTGTTGTTGAGTATATGATGGGAGAGGGAATAATGTGTGAATGGTTATTTATTGCTTGGCCAGGATGAAGAAATTATTATAAATTAACCGATAAAATATTATGAATGCAAGGCACATAACGACAAGGAATAAACGGTTCTCTCGACTCTACAGCACACATACAAGTAGGGCCAGGCATTGAATTCAGACAGTGAGAATTGAATGAAATGCGTCAAAAATTTTGCAACATATGTTTTGCTTACTTTGGTGGTTGGAGCTTGAATCAGTGTGTGTGTGTGTGTGTACAGATAGGAAGAGAAGAGAGGGAGAGATTTAATGAATGGGCTGGGAAGACGGAATGCATGGGGTGTTTGGTGAGCAGAGACGGCTCCATGATTTATACTAATTATGTGCCGACATTAGAAAGCCAAGTTAATCCAACGTCAAAAAAGATAAACGTGGAAACTATTAGTGTGCTTATGTTGTGACGCAACTTAATCATTCTCTCTGCATTGCTCAGAGTCATCGGCGGAGATCTCAAGACGTCAAGTCAAGTCAGCAGAGTCACCATGTACAAAATACAAAATATCCGTCCTCCGATATCAAAGCAAAACAGATGCAATCCTCAATCATGTGAAACCACCGTCGCATTAATATTCTCGAGGCTTTTAAGATTCAACATGAAAATCATGGAAACTCTGAGTCATTTTTGGAGAGGATTGTTAATTGAATTAGTGAATTGAGATGAATGTATTTGTATTGTGATGTATGTATTTGTATTTGTTTTGGATGAATTTTGTATTTGTATTGGATGAATTTTGTATTTGTATGAATGTAATAGTGTGTAAGAGCGTTGGGAAAGGTAATAAAACGACTTCGTACATTTACCTGAGGGACGGAATGATCTCTGGGCGTGATGGCTTCAGGTCCGATGCCCGAGTCGGGAGAAGGTAAATCGACGGAGAGTCCACCGGAAGGCGGCTTGTAAGTACTTCGGTTATTAGTGAATCGATCAAAAGTATTCTCACTAGAAATGCTATCGTAGGGGTTTAATTGTTTGGACACGCGACTCGGGACAAAGTCAGTTAAGTAAGTGCTGTAGTAAGGGTCCATTCCGGGGTGTTCGACCGTGTAGATTCCGCCGGGAGTCCGCATGATGCCCTGAGAGAACTGGGATGGGGACGAGACGGCTACGCTATTTTGCGATCCGTAGTCGTACGAGGTTGGGTGAGCGGCTGGATTGTTTAAGTTGGTGAAGAGTGGATGGGAATAGCTGGGATGATCGTCACAGGGTGACACGGAGGCCGCCGGAGTGAGGGGAGTGGTGGACGGCAACATGATGCCATTCATCCTGGGGCTGGTTGAACCGGGTGAGTGGGTCACACTGGGCTCTTCTTTCACAATTATCACTCCGCCACTCGTGGGCAGGGGAGCAGAATTTCCGTCCGAGGGACTCAACGAGTCTCCGTTCGCGTACCGCTGCTGACCGTTCTGAGTGATCTTATTCTTCGCTTCACCCCGCCGGATCACTGGCTGAAGTTTTGATGCTTGAGGTAAGGGCGACAAAACTTCACTTAATTCTCCATTCGCTGGACGCCCTTGATGTGCGCTGCTGATGCTGTTCGCTCTGCAAATAAGTTACACATCCGTTAGCTTCAATCCCTTCACAACATTTACCACCAACTTCTTCAAGCAAAATCAACGTATATTAGACATCTTAGGCTTCAAAAAATATTAGACTTATTTTATTTATCTTATTTATTTCAAGGGAGACAAGCCCAAAATAAGCTTTACTCTCCCACAACTTGACGAACACCATACAGCCATTTCGATATAAATTCTTAGAGAGAGTATAGGATTGGGAAGGAAGCACAGAAGTTTGAAATTGCTGGATGACATGGATTAAAGGGGCTTTCCATGACGAAATCTCGAGAATGAAAGCAGAGTATAGGTAGCTCGTTTATTAGAGTTCAGACCACGTCTGTGCGGAGATGGAAACTCAAGAATCATGGAGATGGTCTAGCAGTACTATAACTGGTTGTTGTAAGTTGTAAGTTACGAGTCGCTTTGCATCTTCACAATTCAATGTCACCTGTTTGCGTCCTCATGTGTGTGTGTCTGTGTGTGTTTATTCCGTTTTTCCTCCATCTGACAAAGCAAAATTGTGTGGTTGGATTTTTCTTCTAGAATTTAAGAAGATAAGGATCGGGACTTGATCAATCGAATGAATTCTAACCATGCCTACCCTCGAGCGCTTGGCCTAATGCAGAGAGTGTAAATGTGTAAATGTGATTCTAAGCATCCGTCCAGTTGAACTCCCTCAATGGCTTCTCTCTCTCTAATCATCATCATATTTCCGTTCCTGAGGTTGGGAGCCAATTTCTACAGAGACATTTAAAGTTTCACGTATAAAGTACGGTCATTAAGCAACTGGCTACAAGATGTAGAAGCAGCTCTTAAAAGAGTCGAATAAAAAGGACAAGTTCCTAGCATAATCTGACATTTCATTGAGAGAGAGAGAGAGAGAACATTTCCTATCTGTTTTTCATGGATCAAGTCAAATCTCAAGACTGGGAGACACAATTAAGAATTCCATCGCAAAAAGCTTTCCCTTGTTTGACCATCTGACTGAATGAGTTTCTTATAGTGCTGGGCTTGAGTATTGTTGGACTTTTTTCCCTTTTCCTCTCTGTCCTGTGAATGTGAATGTGAATGTGCACCTGTATTATATATAATAGGCCTGTATAGGTTGTTGTAAATGTGTTCTGGGCAGACGAATGAGACGCGGAGGACGAGGAGGAATTAGGAATGAGAGGAAGGGAGAATACTTATTGGGATTAAGCATTCCCGTCGTCGTCTCCTTTTCCAGCTCCTCCGTCCTTATCAGATCAACTCTCTTGTTTTCTCCACTAATCAGCTGCTTTGGTCCGAGCCTCATTATCATAATTAGGAATTTTAATTTTACGACTTCTGATCAAATAAATCGTACCATACCCCTTGCGCATACCTAATCAGTTCCTTATTTCCTCACTCCCCATCATCCCCACAATCCATTCTTTTCTTCAGCAAAATTACACACTCATTAGTATGCGTGTTACAATTCATTTCCACACTCACTACCCACAAATCCCCAGCGCTCGTCATTAAACTATTTCCCTATTAAAATCATCAGGAATGTAATGCTCCTCATTTTGCTACCACCAAAAATCTTTCCAAACCTTCTTGTCTCCTTGTCGGTCGGGAGAGTCAAGTCAAGTCAAGATGAGAGAGAGAGAGGGAGACGAAGAAAAAATTGCCGACAAATTATCAAGAGGATCTTTTCAAGTAAAAAATGAGAATTTCTTGAGCCTTTCGTACCATTTCAAATGATTTGATACATACGGAAAGGGCAGGAGATGAGGAGACATAAGGAGATTCAACGTGCTCAGATTTCGGCGGCTGATGCTTTAAAAATATTGACCATCATCGTAATACGCAACATGCCATAAAAAGGATGGTAATCCTTGTGTACTCTCTCAATAGAATATGCACACACACACAAGAGTCAAGCCACTTGTCCAGGTTTCATTTCAAGCACGTCGACAATCGCGGTCCATTTCTTACATGACACTCGGGTCACTCTATATTACTTCCAAGTCCAAAATCTTTCATGTAAAATTCCCAATTTGGAATTAATTTTTTCTCTCTCTCCCTCACTCAACCTCACAATCTTCATCTCCTACGCTGGCTGCCTCATCTGCCCATAGCTCTCTAGCCCTTCTTCTCAACGTCTCTCCATTTCCCATTCCTAACTCTTTTCCTCAATCTAAAACATCCTATGTACATACTCCGATCCAAGTATTTGTGGGAGCAACGAGCCCAAATTTAGTGGCAATTGCATGAGCCCCTCGGCTCTTGTCCAAGCCAAATGTCACAAATACTTCCACCAACATACAAACACACACACATCCAAGTCTCTTCTATTATTTCTTCTAAGGTGGAGTTAAGTCATGCAGAAAAGCGGAATGATCTTATGAAGCTGTGAAGTATTCCAAGGAATCCAGATGATATTGTTAACAAGAGTTTGTGTAAACTGATGTCGGTTGAATCAGTTGACTTGATCGGACTGTGGAGGAATAAAGGATTTTCGAGATGTTCAACAAGGAGAATAAGACGAAGAAGAAGATGAAGACGAAGAATAAGAGATGATACATTTTGTGTTGGGGAAATGAGTGGGAGAGCATTTCCATATTCATGAGAGTCAAGAGGATTTATATGACGGCTCTTATCAAACTTTTCCTCTGTGACAAAAAACCAAAGTTAAGAGAGACAAAAGATGAAGGGCAATAAAGATGATTCCAGATGATGTTATTGTTCAAAAGTGTATACGGCGTGCTTGGAAGGGGAAACCCAAAGGAATGAATTCGAATTCCATGTTTGCAAAAGCATATAGGAACGCCAAATGATTGTCGAAATACTTGACACGTACATAGCTCAATAGCGAGGTACAGAATAGAGGAATTAGGCCCAAAATATGATCCGTTGGGATCCTTTTGCAATCTGTTTGTAGCGTTTCCACCTTGATCTCTTCTGGTCTATGGTGACAGACTTGGTGACTGCGAAGGAATCTCTATATAGTTTTTTTGGGTGATGGACAGAGAGTCCTTTAGAGGAGTAAAAGGAGAATTGATAATAAGTAGGTGAGTGATTATGAAGAGACGTTGACGGCGACAAATCCATGTTGAGCACAAGTCCATTTATCCTTAGCAATATATTGCTTTGTATAATTTAGTAATTATTGATTATAAAGTTGGTAACGATTTCCTGTTTCCAATCTCCTCTCATATCTTGCACATTTTACAAGGCAACAAAAAGAATTCCAATAACATTTTTACAATTATTATTGCTGAGTGAGAAGCCTTAAAGTTGTTTCGAGGTTTCCAATAATGCTTTCTTGAACATGTTCAAGTATGCAGACGGCCGTATAGCTATGCAGACAGCTTCTCATTTTACAGCCAAGATATTTACACGTCTAACGCTGAGCATTCACACGCTCAGGCTATGTATGCAGGTCAACATATCAGACTACACACACACACACAGCCATTTAACTCTAAATCTACATACAGATGAACATGGACACATGTACATTATAGAGACATATTATGTACACAGGGATAGACACATGTACACACATGATGTTCAACGTTGATTTTGCACTTTTATATCATGTGGAATGAAGATAGTGGATTATATTATATTAGTGATCGGGCTGTAAAGTGAACTGGTGCTAGGCATAAAACTTCTTTTAGTGCGACATTTTACATTGAGTGTGGATTATAAAACATATACTTATGGCTATATCCCTGCTAATGTTTACAGTAAGGCAAACTACCTGAGAGTGCGATAAAAGGTTATAGTATCTCCACTTGTTCTTCACTTCTTCGAGCACACAAGACATTGACAGCGTAGGCCGTAAGGTAAACAGTGTGACTACATAAGTAATAGTAAATAATTATGTTGTTGGAAAAAAGCCTATACTGCTTGCCTCCTTGCTTCATTTTACTTCTCTCTCTCTCTCTCTCTTTCTGTATCTCTCTCTCTCTCTCTCTCTCTCTTGTTTTGTGTATCTCTCTCTCTCTGTATCTGTTTCTGTATTTACCACTCGTCCCTACGTCACTCGCATTTCTATTCAAGGTCTCCGGCCAAAGATTTTAGTGCTATTTCATGTTAGTCCTCTACATTTGCATATTATGTTATTTATTTTACGCTCGTAACTACCAGAGTTAGTCCTTATTCCTAACGATCACAATCATTCCTCCTGCAAAAACCAATCACCTGCGTCTTACCAACCATTTTTATTTTTACTTCCAACTTATGTATTTCTAATAGGCACTTTTCCAATATCTTTTCATCCTTAACTTCATCCTGTATCTCCCAAGTATCTTATACTAACATATCTGACTAATATCATACTTACAAACTATACACGGACCTTGCTTCCTTCTTCATTTATAGCTTGCTCCGTCATCATCACACCAAATTATCAAATAAACATCCAGCTTATCCGTCCCTATACCTCATCATTCACTCCACTTCCATCAACTCACTTCACTTCCAGTCCATCAACTCACTTCAAATTCATTCCACCAATTTTTACGACAATTTCACCAAGTACATCAAATCATCCAACAATGTATCTACGCATATACATGTGACCTTTCAACTGTTGGTCCATGAGCTTATCGCTAGTCTTGTTGATGTCAACTCATTTCCCCAGCTACCCCCGCATCCACGCGGAGCTTAATAATAGTTACAAATAGTTCTTAAAGTCTCGGTGACTCGAATAATTTCGCAATTATTAGCATAAATTCATAGCATAAATCCGGTATTCGTGCTTAATTAAGTGGGAAAAGATTTGAGTAGTTCAAATTGCTTAATACATAGTGCAAACTCCTCAACCACAACCACAACCTACACTTATTATAGACTTTCTAGTAATTGTCCAGCTCTTTTATCCAGCTTGAATATTCTCATAGCTACTTGAAGTATACTACTTTGTCACAGCTCATAGCAGTGTTTGACACTGTAGAGCTTGATGGAGCATTGAAGTCGGTGATAGGGTGGAAGAATGAGACTATAAATAGTATAGTAGGAAATAGTGGAAGACGATGATGATACAATGAGAGTGGGCGTTTGAGCTCCGTCTCATTTTCCAACCATTGTTCTTCCCTATAGTTCAGACTTTGTGCTCTTCGATGAAGATTTTGAGAAGATGAGAAGGAGAGAGAGAGAGAGATAGAGAGAGACGAGCAGATGTTGGCCATTTCCAAGATAAAGCATGAAATATAAATAAAATGCAATTTAAAAAGTAACTGTGAATGAGAGTTACTCTAATGCCATGTGGTTTTTGTTCCTTGGTGTAATTTTTCCCTGATAGAAATAATATGTGAGGAGATGACAAAAAATGGCTAGAGCCATAATGGCGAAATCTAATATGTGGTGTGTAAGAAAAGAAGAGAGAGAGAGAGAGAGAGAGATGGTGAGTTCATGCATGCCTTCCTTCATTCGTCTATCCATGTCAGAGATGAGTCCTGTGGCCGTGGAATTCTATTCTCATGAAAAAATGCAGCGGAGGGAACGGCAATGGAATGGAATGGGTGATGTGATGGCGTGTGGTGGTGTGTGCATAAGTCCATCCAAATCTACGCAAGCTTTAAATGAAATAGGACATGCGGTCAATTTCCTCAACTCAACCAAACATTCCATGTCAGCTGGGTATTTACTTCTAATAGAAATCAACTTTAAAAACTTTGCATGCTATCCTCACAATACTTTAACACAACTCAACCACCAACGTCTAATTTCAAAATCTGGACGTAATCAACCCCAAATCTCTACAGCCCATTCTCTTTAAACTCTAAACACGACAACCTCAACTCCCAACTTCTCCCACGATCTTCATCCATAACTACCCGAATCGGAATTTCAACCGAAAAGTGTTCCAAACAAAATATTCAGTCCAGCGAATAAATTTCCAACTCCTCAACTTCCGTCATGACGCTTGTACTCCCATTTTAATTTAGCTCCTCATAAATAAACATAACTGACCATTCCACAAACACACACACACAGCACATAAGTACTGTTAGTATCCTCAAGGGATTCATTCCACCTTCCTTCGCCATAATTTTGTCATAAATCAAGTAAGTATAAACATTAAATATAATAAGAAAACATCTTGAATATGAAATAATGATGTTCTAGTGCTCTCCTGAAGACCAAAATATCTCAAGTATTATCCAAATTTTATGTATTTTGACCTGAGAAAGAAACCTTCTAAAAATTGACACCGCCACAAGATTTGCTCCCAATGGTTGAGCATGGCAAAGATGGAGTCTCGATGGATGAAAATGATTAAATTTGACAATATCGTCCTATTCAACATGATTGTTGACTGAAATTGACTGGAAGTTCAGCAAATGCCTGTTGAGCACCTGTAGATTCTCCAACATCTTAATTCTATTACCCGCATTAGAACTATATATGGTAATTGACTTTGGATCTCTTTGGATCTCTTTGGAACTTTGGATTTCTTAAGGTGCTTTGCTATATGGAGTGTAGTTTTGTATAGTTTTTAAGGCATTTGGAAGAATCTTCAATAGCGAACACGTTGTGGTTGTTGTTATTGTGGTGTGCAGAGCATAAAGAGATGTGGCGATACACAGACCGCGCCAAGAAGTTCTACTTTTTGGATTTGGGAAGGGAAGAATATACATAAGACCTTATGTCACAGTTTGTGTATAATAGGATATTATAGGATTTATATTACTTCATATCTATAGGAATCTTATTACTGCAGGATTTGTATTGTATCATAGAAATGCATTGCTGCATGTGCATGCAACAATTATGAGGAGATGAAGGAAAGGCGAAGAAGTAGAAGTAAGAAGAAGAAGATGTAGAAGTAAGAAGAAGTAGAAGAAGAAGAAGCGGCTGAACTGCTGGGGCTTAAATTTCTTCTCACGGACAATACGTAAGTATCTACATCTACATATATGTACATTGGAAGGGGTTAAAAGTAAAATTCCTCTGCTCGCCAAGTATTTATGACGTGGAGCAATTACCAAGAATCTATGTTCTGATGAGGTAAAATTGTAAAATAGGTGACGCTCTTTATTTAGCAATATTTTTCCAGCTCGGCAATAATAACGTTGTGAATAATTTCACTCACTTATTCGTAAAAGTGAGTGAGATGTGGATGTTTGGCTGTTTTGAGTGAGGAAGGATTTGGTGAGGTATGGGGAAGGTGCGTAAATTTTGCATGAAGCATGGAAATGTAAAAAAAAAAAGGAAAAAGAAATGTGAGTGCAGAGAAGAGATGATGAGAAGGGAAGGAATATATATATAAGGGAAGACCATAATAATGTTGGGTAGAAGGAAAAGAATAATAATAATTATTTTGTGGAATTGATATTTATGTGAGTTTGGAGCCTTCTGCTGTTTAACTTGACTATGGGGAATTATTTGGGAAAGGAGAGGCTAACTAAGTAAATTGTGGGATTATTAATGAGCGTGAAATTAGTCATGTGGCTGGGCTTAGAAGGTAAACAATTTGTCACTGTTCCCTCGTTTCAAATTTAAATGAGCCTTTGCCGCTTAATGTGGAATATTTAAGCCACTCGTGTACGGAGTAATGTGTGAAATTCTGTCATCTTTATTTGAAAATAAACAACTTTTCCGATAAATTAATTTCCACTTTGAATGTTGAAATTAAAACGGCAAAAGTGTTTCGCCACACTGTGCCGTGTCAGGCCAAGTTATGGAAATTAATTTAATGATAGGAATATTTTACTTAACCACAACAGCATTAGCCTAAATTGTCAGAGACTCAAGTGGTGGAGATGGAGAGGAGCTATGCTTTTCGTCATCTCAACAATGTCCTCATCTGTAATATCATATGGTAATTACATATTGCTGTGTCAAAATCCGCAGCTAAATAGGAAATACGCTATTTAAATAGAAGAAGTCAAAATAGTCAAGTGAAAAAAGCAGTGTTGTAAATAATCTTCCACGGACTTTCTTATTACTATACGAGTATCCCAAGAGAGAGACAATTAAACTCGCAAGGGATTTTTGAGCGTCAGTGATGAGATGAGAGGACAAGGAGAAGGAGACATGTCGTATATTACGTACCTCTCACGGCAATTTAGATCTTTGAGTAAAACTAATAATATTTTTTTTCTAACAAAATCTATAAATTTACATTATTAAAAGCAGAGGAAAATGTAGAAATTATGGTCCGAGTCTTTTATTTACGTATAGTATTGGTGGTATGGGTGAAAAAATGCATTAGGGACTTGAAAGATATGTATACCTATAGGTAATAATGCGTGTGGAAGAGATAAGAAATGGAAGAACATCTGCTGGTTGGAAGGTTGGAATTGGAAGAGATGTGGACAGTGGAGAGTGGACAGGATATGCGGAGCTATTCCACTTCTGCCATCGTAGAATCAACTTCTCTATTCGTATGCAAATCTCAGAGCTCACACACTTGTAAGAGCTCCCATAAAATGTAAAATGATACAAAAGTTGGTATATAATATAAGTACAGCGTAAATTTCAGGTCCAAAAATCCATTAGTCTTTCGTTACACTAGGATATTTATTATTTCTCCTCTTGCAAAATAAATGAAGCACTTTTTTTTAATTGAATAACTTTTGGCCGTCTTCCTCCGTCCTGATAAGCTGGCCAGGGCTACTAAAAGCCTTTCCTGATTCATTCTCTCTATCGTCGTAATACCTCACACACACACTTTTATTCATTTGCAACCATCAGCCTTACGTATACAGTTCCCTCGACAAACTTTTGAGTGGAAGCTTGACCTCGCAATCATTTTCACATCCTCTCAGCATAGAAGCATCGATTCAACAAGGATTTGAACTTGATTCCTCAATTTCTTTGATTGGAGGTGACAAAGTTTGTCGCGGAGACTCTATTTGTGAGGAGATTATATGGGTGAGGATGATTATACTATATGTACATAATAAAGATAGGTATGTACATAATGAAGATAGGTATGTACATAATGAAGATAGGTATGTACATAATGAAGATAGGTATGTACATAATGAAGGTAGGTATGTACATAAGGATAGATATGTACTGTAAAGAAACTTCTTTACTTAATTCCCGTGGATATGGAAAGCCCAAGACGAGTGTGAAATACGCCATAATTTATATTAATCAATATTTTGTTATTATCGCCTCTGCCAATAGTTTCAACTATTTCATCTAATTGTAAGCCAATCGATTTATACATGTAAGAGTCTCATTGGCAGAACAATTTTTTGTTAAAATAACTCCTTCACTGAGTCTTGAATAATTTTTCCGTCTTGGCGAAATGGAGAAATCAAATCTGAGTCTCATGTTTCACTTTTTGCACTTTTTTGGTCCATTTTCCGGCAATCTCCCCTGTTTTGGGAAAATCTACTTTGGCGAACGAGACGTACTATTACTTGTACTCCTTGATATTATAATTAAATTAACTAGGTGGAGAAACTATTAGTTGAGCCGCATTTAAATAGTTCGCTACTGTACAAATGGTTAAGTACTATAAAAAGAATGTGTAGAAATCAGAATATATAGAAATGATGATCTGTGCGTGGGGATGGAATGATGGAGGGGTTAAAATGAGAGAGTGGAATATAAGAGACTTACTGCCAAATTTCCGTAGACTGAGCTCCGTCTGAAGTTAAAGTGTCTTGTTTAAGTTTAGAGTAATTGTCATAGAGAAAGTACTGAGACGAGGGGTCATCACCACTGGCATGAATATTAAGAATGGCATTTGTGACGGCAGTCATTGGGTTTGACTCATAAACGGTTCTCCAGCTTTGGTCCGCGGAGGAAATGAGAGAAATGGCGGGAGCGTGACCGACGGACACAGTGGAAGGAGACGGTGCAGTCGTGACCACCGTTTCGGATGGTCCGAGTTCCGACATACGCACTCTGCTCCAATCTGGAGGAGGATCAAACGTAAGGGAAGAGGAGGTGCCCGCAAAGACAGACGCGGAGGAGAATTGCTCCTCCAGCAAATGATCTTCAATCAGCGTAGTGACGGATATATCCCCTAAAAGTTTGGCACGGGCTAACCTTCCGAGTCCTGTAACTCGCCTCCGTATGTCGTCCTATTTCATGCGTAGGATTTCAAGGGAACAGTAACCGACTTTTCCTCTTTCTCCCTCTGATCCCGAGAGTCTACAAATGCTGACGGGCTGGAAAGTCCAAAGGCGCTCCCCTTTTCCTTCCTGGCTAAATTCTTGCTTGGCAACTATTGAGCCAGGTTAGTTGAATGAGTTAAATAACTATAGTGTCGGGACGTTCACACAGGCTCTGCAATCCAAACAAATAGTACATTTTTCAGTTCTCATTCATGCATTCTTCCCTTCTTCCCTACTCCATTCTCTCCAATCCATTCGTATTTTTCTATGCCGGGCCCTAAACTGTCACTATCCTACACACTTCCTATCTCTACTACGCATTTCCTATAGTACACATTCCTATGCTACAGATTTCCTACGGTCCAGATTTTCTATGGAACACATTTCCTATGGTAAAGATCCCTATGGTACAGATTTTTATGGTGCAGATTTCCTATGGTGAAGATCCCTATGGTGGAGATTTTCCATGATACAGATTTCCGATTGGTTCCTATGACTCCTATAGGGTTGCTATACAGTGTGGAAAAAGATGTGAACTGTGGTAGCAGCCGAGTCGGAAGGTCTGAACGGTGCGGTGGTTAGGCGTAAATGAGGATCGATGGAATCAGATGGCGAGGAGTGATACATGATTAGATAATAATTTACTCGCACATTCCTCAGCTCCTATGCGGACTACTACCTTTTGCTTCTGTTTCTCCCATTTTTCTACCAGCATCTCTTGCGAGCCAATGCAGTTCGTCCCCATAGGAGTTTCGGCTAAATCACTCGATATCTCGCAGCAATAAACTGCGGATTCTGCTCTCGCAGCAGTACATGTATTCAAAGGGAAGGAAATGAAGTGAAGCCAGCATCCACTGATTATAAATATGTAAAGGCCCCAACCCTCATCCCATAAATAAGAAGCGGAGGAGAAAATTTATCTATGGGAACACAATGCAGTGCAATCTGTTTGATTCCATATAATAAATTCTTATAAACACATCCACAGCCCCTGTTTCCCGCTTGGATCTGAACAACTTTTGGATCTTCTCGAAGTCGGTGAGCTAAAATGCTGATCGTAGATCAGGAGTCCTTTACTACTACACACATTCTCCATCCTTCACTACCACAAATATACACGGCTGCTGCTTGTAACTGCTCTTCTTTCCTCTCTCTCTCTCTACACTCCTCTATGCTATACTTACTCCTTATACATTGAAAATTTCTATTGTTGCAGGGCGTGGTTCAATTCTTTTTAACCAGCACACAGTCTTATATTTCTAAAAATGCTTGACAACAGCGCTGGAAAGGGAAAAAAATCAGCTGATGCATTGATCTGATTTGAACCACTCCTATTTTTCTCAAGTCCACATAGTACAATGATTATACAAGCGTTAATGCATTGCCTTTCTTATGGCCGAAAAACTATATTTTATGCATATGAACGGGACGCTCCTGCCCCGAGCTTCTTCATTCTCAACGAACTCACACAGATTTCATTTCCTTTCGTCATCCTCCTCTCCCAGATTCATGTAATTTCGAGAATTTCATGCAAGCTACCAAATAACGTTACTTGCTTTTCGTCACGGAAACCATATATATTCTTATCTATGTGGTCGTTATATCCTTCCGAAAATTGCCCCCACGTTATTCTCAACCAACTCATCTTAACTCTCTCGCCAGCAACTACACAGCCGCAATTTTTGCCTCCAAAAGGAATGACCCTGTACCATTATTTCCCTCCGTGTACCAATCTTTTTTATAAATCATCCACCATTTTGGCCAATATTAGCCGCCGCTTCAGACACTCATACATGTCCTCACAATCAACTCCCCAACATGTGGGGAGTATGTACAGATATACCAAATCACCACTCTCCGCACGGACAATAAAAACAAATAGAATGGGAAAGACAAGAAATATGTCGAAAGGCATAGAAAAGACCTCGGCAGTCTTAAGTACTTTTCTCTTAATTTCTTCTTCTCTAGGATTTTTTCCCTGTAGGAAACGTATAATGTGTTGGAGAGATGGGAAAAAAGCCTTGCATGTTGACTTGTGTGTGTGTGTGTGTGTGTGTGTGTTGGAAAAACTGTGCTGACTGAGTCAGACCTTGCTACGGGGCGCAATGATGAAATCAAAAAGAACAAAAAGTTTTAAAATGACCAAATGGAGTGGAGAAGAAGAAGTTCACGTTTCCTCATCCCAGAAGACAGCGACGGCAGTGTTTGAGTTGATATGAAAAATATCACTGCGGTAGAATTTTATCTGTGTGTCGGTCTACCTCCCTTCGACGGAGTTCAAAGGAAGAGACGAAGAAGAGAAGAAGAAGATGATGATGATGATGAGAGCAGGTACAAACACACAATATCCGACTCTACGATTAGCGGAAAAGAGAAAAACACATTGGTTGGGAGATGCACTCAGGAGGGAAAGATAGAGACAGGCTCAAGTAATAACTTGACTTATGTTCTCCGCAACACTTCCATGCGATGCAGAGGAGATGCAGAATTTTTCAGTCCAATTAAGGGTGAAAATTGAAGGGCAGTGTTATTGCTGTAGGGTCATCTCTACGGTATTTTGATGGAAACTTTGAACACTTTGTCTTTTATGTTCTATGGCATTGCAACCGCATTGTAATGATGGACAAAAAATATATATTGCACACACACACACACACACTCTCTCTCTCTCTCTCTCTCTCTCTCTCTCTTTCTGTCTCTCTTCACCATTTCCATAAAAATCCTACACGTTGCAAAGCGCGGAAAATCATGTACACATGAATAATAACGACGGAAGAAAAGCCACTCGACTCTCCGACAGTTGTGTGGAATAAAAGTAGATAGTCGTTGAAGTAGTAGCAGTTAGTATAGTATTGGCCATCAAATCCTCTCGGGTCACCACCCTTTTATATTCCTATCTTCATAATATCCACATGGCATCTTCCCATAGCTCCTTTACCAAAAGCCTCTCCAAAAATTCCACTTCCCTCAAAATCTCAACAACTCCTGCTCAAAATCTGAACAACTCCTGCTCTCTCAAACATCCATCTTATGCGTCAATTAAAGAGGGAAAACGTCATGGTTCAACCTCAAAATCCGAATCAGCATGTCAATCTCAACTCAAATCAAAAATGAAATCCTTCCGTTCCCAAATCTCGTCCAGGCCCTGGATTTCTCTCTGCATCCTGACAAATAACCAGGATTGGAATAGACACATCTTGGCCCTCCAGGTTGCGTAATACTACTACTACCAATCTCAAAACTTCTACTCAGTGATCAATCAAACTTTAGTAATCCCTACTCCTTCTCTCCTTAAAAGCCGTCATCTCGACTCTTTTCTATCTTCCTCCTCTTCTCATTCTTCATACACACAATGAAGAACATTCAGGAATGAAAAATAGAGTGTTACTTTTAACTGTAGAGCAAAGGGAAATAGTATCTGTTTTTGGAGACAAAAGCGATGAGTGGAAGGGATCGACTTACTAGCGCATATGACAGTGTAACGGTTCCACCGTCATTTAACGCAACAACCATATTAGATTATTTTTCCACAGAATTGGAGCCAAAAACTTTTTTGATTACTTGAGCAACTTTGACCGCATTATCAAGATCAAATGTCCAAAGGAGGCGAGGGTGAGAGAGTAAAAAGTGTAAGAAAAGACAAGAGCTGACCAGATGACATTCTTTAAGCGTCCGCAGATTAAGTTTACTAAATTACACGAGATTAAAAAGAAGAGAGGAGAGAAGTTTAGGAACGGCGTGGAGGACGGAGACGACGTTGAGAGCTAAAAGGAGAAGGAATGACGACGGGATGTGAAAAGACGAGGAAACCTATAAGGTTGGTCACTCTATGGTAATCCGATAAGTGTACAATAATAACGACACACCATTTTCTTGGTTAAAAGCACCTACTAATTATATAGACATGCAGGAATATAACTTATTATGCACTTGAGAATCACTGATAGCATTATGTGGAGAGTTGTTGGGAAAGACCGCGCGGCAGAGAAGAACAATAAGATACGGACAACTCGAAGAGCAGAAGAGTCTAAATTACTATAGAGAACTTTTCCTTTCCACCCCGCGCCGAAACAGAATTCGTGCCTAGAAGTTGGGGAATCATGCTATTTCTATAGGAAATGAATGGACTCGGTTTAAATAGAAACATATGACAGTGCAGGGAAGAAACTTTTACCAAAAACTAAACGTATTTTTAAGTGATAGAGTGATAGAAAAAAATCCAAAGTTGTTCTCACAATATTCTTTCCTCGATCCGATCATGAATCTGTCATCAAGTTACACACACACAAACCACAAGTCATTTCGCATCACAAAATATATGCTCAAATAACCATGCCGTAATTGCATGTACACCTCCTCAAATAACTCCAGAGACGACGACGATGATGACAAAATCACGTGTGTCAAGCTTAAAAGCCAGTTTTTTTCACTTGTGGATTCATAAAACCTTTGGATAAAATAATGTGGAAAACTGTCGTCCAAAGCTGTGTGCTTGTGCTGGTTACATGGAAGTACAAATGCAAAGACACAGTTGAAACGGAACTTGAACAATATAATTCACGTGAAGATAACAAAAATATAAACCACAGATTGATAATCCGGCGTTGGAAACTTTCAAGAATAATATTAATACTAAGTGTTGATAAGCACAGACAAACGGGATAAGCTCACAGTTCCCCAACTGAATTCTTGGTCCTCCGTTGAAATTCTCTATATAGTTTGTGTATAGAATCACTCGCTCCAAGAGATAAATGGGTCCAGTGTGTTGTTATTTGGATGGTGCAAGTACAGTTACATATGAGATGTGGGACAATATCAAATTCTAATGAGTTGGAGAACTAACGTTGTTGTTTAATATAACTTGGGATCTGGTCCGGAAAGACTCTTTAAGAAATAATTTTGTCCAACGCACTAAAATGAATTGGTTTGGATGATTTGGATATGAAGAGTTAAAGGTCGGTTATGATGAGTGCACTCACGTGTAATCTCAACTGCAGAAGATGCTGGTAGTTTGTGTATAAAGTTTTGGTGGGCAGGGTTGACGTTTTGGTTGTGGTACCTTAGTTAAAGGTGTATGTGTGGTCAGATCAGTGCTTGGATCAAAACTGAGAGGGGCCAAGAGGCAAGGAGAGATGAGAGGACGTGGACACGGGTTCTCCTGGAGGCACCTTGCCTATTGCCTATGGAAAAGATTGATCTCGCTGGCTTCAATGTGTATAACCCTTGCCTTCTCTTTCAACCCCATTCACCCCCTCGCTATCTCAAGCTCCTTCGCTCCTTCGCTCCTTGTCTATCACTCCATCTCCAAGCTACTCCAAGTATGTACATACCTACCTATATCTATATACTCGCAGTAGTGTAGTATAGAGATAGTACATATAGTATATAGAGATAGTATGTAAGTATCTACATACTCCTCACTACACTATAGATGATACAAGCTTGAGCCCCATAGCTTCACAACACATACTCACAGAATAATTCCACCAATTCCACCAGCTTCATCAAATATACATCAAATATCATCATTTCTCCTCACAATCATCAACCAAAAGCATTCTTTTCTTCGAGTCAAGTCCTTTGCATTCCCAAACCTCCAATATTCCTATTTATTACCATAACAAGCGATGCGACTACTCCACACAGTTGCTGCTCCGTCCTTACGAACGACACCTTCCAGGCTTGACCCTTTGATATCCCTAGTACACACATAATAGTATAGTTTCATCCATTTCCCCCGTCGTCGCAGTCATTCTCCTCACCGTATCATTACCTCCGCCTAACAATTCACTTCTTCTGGCTCACTCATACCCTATACTCCGTCCTCCGTGCCTCTTCATCGCCACCAAACAAACACACCGAGTATTTTCAATCTCACTCGCCCCAAACATACTTAAAAAGCCTGCTAAATACCTTCTTCACATTTCAACTCAACTCTCAGTTCCTCCTTTGGCCATTCCATAACTCAACTGATTTCCTTTAATAACTCCCTTGTACACATTTCTGCATTTCTCCCACCTTCCCCCCACAGCCAGAGCTATGGTCACTCAATATTTGCATGGATGCCTCATCCTCATCCTGATCTTATCAATCCTGCCCAACCCTTATTCATTCCCTTTAATAATTCCCATTTCACATTTCAGCACAAAACGAGACCATCAACAATTATTATTATTATCCTGTCCTCTGGCAGTCCTCACCTTCCATCTTATTTACCCAAAGTCCAAAAGTCCATTTTTACCATCTTTTTACCCCACAAAAGTTCTCTCATCATCAAATCTTTACTTTCAACGTCATTAATTATCCCTTTGGATCATTAATTGCCCGTTTGGATCGGAAGGAAGAAAGGATTGAGAAGGCAATGATTGGAAAAGAAATGATTGTGAAGGATGGCAGAAGTAATTAGATGAATGGGATAAAATGATGAACCAAGTGAAAAAGCATGAACCCGATGAGTCCGGCGTTGATTTTACAGTAGCGTTTTTTTTGGTAAATTAGTGACATATAAAGTCTGTTGGTATTGAACATGAAAAAGGTAGCGGGCAATAACTCATGGAAGGGATTTCCTCTTGTTACATTTATTATGCAAACGCTGGGTCCTCGTTTGTTAGGATGATTAGGATGATGATGTGAAAAGCGTAGTAGGAACACGCGTCAGGCTGAACGCTTTACTTGAACAAATTTCGTGCATAAAAAACGAACGGTGGGTCTCTCTCTCTCTCTCAATCCCTCTCTCGTCAGTCACAGTAGAGCACACTTAGTTCGTACGCTGCGCTCTCATCCCCAATGATGTTGTATCCAAATGATGAGATGCATGCTCGTGTTTTTTGTAAATGGTCCTTTGCGTATATGAATAATAAAGGCTGCATTTGTAGTAGAAAAAGAGTGAGCCGCGGCTATGACAAGGGAAGGGATGAGAGCTCGCTGTGCAGTCACCACACGAATGCCTAACATGAATTACTTTGTTTATGTAGCTCCGGTGCGGAGTTGCGAGGTGAAAAAGCGTGGCAAAAAGTGTCGTAAAAAGAGGCACGATATAAATATCCCATTGTTGGAACGGATGTGCCACCGCTCCTGCTCCTGCCTCATCTCTCCTCCAAGTATGTACATGTACATACGGACGGCCCTAATCTCTCCTCACTCCACAATCATCATCCCATCCATACACACTACACAACCACTTACAATCCAATTACTCACTCTCCTTTCAAACGGAGAAAGCAGAGAAAGCCTCTAATTAATCACATTATATGCAACACCTCCCAAATCGTCCCAGTCACACTTTTTTTTACACTCAACAGTTCACATCCCTCACGTTCCTCCGACAAATTTACCTTTCCAACTTCCTTTATGGAACATCCTTTATGGAACTTCTCCTTTCCCTCAATCTCTCAATGAGCAAAGCACTTCTACTCCGTTACTCTCAAGCTCTCAACTTTAAAAATTCAGTATCACCTTTAGAAATTCATTATCAACTTAAAAATTGAATACCAACTTGAAAAATTGATTATCAGGAACAACCCAAAGCAAAGGTTAAGCTGTGTTAATCGTGGGGAAGAAAAAAAAATAGTTGGAGTTTAAAAACTGCTCAATCAACCTGTTTAATTTTTTCCATCGAATGATCCATAAGCCATCTGTGTGATGGGAATCGGATCAATCAAGATGCACAACTATGTAGTATAGAAGTCATTCAACCTAGAGTAAGAAACTTGTCAATCAGAGTGACAACCCCAGTACATCTCCTGTGTGTGTGCCTTTAAAGGAGATGAACTACAACACAAGCTTCGTCGAATCCTGTTACGTTTTAATTGTGGACATGATAAACCTATCGATAATTCCTCAAGATGAAGATGGTTGCCACGCAGGAGAAATGAGGATATATGACTCTTCTTCACGGATCTCCTTCGTTTGACTCTTGTCGTCTTGCAATCATTGATGTTCCGAATCCCGTTAGTGTATTTATGGGAATTACACATATCTTGTCTTAATGTCAGAGAGCCCAAACATATGGATAATTAGCAAAAAACCTAATGTTAAAATTGTGTCATACATCGTCATTCCGCAGTAGTTTTTTTTACAGAGAAGGAAGAAATAACGACAAGAGTTTGATGGAAACGAGTTGACAAAAGTTGATTGAGAAGATGTGAAGGAAGGTGATGAGTAAAAGACTTATTATTTGCATGTATCCCTTGTTATTATTGTGAAGGAGGAGGATAGAGCATGAGTGAAGCAGTATAAAGTAAAGTAGAAAGGAGTGGTTCATAACCCCAAAAATAATGGTCCGCGTCTCTTTGCACCTGCGGTGAATGTAAAGGAAATTCATTGTGAGGATCTACGGACAGTCTTCGGAAATGCTCTGTGCTGGCTCATAACTCAAAAGCTATGGGGTGTTCATCACTATTTCGGCTACATCTGCATACAATATCAGAGCTTCAGAGCCATTGTCAGTGTTGGCGAAAAAACCTACCGGACGCTCATAGTTGTTTACAAGTACCAGGAGGAAAACAAGAGGAAATTCGAACCCAACGTAGTCGAATATTCAGTGTGGCGTGAAATCGTGTTTCATATATATGACACCTTTCAAAAAATGACACCTTTAGTATATTCATTCTTGGATTCATCTCCATCGGAGACACTCGGCCATTTCCACTTCCATTATTTCCATACAATACTTATACAAGCACTTACAACACTGCCAAAGAAACTTATCTTAACTATCTTAAACTTATAATAATTACTTGTTCAATTCGGTCGCGATAAAATAGAGTACGAATATACATAGTTACGAATCTAGAGTATATTTGATTATATTTACTATTATTATTACTATATTATGACGAATGTCGGTAAGGGATGTGAAGGGAAAAGAGAGGCGATAAATGACTGTGAAAGTGGTTGAAGGGTCGCTCAGGACGGAGGATATTGTTGATTTGTGAGAAGATGAGAATATATAGAAATATAAAATAGCGTGCGATTGGGAAAATGCAAATGTGTTTTTTTGATGAGACTGTTTTATATATGAAATTGTTTTATATATGAAATGAGGTTGCATGCCGGATAAAAATTGCGCAAGAGCTGATAAGACATCACCTAATTAATGCGAATCGTAATTAATAAGGACAGGAACTTATGGGAAGTGTAGACAATTGCTAATTATTGGATTTAGTAATTATTTAGAGTACATGGAATGTACATATGTGTACTGGTGAAGTATACGGAGATAGTAGGGGTAGAAGGTTTGTGGGGGAACGTGGGATGCTTTGCAACGCAAATATTTGTGTCGACCTCTAATTAATATTTTCCACTTCCTGCAGCTCTCAAGGGTCGGCGTCGGCATTGGAGCGATTCCATTAGCTTGCCACTGCCATACTTTTACACTTAACTTATTACATGGTCTAGCCAGGCATTAAGATATATTTTTAATCAAATTCAAATTTTCCAGTTCCCAGCAGAGAATAAAAATAGGAATGATTTTATTGCCGTGCTCTTATTTTCAATGTCACAAGCATGACAAGGAAAGTTGATGTGTGTATTTAATAATTACGGTCTCAAAATAATATGCGAAGAGTCGATACTTGAGGTGAGAGGTTCTAAAATACAAAAATACAAGCTGAGGAGAGGTGGGGAGTGTGAGAGTAAATTCGAACTTGTTCCAGAGTGCAGTAATTAATTATCGTGTTGTCTGCGCTCAGTTGCTTAATCATAGTAATGTGAAAACAAGCAAATTTCCTTATGTCGATGGAGATTTCGATCAGAACATTTCGTTCCCGAGGTTTTCTCAGAATGCAGAAAAATTAGTCAAGGCTTTCTCATCATCCCTGTCGTTTTCAGTACGTGTAGCTCTCGGCTTCTCCTTATCCAACAATAATTCTCCACACTCTACCATAAATTGTGCACAAATGTACACAAGTGCACACACATATGTACACACATGTACGACGGCAGAGGATGGGAATGGAAAAATCAGTCATAAAATGAGAAAAATCCTCAACATTTGAATACTCAGCTGAAAAGTTGCAAAAAGAATTCGTCGGCTCTCCTTTCTGCTGACTGACTCGAGTGTGATTACATAAACGAATGTAATGTGTTGGTAAATAATTAATGCTGAAATCAAGTGATAATTTGTGGTCGCATTAGAAAGGAGAGAATGTGTAAAAACTAACGTCACACTCTGACATTTTAATTGCTCAACGTCCACAGTCCACAAGGTCTGCATGAGGAATAACTTTAACTCTTATTAATTCAAATCAAATTAATCCGCTTCGCTCTTCTTTGTGTCTCAATTTCCATAAGCAAACTTAAATACACTTTTTTATTTGGTGCCACACTCTCGACCACTCGACCCGCACTCAAGGCTGTCCCCTACATTTTCCTCACAACTTATTACGAGCTCTTTCCCTCTACTCTCATCTTCTCATTGTCAGCCATTAGCGCCACAACTCTTATTGTTTATAAATGGTCAAATTTGCATTTAAAGTAAATCTGTGCGGGCAAACGGGGAAATCAGAGAAGAGTGTGGACGTACATATATCTCATCTATACAGATACAGATATATTTACGTGCGAGAGGAGATGACCCAGAGTTATTATTACCTATTCAACGCACTACTTGCAAGTCAATGAATCTAAGGAGACCAAGTGGAAATTGAAGGAGCGTGGGTACAAGCCTCGAGGTTTTTAGACGATTTATGACATTAATCCCTTATAGACTTTAGGAAGGTTGCAGTGGTTTCTAGGAAGATGAGCAACCTTAATAACACAACCCAGCTTCGACTTCGACTTTGGGAATTATGCGTCTTATTCCCTCTCCATTCCAATCTTCACTCTATATAGAGTATATATATCTATCTATATACTTATGTATACTACTTAAGTATGTATATACATACTTATGTATACTCATGTATGTACATATATGCACGGACCTTCCCTGCTTATAGTAACACATACACAGCATATAAGCTCCCAATCCTATAAATATAACTTGCCACCACATATTTGCACATATTTCCCCCCGGTCAGAGAAATCGAATTAGAATAGATCACAATTGCAATTTATTACTCTATCCTCATAAGTCAAATGACTACTGAATACTCGTCAAGCCTCGGACTGTGTAGGTATGAGGTTGAATTGAATTTAATGAGGAGCTGTGCTCAAGCTCAAGCTCAAGCTACTAAATGGGATCCATCCATGGGACGTTGAATTCCTCTTGAATGCTCCACTCCTGAGTGGGTCAGTCGTGTAGTAAAAATACTTGCGGGGAAATGGAAAAAACCGGAGTCTGACTTGATGAGAAGGAAGAGAAGGATGAATGCGGTAAAACTTTCCTCTATAATATTTCTATTTGCGTCCTCTATCCGCTCCGTCCATGTGGATTTGGTAATCCTTTATGGGAGAAGTAATAAGGAGCTTACCCCTTGGTGTAGTGAGATGAGATGAAATGAGATGAGTTCAGAGTTTACACTTGAGCGTCCAGCCCTTATGTGCTGCGGTTGTAATAAGTAAATGGGGTCGTCGCCGGATTACATCGCGACGCTCTTCATATCAGTATCAACTACATTTCAACTGTACACACAGACATTCTCATAAGGTGCACACAGTGCACACCATTATTATCTCACTCGGCAGACAAAAGTCCGGGCAATAAACCAAGCACTGACATAATAAATCCTTTGGGAAGGGAAGAAGACACAGGAGAGGAATGAAATGGTACAAGTGAAGAGACGCGGGGAAATATGGAAATGAGGCAGCGAAAATAAAAATCCTATCAATAGAAGGAAAGGGGAAGGAGAATAGACAGGGGAGATTTCCACCACTTTCCCATGAAATCCAAGTAGATGACCAATCCAAAAACTGACCCTATTTCTTTCAACTATTTCTTTCATCTCTCTCTCTCTCTCTCTCTCTCTCTCTCTCTCTCTCTTATTTATCTTGTAAATACAAAATAAATGCATCAACTCTTCTCTTTCCTGTGTGTAAGCTTCCTATTTACTCTTGCACGTATCCTCTCCATGCAGCAGCGCATTCAACCTCCAGTGCATCACCTTAATGGGCACCAGACCAGGGTGTCAGAAAAATTCTGGAAATGAAAAGACAAATAAATCCCAAGTTTCCTGCGTCCGTCACATCGGTGAGCACTTTTAGATATTTATGAGCACACATGTAAATAGTTGTAAATAGTTGCAAGGCTACGTGACGTAAGGGAATTTCCAACAAGTCTCTGTAACATCGAATTCTTGCCCGCAGCACAAACTAAACGACCAACCCGGGCACACACACAATCCTTAGCCAATAGATTAATTGAAAGTAATATGCCAACTTCCATTTCCATCCCTTGCCCTTCTCATGAGACTTCAGCTGCCTCCCGGCTTCACTATCCTAACAAATTCTTCATTTTTACAAATTCATCTTCCTGGATGAACCGAGATCCGAGCCTGAGCATGGCTTCGAGCTCTTAACACGCTGCAAAGTCATTGTATTCATCCACGTTACTGCTTTATTTGCACCTCCAATAATAATTAATTATTTATGCCATCTATATAGAAATCTACGTAAACCTTACAAATACTTAAAAAATCTTCTTTACAAATACTAAACTGTGGAAATCATCCTCCTATCCTCACAACGACGTGATTAATCTCATCAGTGAGATTTTGAATCGGATATTTCTGTGTAATGATAAAATTGCATACCGTAGTGTTACTGTAGTAGTTTCAAGGTCTTGGTATTACTTATATGACAGTAGGTTATTATATCTTGTTGATATTGTGCCATCATTAAGTTTATCCTGTGAGATTATTTATCTCGTTTTCATTGGGAATCTACATGTGTAATATTGTTCATGTCGACATGACTCATTTCTTGTAATGCATAGTTATTAGTTTCTAGAATGTGTAAAATTGTTCTAATATATTCTAAATAATTCGGTAACGTCCTAGCGACCTAGAATTGTTGGTTAAGAAAATTGTCTCTAGGAATTCGTGTGATTAATTCAATTCCAAATCAATTTTCTTGTAATAATTTTAAGACGACTATTTGATGAATCATCTTAATTTATTTTGGTTTCCCGATTTTATACCGATTAGAACCCATTCCCAGTTGGAACGCCTATCCGTACATTACAAAAACCCAAGAATTTCCTCCAACTGGACCAAATTTTGTTTCGGAGGAAAAAGCACAAAGATTCTGTAGGCGAGTTGAAACAATAACCAAAGTTATCGACGATAATAAGTTGTGGATGGAGTTGATGTGAGGAGACGAAAGGTGACTTGAAAGTGGTGAGGAATGCGTATACTCACGTATACTTGGAGTTTGGTTTGGCAGAGTAAATGGAAGGAGTAGCTGGCGGATTGCTGGAGTATAGATATGTAGAGGCTAATAATTGACTAATGATCATTTATACTATAATGTTTTGCTCCTAATTTTTTCAATGCGTCCCCCAAGGTACGGAGATGTGAGAAAACATGTCAAAAAGTTGAATTGTTTGCACGCAAGAAATGTGCGTGATTTTCAAGGTCTGGCAGCTTAAATCCTCTCCCTTTAAATAGTAGTTACTCTTCACCAAGTTACACTTTTATTTGCCTCCACATACAAGTTGTTATTCAACAAACGCTGATGGCTTGGGATTCATCAAACTCATCCACGTAAGGTACATACACACATGTGGACGTAGATTTGTTTCTGGTTCTGGAATTTTTTCTCTCGAGGTGAATGAGAAAAGTGAGTGAGATAATAAAATTGCTGCATCGTAAATGAATTAGTGGTGGTGGTGGTACGAAAAGTGGGGAAAAGTTAATAATTATTACGCTTGAGCTTATTGGAAACTCTATTATGATAGAGTATTTGTATATATATAGGAATAATATATTATCTACATATGTGTGTATAGTGGTATAGTGTCCATGTATAGCAAGTGTGATGAGGATTATTCGACCCCTGAGAGATTGATGCCAATCCACAAATCCACACAACAGTTTCTATTCAATTAGCTCGGCATGGATATAGAATTAGGTACTCGGAATGGATTGTTTACAGTGGGATTGATAACATTTAATGATTTTAACTTTATTGGTTCGAATAGACTCTTGCATTCATTTATTACACATTCTGCTTGGGTTGCATGAAATGTTGTCAATTTTTTCCCTGTAATTAATAGATGAAGAGAGTATAAGCAGTAAGCAGTGTGGAGCTCTTACACCATATGCAATCTATCGAGATGTCTTTGCTGCTTTGGTAATAAAATATATCCTTTGCATATACATAGATAAATAATGTGTGTAGTGTGTGCATGGGACTGCTGCACGTATGAGCAATAATTGCAAACTGTACAAGAGTTTAATAAAAATGTCAAGTGAGTAATTTAGCCTCGTACATCACACGCTCTTTTCGCGTATGAATTCTCAAGTATATGATCTGCAGTTGATCAATTGGCAGCGGCAAGTGCAGTTGTATCTGTATTCACTATTCACAGAGCCAATAAGTGTCGAGATCTGTGTAAATAACAATTGGAGGATTCAAGTCACATAGTATTCCCCTATGTCGTCCCACATCCATCCCATTTCCTCTAACTGTACTCAGTCAAAAATCCTAATGATTTCAACACTATTTTAATGTCCATATTTCAATGTGTATGGAGCTTCATGACCAGACGATGTGTAAACTTATTCTCTCTAAAGGTAAATGTACACGGCGATACCTTCGAAGGGGACGCTTCCTTGGAATGAGAATCATATGCAGGGAATGCTGAAAGTATAGAGATACTATAGCAAGGCAATAGGCGAGAGATACAGATGTAAAGAATATAAAGGTTGATTAGTGGTGATTCCTTTGCATATATGAGACAGCCCAAATAGAGACTGAGGAAATAGATAATATTTATTTGACTACAGAAGTTGATGGGCACTTAAAAGTCTATAAGTTTTTGAAGGTTGACATCACAAGGAAGTGTCTGGATTGTTGTCAGCCATTTAACGACGAGTCACAAAGCATCTTCTTGGAATTGGCAAAGTACATGCGAAGTATATGCGAACTGAATTATTTGGCTGACACACAAGAGAGGAAAAAAGTGTGTGTGGATAAGTTAAAAGGACGAAGATATGGAAGGAAGGAATAATTGGGGATTGGTGATATGGGAAGGTGACTAAGGATAAAGAGTGTCCTAACATTTACGACGGTATTATGCCGTTGGTGGTGTAAATGATCTGACGGAGGTTGGCTGATGGTTATGGATGGGGAAAGGAGACAGGTCGGAGTTGGAGTGAAGTATAGAGTACAGAATAGATGAGTGTAGATGTAGACTATAGAGAATATATAGAGAGGGACGAGATCAGATTTGAAGAGTTGAAGTAGCAGATCTGGAGCTTGTGATTGAACGAGGGAGGGATAAGATTGAGAGCATCTCACTATTATTCCTATGCAGTGTATAATTTCTGAGTATAATAACACTGCTGCTGCCATGTCCTGGCTTGGTCCATTAGACTGAAATTGCTTAGCAAGTTGGAGGAATTACATAACTGCTGGTAAATGAACAATTATTATTAACTGTCGACCTTTTGTATTAGAGCAGAAGATAGGTACGGGGTAGAGAATTGAAGCAGTCAAGTGGTGATGGATGCCTTGATGGGTGATGCACGATGCTTCCCAGCACTAAATGTAACTATATAGCTAATGGCTGATTACCTATCAAGGAGATGGCAAATCCTATTGTTTGAATAGTAATGCTCCATTCTCCAATTCTCCTCCTGCACTCACTAAAATCATGAAAATCGCCCAAACACTAGAAGGACCGGTTACTTCATAATGAATGAAACGGTTCTTTTTTTATAAATCCACTTTTCCTTATCCTACTCCTCGCTCCTTCCTTGCTTTGCTTTTGCCTTGCTTTGCTTTCCTCTGCTTTGCCTTATTCCCTTTGCCCACTCAATACAACTTACTCAACTATGGGATTCAATAGAAATTATTAACTCCGCGGTGATCATTCGTACATCAGTACACTTATTCAGTTATCATAACAACCTTTAGTCTGTGTAACCTTTCCTTGTCAGTCCCACTGCATACTTATGCCTTTTGCTTTTGCCTTCAACCCAGAGATACATACGTGCGGTTTTACAGCTTTTTCCTACCTGCTCAAGACAAATATGCGCGTCCTTCTGTCGGTTCTTCGAGCACCGCAGAGTATGTAACACGTTCGAATAGATGTAAACAACTGCACTTCTCGTCTCGCAATCCGCTTTCTGTGCGGGGCAAAGACATCAAACTTGCATGATTGGGAGGTTCCATCCTTCCATTCCATCTTACACTCTTTCACAATTTTATGCAGTTCCGGTTCTATCACTCCCTCATACTCACACTTCCATAACATTTAACACTCAATTACCCATGTCAATATACAAACGGAGTCAGTAGTTCTTTCCTCCTTCCATTCTTACTTCCCATATACTCCCAACTTATACACCCATTAGTATCTTATTAGTATTCTTATTATATTCCAATTATTACCCACTCCTCCACTTTCCTATACCCGCGACCATCCCACAGTCCTCGTTAACAGTCCTACAACCTCACTTTACTTTACTTTCATAGTTATTTGTAGTACGTGCTATACCAAAACAATACTCTAAATACCTCCGCATGGGTATTTAACATAAACATAACATTGAAAATAAACAAGAGCAAGCAAACTCCGAGCCTTTACCTCATTTCTCGTCCCCAGAAGAGTCTGCACATTCTGCACATGCTTTTTTAATATGCCCGAACATCCATGGTTATGATTGCTTTTATGTTTCCTTCGCCAAAAAACATCTTGTTGTGGCCGTTTGGAGAGATGAAATATATTATTTTGATGGCTGCTGAGAAGTATGCAAGGCCGAGGTAGTTTGTTTCGGCACGTCAAGGGTTAAAGAAGAGGATTTTGCAAGTATATTACACTGGTCATAAAATGAGCAGTTTTTCCAATCTATATGCGCGTCTGAAAAGGTGGGCGTTGTGACACTTGAGAGTTTTGGGTGAATCAACGTTAAAATTGACGGTGCGGGGTAATAAGGCTTTACCCCGAAGACACAAGTAATTACTTGGAAAAGAGGATTTTGTGCGGAGTATGCAGATGATATGGAGGCAATCATAAACTGAGCGAAGAAGGGCTTATTATTGCATAAACGACAGACTAGACAGTGTAATCTTTCCTTTCACCTACTTAACAACAGCCATGTAATGTATACTTCACAGCAACAAGGACATGTATATACGAAACTAAATTACATCGCATGGTAATTGTAATTATATTATTATTGAATGCACTATGCTGACACTCCGCTCTCATGTCCTGCGTCGCCCCAATAGGCTGTATTAATACCTACACACATATCCCCGTCACCGAATCCGTCTCTCGTCTCAAATCCTCTGTATACGACCCTGTGTGTAGGAAGATATTATGATTGGCAGTCTCTCCTTATGTTCTTATTTATCTCCACTCCAACAACTACAACTTTATCCACTCTCAGGACATCATTCTGCCCTCGCGACGAGAAGGAATTTAGGAGTTTCAGGTTCGAATTGTTTACAAATTGAAGCTGAAATTGTTTAGAATTGAAGCTGAAATTGTTTAGAATTGAAGCTGAAATTGTTTAGAATTGAAGTTGAAATTGTTTAGAAATTGAATTTAAAATCGTTTAGAAATTGAATTCGAAATTGTTTAAGAAATTGAATTTGAAATCGTTTAAGAAACTGACTTTGAAATTTCAACCCAGATGCCCTCCGAACTGGCAGGATCCACAGACCCGTAGCCCGTAGATCGGTGGATCACATGACGAGCGTGGAGAAATAAAAATAATTTAGGATTTTTTAAAAATTGAAAGCGAGGCGCAGTGGAAGAATTGATAATGTACCCGTGAGAAAATGGTCGGAAGGTAGAGTGAGTATTGTGAGGAAATAAAAATTTGAGCGTGTTATGTGACTGGAGAGTATGGAGACTACAAGTGCGTAGGAATCAATGAAGAGACCATTTGGCGTCCTAATTTGGGCAGTTGCTAGACCCCACCTGGACCCATGGAAAATGCCACAGTTAAAAATCCTCATCGTTCCGTAATGAAAGAAGGACCATTTTATGTCCGAAAAGCGAAAAAATCTCAAGTCGCAGCTCATTACGTATGCATCGGACGTCCATCCCTTCATGCTTCTCCTCATCCCTTGTCCTCTGATAAAGCCTAATCTCTTGTCCATATACACAAACACACCAAACGTATTTCTCTCCTTCCCCCCGCCAGCACATTAAAGCTTAAACTAGCAGGCAAATCTTAACGATCCAGGCATTCCTTTGAGTCCGAACAATCTAGACGATAAGCCAATTTCCCATGAATATCCGCATCCTCTCTACACTTATATATGTATGTAATTATGTAACTTTCCTCTGACGATGAGAATCCAAACTCTCCTGACAGACCCAAAGCAGACATGGAAACATGATCAAAATTGAATTCCTTCATGCCCAGTGTGCAGCTCGATTATCGTCCTCTACTTATTCTACCCACTCTTCATCTTCACAGGACCGTTTTATCCGCGAATTTAAAGAGACGAAGTACGAAGTAGTAACTTGTTGCATGTGTGCAAGGGAATATTTGAATAATATGTCGGCTTATGACAATCGCCGTTGTTAAAGATAAGTCTTATTATTATTGTTATAGGGAAAGAAGGGAAGATTGAGAGTTTAACTACAAGTCCATCGGCTCAATTTGCAAAAAGACTATATATGTGAGTACACATAGGGCAAGACATGAAGATGGAGCATGAATTATGTGTTGATAGAAGTGGTCATGCTTATATATTTATAAGTAGGTAAAGGTCAGCCAGGTCAGTACACGAAAAACATCCTCTGCTGACTCTCGTCGCGTATATAAAGAGTAGGAGTGTAAATAAGTAAAAAGCTGGTTTCTATCGAATCAACAAATTCAGACGCGTCAATAATTCTCAATAAATACTTGAGCACATGCTTGTATGTATGTATTTATTTATTATTGTGTGGTGTTGCTATTCGTCTTTCTATTTCGTACTGCGATTGTCTTTGGCTATGGGATATGTACACATGCGTTAATTCGACTCATCAGCTGAACTCATCCATCTTATTGGGTATTTCCTTTGGAAATCTCCTGGGTGTACAGATTAAAAAGTCCTATGAAATAAATGATTGTTGTTGATATCGATGAACCACTTCATTCGTCACTGTTGCACACACACAAGGGGGAAAAGAAGAAGAAGAAGAAGAAGAAAAAAAGAAGAAGAAGAAGAGGACGAGTAGAAGGGAATGATAATTTGTCTTGCATCAAATGACCGTGTAAATGCTTCTGTCTGTGTTGGAAGTGGTATAGAGTCGGGGAGGGACATATATTTGAGTATATAGGAAGAGAGTGGAAAAATTGGTCAAGTTGGATTCATCAGTTTGGAGCTGTCAGTGCGAGTCAAGTTGTCGCATTAGTCAAGGAAGGTTTATCAGGGATTGACAGGACGTGGAGAGGTAGTAGCCAATAATGTAATTGGACATGGAATAGCATTATCATTTGCGTTTGTGCTGTGTGCGGTAGGCATTCCAGTCCGCGACTATGAGATGATCCCAGCATTTCACGATTATTTGCCACCACTTATATTATTCTCCTGCTCTTGACCCTCGAAAGCCTCGCCGAATCAAAGGATAAATGCCTATATACCTTTAAGACAATGAGATACGCTATCTCCATAATATATTATTCCCGTAATGAGATCTAATAAGTGCAGAGATGACTCGGACATTCTACCTCCACAACTGGTGTACATGGAGAAGCTCAAAATCGTATACAGTTACTAGTACAATAGCTTGTGCGATTGCTTTATTGTGTCTCCGCGGGACGCAGGAGCCCAGCTCCTTGAAACTCCTAATAACCTATAACTGATCAGCCTGCGTATGCTTATGCAATGAGACGAGTTAAATGAATTGGTGAAAATAGTCTATAGGATATTTGTAGGATAGAAATGGGAGGTAACAGTTACGATTATAGTGGATGGAATTTCAGAAATACACGGCAGTCGCTTCTCCTCTGTCACTGACTTCTGCAATGATTTAATGATGACAATTTTCCGTCCATTTGCATTTTGACTGTAAATGTAAATGATTGACCGTGTAGAGCAAAGCTTGTATGTAGAGTTAATAGCTGAGTGAGCTGTGGAGATTGTGTTAATAATAAAAAGTATCTAGTATAGGAGTCGGACTATGGAAGAAGAAGTAGATGAAGATGGAATGGAGAGAAGTCATATAGTGGACAATGGTAAAAGTTATTTGTGGCTGAATTGAATCAATAATAATAACAAGAGCGGAGGGAATAAATGTTATGGGGAGCTTATTCCAATGATGTGACTGTTGGGCGTGGCTTTTGGGAGCCAAGAGGAGCAGGGACGAGATAAGTTGTTACGTAACAGCAACGGCCACGTCCACCTATAATCCAAGTTAAATTCACCTCGTACTCGTAATGTATGTATATGTGTATAGTCTATATAGTGGAGAATAAAAGGATAGGATAGGATGCCAATGTGTACGCATAACTTTGCATATCAAAAGATATAGGAATATTATGAGCGTGAATAGTTAGGAGATGCGAAGTAGAATGGACATGGACAGGTCGATGGTGAGCGTGAAGAACTGAAGAAGGAGCTGGGCATATGTACATACACTTATATCCTTTATTAGTATCTGTAGTTAGTGTACACTTGTACAGATTGTACACCTGTAAGGATTTCAGATTCGCGTGTAAAAAATCATCTTCTCCAACAAAGCCGTCTTGATGGTGTGTGTGTGTATGCGATGCGAGTACATATGTTTTGTCGTTGTCAGTACGATGAGGATGCTCTTGGCTATATTATACACTCTTTTAACGTTACAACTCTATGCATATGCAAGGATTTCGATCCCAAAAAATCTCTCCAAGCTGTCCATCCATGTCGTTGAACTTTTAACCACCGTTTGTACACAACGGTCAGACTTTTACAGAGGCTCACGGGACGCACATGGATCTTTATAGCTTACACCTATGCACCGCCGCATTACTGTCAGCCCCTGTTATGTAATTCCCAATGCGATTTGGGAATTGACAAGGTGGAAAGTATATAACCAGCCATGTCCTCATCTCAAACGGACTCTCAAGACCAATTCGATCAAATAATATGGAAAACACCTTTTTCATCCCTCGTAGCCATCACCAATCATCCACCTGGCTTCATGACTTCCAAACTATTTTCCGCTTCAACAAACAACATCATCTCTTCCTCCTCAAGTAATAACTCTTGCTAAATTTTAAATATTATCTCCTCGTATTTCATCCCGCACTCGATCTCTTCTACCAAACTACCAACAATCATTTCTATTCCTTGAAAATATTCGTACCGCGGGCTTAACTGTCTACATCTCATCGTATATACATATATCATAGTACATATATATATCATAGTATATTCACTATAGTAGAGAGCACTAGAGAGTTTTACAGAGCTATAAGCAAATCACCAGAGCTCACTTTTATTAAATGCTCACTACGGATTAACCACCGAACAGGACTCCAAGTGTCAATATTATTCAAATCAAAGACCAGTTCCGCACTTTTCCGCTCATGCATTCCGATTCCTATACTAACGATAAGAAGAAAAGCTATATAAAAGATGACCGGAGTATCAAGTAGACTCCCCTGAGACAATTTCCAACCGGGAGAACAACCAAAGTCAGATGAGAGGCTTTATATATATTATTGTCAGTGGCACAAGTTGGAGCGGCAATAAGGATGCCTCAGATTAAATAGAGAGAATAGTCTCACAAGCCATTCATCGCCCACTTTTGTACCGCCCTCGAAAGCTCATAAAAATATATTTGTCTAATAAATACTTTTTCCGCCTTATTTTCCACGTGGATGAGGATGGCAGGGGAAGGTGTTGATGGCTTACGGAGATCATTTTTAGAGTAGCCAGTAGCTATATAGGAATTGATCTGTTCCTCTGAGTTCGGTCAAGTAATAACTAAATATTTGTTGTATAAATACTACAAATAGATCTATTTACATCTAGTTACATATAGTTTTATTTTTATTTTGTAGCCGGCAGTTCCCACAGTAGTGATATTAAATTAAGTCAGCAGGTCCGGAATGCGCATTTCCACCAAAAGATTAGCAACATATCGTCGGTTGAACTTGACAAGGTGCTAAAATTATTTTTAAGCCATGACGTTACGACAATTTTAGTACCTTTGCAAGTTTACCCGACGATATTCTAATCTTAAGTATCTATGCTTATGGTATGTACTGCAAAAGTATTTCAGGAATCACAATCACGATAATTCACTTGAGTTGACTTTTTGACCACAAAGGCAGGAGAATTATAGCTATATAGTTATGTTAGGCTTGTTGTTGGAGTTGGAGGAGCTTTTGGTCTTCCTTATTATTGTATAAGTTGTATGTGGAGTAAGACACGCAGAACATGTGAGATGTGACTGTATGGGAACCCTTGTGTCTTGAAGTTCCTTCTACTTCATGATGGGGAATTTACATAGACTGAGCCAGGAGTGGACAATAGAAGTATATAGAAGTTGTGCATGCATTGTCTTTTCTGAAACTGTTGCATAAATAATCATTCTGTTTTCCAATAAGAAATAACTTGATCATTTATTTCATTTCCCCTTTAAAGGTGTGCACTTGATTTGGTTCCCTTGCTTGAATCCATCCATCACCCATCATTATTCCACATACGTCCTGCTTATACACTCTCGTCCCAGACAACATCAATCCCTCGCAACTCTCGGCAGATTGAAATTACTCAGACGCATCCATACCATTGTCCTGTACACCAGCAGAGAAACAAAGTACGAACAACTTGGGCAGCCATTCCGTTTTTTCTCTCCCACCACATTATTGCAACTTTATGTAAAATTATTAAAGCAGTTAGTACTTGAGAGGATCGTATTTTCGTATTTATAATGCACATCATCCCTGCTCTTCGTGATAACAAGTGGATTGGGAATTTATTATTATTGAGGATATTCTGCAAATGAATATTCAAACCGAGGCTCTAAAGGAGCTATTCTCACATGTATTATCACGATTCGGAAACCAGATAAAGAGGCTTCAGAGGATATTCTGTAAACGTACAGTTCACATAAAACAAGCTGCATATTATATTTGCTCGAAACGGGCATTGCAGGACTCATTATTCTCTCCCCTCCTCATGTCTCTAATAGTTATTAAATAAACGTTAGGAGTATATAAAAGGAGTAGTAGGCATACATATGTCCAGGTTGGTGAGGAGCGCAGGAGTCAGAAAAAAGTCTTCCTCAATTAGTTTCATATGCGAGGCATTCACCAAAAGTGAGGAAGGAATTATCACGAAATCAAAAACAACTCTTGACTGCTTTCATAGTTATAAAGAGATAATAAGAATTTAACGACTCGAGATTTGCATAAACGATTTAGGAAAGTTAAAACGTGTCGTCGGAATAGAAATAATGGATCCTTATCAAGTCCTCATACAACCTTCCAATTCTTTATCCGGTTTTCTCATCAGAGAAGGAACGTCGGAGTAATTATGCGCGGAATAAATGTCATAAAACACGCAGACTTGTGTGATCCAATTTCCCTCGATGACTATAAAGAACGGGATTCATCAGGGTGTCCGCACGGGATTTACATACAGAAAAGATGAGACAGGGGAGACTTGAGGAAAAGATGAGGATAGGAAAAAGCACCTGATCCTCTCACACCAAGTTGAATCAAACGTCTAACAAGGATGCGTCCATCTCCATAAACATGGACGCGAGGTAATAAAAATAAGACCGAAAAGGTGAGGGGCACTGTGGAGGCGGTCGAGATCGAAGCTATATACATAGCGGTGTATTATATTTCCCAGCACAAGATTCCCGCTGACTTGGTTTGTTTGACGGAATTCCATGTGCACAACTTTTCATTACCTTGATAATCAGTCAGTTTGTTTGCCAAACCATTCTTATATCCACAAATCATTTTTTCTTTCCCCTTCATCTATACAGTAAAGCAACAACGACGACAACAACAACAACAGCCAAAGAGGAGAGCAAGCTGTTAGCTCTCCATTTCCCGACATGGCGATGAAACACCTCAATGTTCATTTGTCAAGTATTACCTTTAAATTGGTCAAAAGCGTAAATACGCTCACTCCTAACTAGTTTATATTAATCAACACACTTCATGATCAAGTTATTCTCTCTCCAACAACAACGCCAAATGCTGCTATACCAACAATAACTTCAACCGTTATGGATTAATCTGCTCGTATCATGCAAACGGACCGTTCCAAAGGTTCTGTCAGTTTTACTCAATTCAATTGTATAGTCAAGTATATAAGCAGAGAGTATATATAAGCAGAGTATAAACAGAGTATAAGCAAAGATGTCAAAAAAGCAGATATTTCAAGCAGAGATGCTTCCTTAGATTCACAAAACTCGTCTGAATTTTAGGTGATCATTCCAAAGGAAAATCACCCTCAAAGGACATAAATTTAAAACGCGCAGACAGAAATAATGAAAATGCTTACCTTCAGGTAGGCATTGTGTTTTGGCATGAGAGGAGAATTTGATAGTGATTTTTATGGGATTTTGTGTGATACAATCAGAGATATATGTGGGAAGAAGGCTGATCAGTGAGGAGAACTACCTGTAATAATTGCAAAAATTCTACGTATAAGCTATACATGCCTCCCGTGTACTTCATGCATTTCAACGCAATATAGTCTCGGTGAAAAATTGGTTTTCATCTCAAGACTCGTCGACAAACTAATCTGGATGTAATAATTATTATATATATGCAATGGAATGCTGGGAGACGTCGAAGGAAATACTTTTCGCTATATAATGTATTGCTAATGTGACTATGTGAAAAGAGCATAAGTTGCAATAATTAAGAGTATAAATGTGCTTATCCGCAAAATTAGCAACAGGAGAACAAGTTTACCTGTCATAATAACAGCAGCGCAAGGTTGTGAACAATTTAAAAATTCCAACTATGGTTTGATCCAAATGTGAATATTTAAGCTGTTGACTGTATGGTGTGCGATGATGAGGAGTGAATAACGCTCACTTGTCGCTAGCGGCTCATCAGTCAAAACTTGAATGGAAAACATCAGTTGGACTCCACATACTAGATTCCTCAAAAAACTCAAAGCACAGCACCATCGCCAGTTTCAATGAATAATCCAAATTATACCTACACAACCCACTGAGTTTGTCGAGTATAGATTGCTTCTTTTGGACAAATTGATTCCCAAGTTAAAAATGACGATACGGATAGGTTGGAGAGCTTGTGATTAAATTCCTCTTTATACTTAAATTACTTATGGGTCTTCAAAAGATTCAACGTTCGTCACTGATTGTCAGAGGAATATTAGAATGGACCTCTGGATGGAGGAAGGAGATTTTAACAAGATTTGGTTAAACACTCGCGGGGCCAGGGCGAAGAGAGAAGTGCAATAAGGAGACTTGAGAGTTGTTGAAATAGTTTTTTTTTGTCTGGGGATGAAATAATAATAATAATGGTATAGGAGTACAAGTTCAACAAAACATGATTACATAATGTATAATGCTCTGCTCAATTGGATCAACTTATTCTGAGAATGTCCACCGCGTTGCTAAGTTCGAGATTTCCCAAAGCTGTCCAGCAGACTGGAGTACGTTGCCGCACTGAGAATCGTCTGGAGAGCCTGAAAATCTTGGGGTTGTAGGATTGGAGTTTTTGTCGACATACATACATATTTATGTAGCTCATCTACATCTACACGAGCTGCATGGAACTGAAATAAACCTTTATTGTATGTATAGGCAAGTAGTAACCACAGTGTAATAACTTAAGTTTGGTCAGCAACACCTATTTCCGTGGGTACGAATTGCCTAATGTATAAAAAGTTATATGATTGTGAAGTAAAGCTATGTGTAGCCTTGGCTTTGAACCGTAGGGTCATTGAGGTTTAGGGAAATCAAACTTCTGGAGTATGATCGCTCTTCTGTTGATACAGACCGTGCTGACAGAGTGGAGTACACATATTCTCCAAGCTCATCCTGAACTACATACAGTGGGATGGGATGATCTTCCATGTACTTCCATGGCCATCCTTTACTTACTTACGTTACATATGCGCTCCATGTCATTCTCAATAAATTCACTTGCGTATCATCTTCTTTTTTCATTATTTCTCTACGCATCGGTATGTTGATGCTGCTCCACCAAAAATTGGTACACATAATACGAGAAATTCTTCCCTGCAGCCACACATCTCCTTTATTCCTTCCTTTTATTTGTCTTTTATATGCACACACACACACACACATGCAACGCACGCACACTCTTCGTCGTGTCCTGACTATGGGGGAGTTCACAGTCGGGTCATTTAGTATACGCAACCTATTAATATCACATGTGGATGCACAAATATCTTCCCCAATCATTCTCTCCCATTCTGCCAACATATTTCTATACAAATTTCATCCCAAATCACCGTCGTGAACACACCGGCGATCTTCTCCAACACATCTATACCCATGGAATTAACATTCTGTACACAAACTCAACAGAATTATTAGCTTTAGCATTTTTTCTATTGCGGTTTACAATTTACAAACTTACATACATGTAATGTAGGACTGAGAACCCATGAAGCTAATTGTGAGTACGAGTCTATGAGTTACTAGAATACTTGAGAAGAGATGTTGGAAAGGAAGATTGTAGAGTAGATCTGGGCAGTTGCAATAAGTGTCGCCAAATTCTACAAAGCACCAAGCTGTGAGTATGATACTGAATTACTGAAAGGGTGAACTGATTTGAGAGAGAGGGAGTCAAGTGTAATCTGCTGGAGACGCACGTGTCAAGGATAAGACTTATGTCGTAGAGATATATTAACCCCAGCAGTCAGTGATTTAGAGCTTGTTATGAATAGCGTTATGTGCAGTGCACACAAGAAAATGAAAGATGTGAGAGATGCTCAATGCTTGGTAGCAACTATAGCAAGAAGCCCATTTATCCATCTTCAAGCTCATCTTAAAGCAATTTAAAAGGGAAAATCGAATTGATTAGAAGAGTCAATTATTCCTTGTTTATAACCAATCTGGGAAATGGTAATGAGCTCATTATTATTAACAAGCGCTACACGTGACTCATTCAAATTAGGTATTGGATTTTGATTTTACGCCGCATTCAACACTCACAAGCTCCTATACTATACATAGTAATACTCATTACACCTCCAGAAATAGATTTACTTCTTCCCGCGCTGAGGAAATAATCATGCACGAGAGTCCAGTTACTCCTCTGCATCATCCACCCACGCTAATAAGTCCGCTATAGGTTCTATATACAGTACATAATATCTATAGAAAGACATAAATTAAGACTTGATAGAGATTAGCTCCGGCATTTTGCCTTAAATGTCCCTTAATTGTTCGTTCCACTTCCACTGTGGACATTGGCAGTGGCAGTGGCAGAATACGCAGAAGTTGGAGTGGAAGAGTTCGGACAGACTCGAAATAATGAAATAATAATAATAAGACTTCCAGAGTGGTGAGGCACTACTGTTCCCTGGCTTAGCATGAATTGGTCATCCGGAGAATAAAAGGCGAAGAGTGTGGAGAAACTTCATAGTCGAATGGATCAACATTATTCTTCTTTTGTTTGGTCTATCTGTGTGAGTGTGTTTGTGTGTGGAGTCGGCTAATTTCATAGTCGTTTGCTTTGCTCATCGTCAGGAGCAGGAGTGGAGTAATTTTTTGATGGAAGCGAAATGAGAGAGACGGAGTAATTTGAGCCTTTTGTTGCTCTGCAAAGAGTTTGTTGTGCACCTCTTAACGAAGTCTGATGACGAATGGTGATTGCACCCACAATTAATAACCATAGTAAGGTGCTATAGCGTTGTATTAAATGACCGTGCTGTACAACGGTTGCTCTTGCTCCAGCTCATCTTCCCTCCTGTGCATCCCAATTCCTATAATCTATAGATACCATTACATAGCAATGATGATGCTCTCTGCCAAACAACAATAGCGTGGTAATAAGAAGGAACTCCCGCACCATCCTGCGTCCTCTTCTTGCTGCCTTGGCAACCACGGTCTTTGTCTCACATTAAAACTTGCTCAGGCCGATAATTACTCCAAGTCCTGTAGCCACAACACAACACATAAACTGCACACAGAAAGTCCGGAGCTTGATTGCCAGAAAGGTGTGGGAAATTATTTTAAAATCTTGAAGAAGTATATGCAGATGGTATTGGTATGGAAGGTTTGCGCGTAAATGGAGGTAGCACTATATGGGGCTTATTTTGCTTTGACTATATACCAAACCAATACAATGTGCTGGCACAACAATAGGTTCATCTCTGATGGATAAAAATAAGGGAGGCGGATAAAAAATGAGAATTTACCGAATTCCTATTCTTCACTCTACTCTCTGTACATAATCGACGATCGTAAATTTGCAATCTTTCTTTCGTATGCAAATTACTATGTCTTTCCATATTTCATATTTTTTTCCCTCCTCGCTCATTCAGCACTCGTATGTATATGTGTAGAGATATGTACGTGTGCACAACCAGTCCGCATGCCTCTTTGAAATTGACTGTTGTTGGGAAAGAGCGCCTGACTGCAAGATAGATGTACAAACAAACGTATCTTCATCGCTCTCACTGTTTTCTCAACAGCGCGACAGACTCACCAGCAGCAGCAGCAGCAGCTAGCAGTGCACTTCGAAATTGAGTCTGTGCCTATGTGCTGGAAGCTTCATATACCGACTGTGTACATTCCCAAGCTAAAACCAAGGATGAAATTATATGAGGAAGTTGAATGTCTTGTTTATTCGAAATTAAAATGGTCACTTGTATGGAAATGGAAATGGCTATGGGAAGACTATAGGATCACATAGGGATGAATTCATTTAGTAGATTTTGGAGATACTTAAGATATCTTGAATGAGGGTAGAAGGGCAGGTTTTGATAAGCCCAGTTGTTCAAAATTCATAACGCTTTCGGACTTTTAGTATCATCATCAGCTCATATATTTAACTCTGCGTGTGTGAATGTTGGTTGGAGCAGTGGAGATGAATTCCCTTGTATACTTATTTAAATCAAGTAGTCACCCATTGCTCCTACTCATACTTCAGCGGACAAGACTTATGCACTCACGTAGAAGGCTATCAGCTCGATGTGAACCAAAATGCAATAAATCAGTTGCACACAATTACGAGCAACCATCATACTCACCATAAAGTATCAAGACCTGTGCAAAACTTTTGGAAATATCTACGGAGACCACAAGTTATTCTATGTGCACACTACACATCCAAAACTAATATATCCTCTATACTATAGACTTCCACTATATACTTCCACTATGTACTCTAACTCAATGTGCGGTTTCGGTAATCGTCATATTGATTCCACGCTACTACTTCTTGTCACCATCCTCTCCGCCGTCTTCTAATCATTTCCGAAAGAAGCCGCCGCCGCCGCCGCATCTCCACATTTCCCCCAAACGCACAGAAACTCAAGTAACACACAAAAGTAACTCATCCGTTTACAACTATAGCCCAATTCAAGTCTGCAAACTGTATGAGAAATACAATTTAAGATCCTAGCTGGAAGCTTTGTGCTTTGCTGATCTCATTCCGGTAATACCACCCATTACAGTAATAATAATTCCTTTAGTATACTTACTCAAGCTCAAAGTATCGTGCATTGCATATATATAAAAGTATTGAATTTGCAATACTTGATCGACCTCGCAATTAATTAAGTTGAGAAAAGGGAATATGGGTATGCTCGCGGAGTATATGTAGGGTCGGACTTTGGGGATACTCATAAGTACAATAATTATAGAATTAATGATACAAGGTTTTGGTGGATGGTGTGTTACCTGCAGACAAGAGTTTGAATATTTTTGAGATCACACACACATTTAACCAGTAGATGCAGTTAAAAGAGTGTGCCCTGAGCATTTGTCGTAGATAGAGTTTTTATAGGGCGAGTGTACATCAGTTATAGAGAAATACTTGGGAGATCGGCGAAATACATGAGAGATCGACGAACTATCTGTGCATAGGCAAAACAGAAACTAAACATAGGGACAGCCGGACGGAGGCAGCGTGAGTTGAGGAATCGATGCAGAATTACAGAACTGAACAGAGGATGAGGATGGTAAAAGAATAATAAGAGCAAGAAGGTGACGGCAAATGGAAAGAAGTGGCCGCTCCCCATATTAAATGCTCGTTAGGCAGTGTAATGGTTTGCTTTACTTTCCTCATCCATTCTTTGACCAGGACATAACTACTGACTACAGAATATAATATGCAGCTTCAAGATGAATTCATTTGCGCCACACAAATCACATGAGCATATTAAACCTTCAATGCAATTCAGCGATACCAAAAAAAGTTATCCCCACTACTATACTGCAACCGCCATTAGTAGTTCTCGATTGTAGTTTTGTGCCAGATAGGAACTCCAATTATGCTGGACCTTTTCTCTTCCCCGTGCTCATCGTCATATAGTTACTCAGAGTCCGTCAGCAAGTTTTATGTATGGGATAGGAATATGGTAGCAGTAGCAGTCCTACTCTTATACGACCAACGATAAGTAACTCTCAGCGTCAGCCCTTTTCATCGCATTTACATAAATCTGAGAAGGCCATTGTTGATATGACCAGCGTCTGCTTCTTTCGCGTAACTTCATTGCCTGCGCATTTAATTTTCAAGTTTGAAAAATAATTATTGTTGCCGTCAGATTTATTATGGTTACCATCAACCATTAATAAACTGCTATAAAGCTTGTGTTACAGAGTCCAAGCGCTCTACGACATGTGGGCCGGTGACTACTTTTGAGTGAACAAAATACAAACAATAGATTTAAATCGCTTTCTCAATCATCTCGTTGAGTAATGTTCCAAGTCGTATACAGCGCCTATCAGACCTGCAGTCACTGCAACGTACGTACACACCAGCCAGCCAAGCCAAAAAGCTCTATCATATTAGAATCAAGATGGGAGATAGGGCATATACATGTATATACATATGTATCCACATCCTATTTATTTATTCAACAACATCGGGCATTGTATTATTCACAAGCATATCTTATCTCCGTCTTTACGCATTCTTTTCCATACATTTTACTCAAATATCTCCCTTCTCCCATTGTTACTTCTCAGGTTCACGACTCCATTTTCTCTGCCTTTCCGTCATAAATTATTACTCAAGTCAATATTATTGAGGGTAAAAGACTCTTCTTCTCCCACCATATTTCAATCTTCAACCTAACTTCTCTATCACTAGAATATTTTTTACACTCATCCTTTGTGCTCTCATAGCTTCTTTTGGAATTTTGTCTCCAAACAGATGAATCATCCGCCCTTGGAGTATTTATTTATATACGAATTATAATTATTAATTAATTAAAATATAATTTATTTATATATTTTATTTATATATTTTATTAGAAAAGGATTAACTATTTGCATATAGGATGAATAGGGAAAAGACGTTGGAGATTTAGCTCGTGAAGCATTAAAGTGGAGATAAATGTTGTAGGAAGGAAGGAGAGATGGAGTGTGAGAGATTCATTAGAATAATTTAACCCATTTTGGTGTAACAGACACGGTAGCCACCTATTAATCACACATGGCCTGGTGATTATTATGGTGAAAATATAACTGAAGAGTCATCAGCTTGAATGGCTACGTATCTTATCGTTAGAGCAGAGAAGAGATGAACTATTGAGTAAAAAAGAAGAAAACCAGTTTGGAAAAGGCAAAAGATGAGTTGAGCTTTGTGAAAAAAGTCCTAAAAGTCTTATTGGTAGGCACAATATTGGCGAGCAAAGTGTTCATCAGCATTATTCCCATCCGCAATACTTTGATGGCGGTGTCTTCTCTTGTAAAAACAAGACATTCCTAAAAATATGGAAGGCGTAAAGCCGCCAACCAACACGGCGACCTATTCCTTGAGGTACACACAATAATAAAGTGCACAGGCAGCAGGAGAAGGAGCAGGTGTGTCTTCAAAATTAAACCATCTCTCTGCTCCTTTACCACTATCCTCTAATGTGTTGACCACATATTTACAATCTACACTGCCCCAAAAGCCTTGTAATTCCATTAATTTATGAGCGGATAACAAAGTCTTGGTTGTCCCTACTTTCAGCAACTTGTTCCTTTTAATCCAATACCTCCTATGTATATGCCAGAGGTTCAAGCACCAAAACTCCTCATCAGTCATCATAAAACCATACATCCACTTTTCCATCTCATTTTTACCACCAGCAAAATCGTCGGATTCATCACACAATCAGTGTCTGTTTATACGACGAGGGTCTCATCTCTTCATAATTCACAACAAATATTTGCCCACCAACATCAACTTGTTCCGGTACTTTCAATATTTTGAGGAAACCTTCGATATTACATGCTTCGTTCTTACTGCAATCCTTGCAATTTGCTTCAAAAAGAACATACCATATCATGCGTGCAATGAGATTCTAATAAATTTCGCTCTATAATAAGCTATGATATCGTCGGTTAAACTTGCAAAGGTGTTAAAATTTTCGTAACGTTATGGGTTAAAAATTATTTTAGCACCTTTGCGATAGCTTAACCGACGATATGTATTAGTGCATTATTTCCACCTTCACCTATTTATGAAAATTATTAATTTTTAAGGAATTCTCGATGAGATCAATTCACTGACTCTGATTTAGACAAGAGATGAGTTGCTGTAGATGTGGGAATATTTGAACTTATGCAATTTTAGTCGGTTACGCTGGCTGTTTTGAAGTACTTGTAGGGCTGAATTTGAGTTATTTGTTGATAATTGAGGGACAATGAAGGAGAATGAACTTCCGGTTGAATTTTGTGTAGCAAAAAGAGCTTGGTGAGGATTTTCTGAGGATGGTGAGGATCTTCTGAGGATGAATTGCAAGAGCGCATAGGTATGTACAGATGTTTGTTGAGTGTGAAATGATAATTGGGTAAAGAGAGAAAAATAATAGGAATAGAGAAGGCTGTGATTGAAGACTTGAGTTGCTGCTGCTGCTGCTGTTGTTGTTGTTGTTGTTATTGTAGAAACTTTGTTAAAATCGTCTGAATGTTTTGTGTGTATACAAACTACTTGTCGTACACCGATTCAATTTAAAATATTTCCCACAAGTTTTATCAGGATTTACCATCTTGAAAATGTTAGTTTTTTCCATAAAACAAAAAGTGTGGCACAAAAAGTTTGTAAGTGGGCAAGGATGTATTTTAAGGGAAACATATATCGTGCGTCTTCGCTTACATTTTTCGGCTATAAGTCATCTCCTGCATCGTTGACTGTGCAGTAAAAATTTGAGCACTCCTCTGATTTGTTTCATAAAAAGGTAAAAGACTCGCATATATAGGAATTCAGTTGTGTATGTTGCTGTTGGAATGAAGTGAAACTGGATCGAAAAGTTATATAAGTACGTATGGGTCGGAATAAATGGACACCTGTTCCTCTTTCCTCTCACAGCTCCACTATCCACTACTACAAGCCAATGAATCTTCTGTGGTAGCAAGTTACTTAAGAGTCTTGTGGACGGAGTAAAAAGGGCTTAAGAAATACATGGAAGAGTCAAGAAATGCATACTTTTTGTACAGGTTGGATTCTTTCCTTACAGGTCTCCGCACTGTAAATGTGCATAATATCTTCCTTTTAGTTCAGAGTGCGTCCTCTGTATATGTAATACGTGTGTATAATGTAATGTTGCGAGTAAATATCATGATCGTAAAGTTGATTTTTTATAGCAACTTTGTATTTGGGTAAAGTGTTCGTACACTGTGGACAGGGAGTAGGAATTAGGCTTAGGAAATAAAGCGTGGAAGAAATTGTATCAAAAGGTTGAGAGAGTTGTGGTGCGTACGTGGATGGAAATTGTATGTTTTGGTAGGAGGGAGAAGATGCATAATAAGATGATACTACTGGTGATGTTGATGGTCCGAAAGATTTGCTTCTGCTCCTCTGGAAGAGTCAACTAGCTATATAATATACTTTTAACTTATATACTATATAATATAGCAGAGAGCCTGGAAAAGCACGTGGAGTTGTGGACAGAAGACAGGTAAGCCGTGCATGTGCATAAGGATAGAGTGAAGCGCAAGAAAAAGTGAAGAAGAGTAGGAAAGCTCAAGAGTATCTATAGGGAAACTCAAGAGTAGGAAAACATATGTACACATGCGACCTATCCCCTTGACCCCTCAGACTATCTCCATAAATTCTAGAAAATGTTTCAGACTTATAATTTATACTACGATTAGGACAAGAAAAAGTCTGGCTAACTTGAGATTCGTGCTATATCTTCAGCCTTTTACCCCACCTTTCCACGGGATTACTCTCTGCCTGTTCCATCCACACACTCAAACACACACACACACGTAACTTATTATGTAACCATATGTAATATCCGTATGTAACACATACTTATATGCACATCAGCTTTATTACATTTTTACTCTTTTTGCCCTCCTCGCGTCGCACTCTCGTCCTCCATTTTAAGTAAGCTTCTTCTCTCCGTAAATACGTGTACACGTTCACTCGCTCATTAAAAATTGTACACTTTTCCCATTCTGTCCTCTCTGTAAATCTAAAAGCACATTCCTGTACATGTACCATTCACTCCATATATCTATATAGTATATCCATATATCTATATAGTATATCTATATAGCTATACAGTATATCTATATAGCTATACAGTATATCTATATAGCTATACAGTATATCTATATAGCTACAGTATATCCATAGATCTACAGTATATCCATATATCTATAGTATATCTATATAGCTACAGTATATCTATATACCTACATAGTATACCCATATATCTACAGTATATCTATATACCGTCCACACATGCTGCATCAACCCCGCTATCATCGACTCATACAACACAACAATAAGATTTTCTATGAGAAATAAACCAAAGTGTAATTTAAATGTATTACATCCTTCTTACTTTTTTTACATTCCCCAACAAGGAAAAAAGCCCAAGTCCCACTTCTCGTATATAGTAAAGTCAAGTCAAGTAACGTAACAACCACCACGGACTTACTTCTCTCATTATTTTCACGGACTAATTTCCAGTAAAACAGCAAAGGTAAATACAGAACGCACGGGATAAATTAAAGTCCAAGCAATTATCCGTCAGTATTAGTCGTCGTGGTTGTGCGAGGAATTCTAAATCATCCCTACCAGCCAAACTGATACCTTACCCCTTTTGTAGTAAAGTAACATTATTTCGATTCCACCTACAGTATGTACAAGCTGTAATCTGTAACGTATAATCTGTATAGCTTATTGCAATTTGTTTCAATCGGGATCTTTTCCACGCACGTAAGCACGACCCGCAATGTCCAATGTAACAAACAAATAATATCATATCGTGGATATTGATTTTCAATCCAAATGTTGAACCCCAGGATTTCGAGTGGAAATAAATCACGGTAGGCTTCTGCCTCTTAGCTGGAGATGACTTTGGGTGGAACATGTAAAATACTCCCAAGGTTTCCCATTTCCCCCTTCACCATCATCCGCATATGAAAATGAAAACTATTAATTGTATTTCTGCTCCGCACTCGTATATAGCATGAGCATTGCATTGCTCATCGTATTCCGTACTGCACACACCCTATACAGCTTCACACCATAACAACTTGTTGCTCAAGTCAGGAATCAACAGATACGTAAACACTCTCAGAGGATTTCAGACCTTGCTTAATGTCCAAATATTTCCCGTCGCTGCGCATAGAGAGAACATCGTACATCAAGAATTACCAAGGATGAGGGAGAATAAACAATCTACAAAGTGCACAGTTATGTCAAATGTGGAAATGCATGCAAGCTTTACATAAATACGAATTACAATTCCTATTCCAATACTTACGTAAATAGTTAAGGATTGGAGCTAAAACCCTGGGCTCAATAATAAGTGCGAGATGAATGCGCGCACGCAAGGAATAACAATAATAATTAGTCTCAGTCTCACTTATTACCCGCGCTTGACTTCCCAATCAACCTTTTTACTTTCTACGTCCGCCTCTTTAATTTAATTTAAAAAAGTTTTAATTTATAAAATGAAACGCTCAATATTAAACAGTCATTCCCTTTTAACCATCAATAGGTCATTCTGAAAACACACACACAAATTATTATAAAATACCTTTAGATTTCCCACTCACTTGTTCTATCCTGACCTTATAAAAGGTCTAAATAACTCACACAATCCCCTGACTTGAGTGGGGAAGAATGAGGGAAACGAGATTTTTAGGTGTGCGAGACACAGACGTGATGGAAAAGTTTGTAGAACATGTGAGCCAATAATACTGTAAATTGCAATAAAGTGAGGACGGAAAAGATGCAGGCATAAGTATGTAGCTGCCTCAATATAAAACAACGGTGAGTAAATATTCGAAGAAATCTCTTCCACTCTCGTCGTCATCATCATTAAAATCATCTTTATATCATCATCTCGCAGACTGAGGGAGATACAGTTGATTTAATGGCGAGAAGCTGGTAATGATGTGATCTTTCCAAAGCTAACGGTTCATTCTCTCAAGTCGCACTCATCTCATGGCTTCCACGCAAGTTCCACACATAAAATCATCACTGATAACAACAGTCTTTCTCATTTTTGATGACCGTCTGAGCGCAAAATATTTTTATTTCCACAACTGCATTCCTTTTGTCTGCGCTTTTGACACTCTTGTTCCTTCCCTGACTCCTCACTTCATATCGACGGTGTCGATTGTCGATGAAGACAAGGCCCTCGCCTGGTATTTCTGCAAACAAGTGTAAGTATAAAAAGGAGCAAGTGCTTATTCTTTAACACGCAAACATTCCCAAGATCCTTCGAATGTACGGAAAAGCTGAAGGTTGTGCTAACTGTAGAAAAGGGGTAAAAGGACGGAAGGCGTTCATGTGCACAAAATCACAAAATATTCAATATACATCCTATAATCCTAGTGGGACGAAGGAGAGGAAATGCTAGAAACTAAAAATGCGTCCACAGTTTTTTGATACTTTTTCATTATTATTAAAAACTATGGTTTTTTATAGAAGGTAGAAATTATAATTTGAACTTATACAATATATATATTGATGACAAAAAGATGGGAATGTTTTAGCCGTGAAAATGACAAGTGAGACAGCCCCAGTTACACAGCTAGGGAACCCATAAGACAAGATCATTACGTCATTTTTTCCCTGCCAGACCAAACATTACCATTACTTTACAGTTGGCGCTAATTTATGTTTCTATAACTACTTGGCGTTAAAAAACTTTCCGCATGAAATCTAATACTCTCCATGGCCCTGTATACATATGTACGTAATAGTGGAGTGGTGTAAAAGCAATTGTACATATATAGCGGATATTAAAGGGTGCGTGTGAGATCAAGTCCGTGTAAAATACCGACACACTCTTTTTGCTCCCCCTTCAAATCTCCACTTCAATCATATCTCTTGTGAATTTCTCCTATAATGTCCTACAGTCGGAGATAACACTTGTCATTTAGTAACGTATGGGGCTGTCTAACGTTAATGGAGACTTGAAATGCAAAAACCTTTGCACTCACATTGACCGCAGCTGAAAAAATATGCAGGAGTATCTATAATCTATAGGGATACGTCCGCCGTCATTGAGCACAAGGATGAATAGTCAAATCTAAATCTTACAATATTAAAATCATTTATATTGTCTCTGACTTACATTTCCTACTATTAATTTTAATCCTGACTCCTCAACGTTATTCCTGACAACATCCACTTTCCAACTTGTCAGGAGGCTAAATAGTCAGAGGCTATTTGTGGATTGAAACATGTCGTTTTGCATATAAAATTGCATTGTATAAAAAATATTGCATTTAATGATGCAATAGTTTTTATAAACAATGCAAATTTATTAAAATTACAAATTCATTTTATTTTATATATGAAAGTAGAGCGTGAGGATTAATGAAGCATTGTCCGTGGTCGTCCTGACTGAAAGACAAACTGTAAGAAGAAGTTGAGTTGAGATAGACGGGATACTTGAAACAATAGAGTTGAGAGGAATGTGTTGAAGTATATTATACTTTGCTATAGGTTTCAACTCTAAAGTCAGCACTTACTTTTTTGTGGGTGACGTAATGGGGCGCAATAAATTCGGAAGAGAAGAATAGTATTTTTATTCGTGAGCAGTGAGGTGAGGAGTATCACCATATCATCCTTGGCTATTATTATTTATGGGAATTAGCATGGCCAAGAGGATGGGGAGGCTCTCGACAAGCCATGTTTATAATCTCTGTAACGGTGGCAGTGGCACTTTTGACTAAAACAAAACTACATAGCGAGCCTTCTTCATCTCCCAACTTTACAATTTAATAATGTGATCATGCAAGAGTTAACAAGTAAAAGAAAAATGTGCCAAAGCATTATTGTGCTGTACTTAAGTAAATTGTCCATATTTATGTAACTGTTGAAAGCATTGTAAAAACATTGGGATTGTAAAAATTGACAAGAGTTTACCATTTTTGACGATGTATGTACAGTGTGTCGTAGCCTATATACATACAGTGTAGTAATACTATGTAGTGTCGTATAGGAATGGCGAACCTATGCGCTCGGGGTTTTCGTCGTGAAGGAGCAGGAAGACGTTAAAAAAGAGAGGGCGAATCTTCATATTCCTCTGAGAGAGTAAATACTTTTCCCGTATGATTTAAGGTCATCCCAGGCTTAAAAGTATGCGCAATCCCTCTAAATGTATTTTTTAGTAGGTTCCCTCCAATTTGCAATTTTAGGGTGAAATATGACTGCTCAAATTTCTCTTGTCTATACTGACAATGTGAAATGCTTTTGATGACCTAAGAACTTGTTTTGTCATAAAAGCTAAACATTTCGGAAATATCGTTTACAGTCGACGAGGGATCCTGTATTGTGTTTGTAGTATATGTAGTAATGGCGAAGGTCTTTTGGGGGGAATTTAAATTTTAGATGCTTGTTGACTTTTGTCATAGTTCGCAGTATGGAATCTCTGCTAATAGTTTATATATTGTTGTGAATTTTGCAGTCGTCAACAGCTAACGGGACTATATGCAAAAGGCAGCAGCAGATGAGACTTCTTTTCTTTTGATGGCTCACAACAAGTCACAGTTAATAGTGCGGCTTTGAAGGAATTTTGTACATTGTAAAGTTTTGTGACTGTTTGGTTGTTTGGATTGGAGGTGAAGTTATTGGTTGTAGTTTAAGTTGTATAGTTGTAGTTTTACTTGAATAGTTGTAGCTTTACTTGTATAGTTTTAGCTTTACTTGTATAGTTTCAGTTTGACTTACAAGTCAAATTATATAAATACAAGTATAGTTGGAGGGTAGGAGTTAATTGGTACAATGAGAGGATATATGCGTTCCTTAGGCGGTGAGTTCCGAGAGTGGAATTGTGGAAAGGCAAAAAGGAATAAAGGAAAGGAAGAGAAGGGATTGCATAATGAATGGACAAGGTCTGTGAAGTTACTCCTGTGTTTAGGAAGGGTGGAAGTTAAGGGAATGAGATGAAAAGGTTGATATGATTGAATGTTGATGTGGAAGTGCAGGTGAAATGGAATGGGAGCAAAGGGCAGAGGTGTGTGTGTGTGTGGTGCGTAAGGTAATGATTGCCGTTTTCTTGCATGTCAATAATGCAGGATGACTTGGTGTGAGAGAACCAGAAATGTGGACTGATTATGAGGTTGATGCTACTCTACTACTACTACTCCACTATACTACAGCAAGTGTTATGGAATGGAGGAATGGAGTAGGGCCCAGAAGTGGGAAGAGATGGATGGAGTTTATAGATGTTTTAAGTGGAAATCTCCTTATGCTCTATATAGCCAACTCTGGTTCTCCATCTCCACGAGGACGACTCTCGAAACCTACAAGTATTTTTCATAATGCAGAAGTGGCTGGGTAAGCTTGGCCTCAACTAACTCACTCAAAATGTGAATGGAGAGGTCGGAAACAACTTTTTGAAAATGGGTTTAAGCAGGAAAACCTGCTGGATCATCATGACTCTCAACTATATAAGCGTACAGTATTGGATCTTGGTTCGGAAAATATGAATGAACAACTTTTTTCATTCATCTCTCCTCTAAGGTGATCATTCATAAAGAATGAACCAACTTTAAACTGCTCCGGCCAACCAAAACTCCACGATCATGGCGTGTGCACAAAATCGCCTTGATTATAAACTGATCGCCAAGTCTTCAACTTCCCTCACTTGACAACACTTTGTCAGTTTCTATTTTCTCCTTCGTACCAACACATCCACCCCAATTCCGTAACTAGGCTCTGCAATATTCCAACCAACAAATCTTACAATTAGTCATTCATAAAAACATCCACAATTTCTTAACTACAGTTCTACACTTAAGTAAGTACGTGTGTGAACTATTCCTTACGAATTGAGTTTCCGGCAGCAGCCAAGACGATACGTCATACTATTAACTATACAGTGTACCCTTCTCAGTTCGAATTACAACCTCCTGCCACCCTGCCTATTGTCAAATTTTTCATCGACATGACTTATTGCTATTGTGTTTCATACCATGACGTACTCACTAATTGTAAATTACAATTTTTTAAGTACCAATAAGTGGTTAAAACAAGAGTAGAAATAGAATGGCGGGTATGGACAGCCCAGTAACAAGCATCAGAGATACGTCATCCGCGTGTATCTTGTGTATCTGCAGTGTTAATGCAAACTTACATGCTACGATTGTGTTGTCGTTTTGGGTATGAAGAAGAATTAATATTGACCACCCACAAGAAAGGTTCAGACCAGACGAAGGAAGGTTCGCACCACTGATTCTTCATTGATCTATGGATGGAAAAGTTGTGAGGACATGGCTCATAAGAGAATATTCTGTGCCAAAATGATAATTCAAAGGGATCGAAACTATTCGATTATTAATCTCCACGTGCATACATGAGCTTTGTCGCGAATAGATTTAGTAGTTGATACGAAGCTGACGTGGATTGAATAATTGCAGTGTCCATTGTGAAGTTGGATCAGTGCTGACTGAACTTCTGCTGAAACTGACGGGGAATGTTTTCGAAGACTGCAGAAATGAAAGATTATAGCTTGGGACGTGGTATGCATGTGAGTGTGTGAGCTTAAAGGCTCTGAAAAGTAGTCAACTCCTTGTCAGCTCCTTGCCAATCAAGTCCTTTTTACATGAAGTCCATCAGGAAGAGATGGACGTAACTGTGAGCCAATGAGTACGCGGATTACAATTAAGTTTAGGCATGGAGCGTTAAAAGATGTAGACAGAAACGAGGAAGTGACTGATGAGCTTGATTGAAAGCTACAACCAGATGGGATATGATCAATTATCCACGTAATCTGATTTGTTCTTGTTGATGATAGTAGTAGAAGTAGAGGAGCTTAGTTTGGGAGCGTATAGATATTGGGAAGAGCTTTTCTCAAGCAATAACCTCCTCATCGATAGGGTGAGAGACGACTGCTGAGAGACTAGAATTATCCCACCAATTACACGGAACGTCGTTGGACACAATTCCATTGTATGGTAATCAGACTCTGCTCGGGTAGGATTCTGCTATGTATGTACACCTATAGTATGTACATGTATAGTATGTACATATATATTATGTATGTATATAGTCTGGCTGTCTGTACAGTCAAGGCAACAAAAATTCACAGCTTAAGCATAATTCCTGCTGCTAAATAAAATTATGGGATCTATGCACTATACTACCTATACATATTATTAATTATTATATTATTAATCCCAATCAACATTGAAACTATTTCAGGTTCACTTTCAATCTGACTTTAATTCGTTCATTTGATTGAGAGCTAATATAACTTTTTATTGTTTACACAGGGATGTAATAAACAATGAGTGATACACACTGTAGTATGTAAATACTATATAGGGGAAGATGGAAATAATGTAAGTATACTGAGGTTCAAAAGCTATATGTATGGGCATAATGAAAATACAGATACACAGAAGTTCAAAGGATAAATAAAAACAAATGATAAATAATTCACTAGAATTGCCCCCACGCGGCTACCTGAAGCAAACCAAGATCCCATAATTAAATATTACGTCTTTATTTAGGTACACATTACTTCTCTTCAAATAGTAATATAGTGCATGGTACTCTTCCAGCTTGGAGCCACATGATGGAATATTTAAAATATACATATTAATGTTATTTATAAACATATGCAAATATTAATAAACAATTTCAGTAAGATCAGGAAAGATATTTATAAAATTGCAAATCCATCATCATCAGTCATGTCATGGCGTATAGTAGATAATACTAAACATAAAATGACCAAGTCAGGTTTCACGATGTGTTTAGGAGGTCGTAGAAGATAAACTGGATGTGATTATATTAATAGCAGCATGTAAGTCATCGCTGTTAAATTGAAAATGCTGTTTTTTTGTTTTTGCTCTTGACCTTAACGACGCAATTTACCTGAATTGTATTTTAAGAATGCAAATATATCTGCATTTTTCACTGGTGATTTCATAAATTTACCAGTGATTCATGGATTTACTGGGAATTCTGATTTGAGTGTATTGTTGAAGTATATGCTATATTTACTGTAAGCTTAAATATTGTAGCTAATTGTAAGATTATATTATGGCTGAAAGATTCTTTCTTGGGGAAAGTGGTCCGGATCCCCAATAATCACACTACCTAAACCTAATAAAGCAGCAATAGTAAAAATACACTGATAGGTATCTCTAAACCATTTTGTGTGTTGTCACACCAGTTAGGAAAACCCCGTAATTTTGTCGAGATACTGGAGGTTTGTAATGTCAAGACTCAGAGACTCTTGTCAAAAATAACCAAGGTAAGAACCAATAATAAGAGTAACCATGGAACAAAAAATTTTGTAGACGATTTGAAACTATTTTGTCAATAAAAAAATGTGTTGAAACATTGATTTTGCATACTACTTTGTTTTTTTTCGTTACTACCTCATTAATGCTTTTCTCTTGGTGCCCCTTATTTATTTAGGAACGATTTTTTATGCTGCAGATAATTCGCGTATAGGAAATATATGTATAATATGACTGAGATGACAAAAAATAATTTGTGTATGTTTGATAAAAGTATTACACTGTAAATTACAATGCTATGATTGGTTAAGTCTATATGCATAGCATATACTACACCTATGTACAATTGTGTACTTAAGCACATGCATCCATTCCCAACATTTCTACACAACTTGAGCTTATATTTTCGTATTTATATTACTTTCTCGAACGTGTAATAATGTGCAAGCAGCTGTGAAAGCTGTGGTTCTGTTCATGTTAACAACTCACCACTAAAAATCTAACAGAACAGGATTACCATCTAGGTAGTATATGCCCCTCCGGTTTTCCTATATGTCTGGCTCATGTTCCCTAACGTTAATTTTAAGGATTTTATTACATGTGGGAAATTATAAAATACACTGCTCTGTAACACAGAAATTTATTTCTTCTCATCGTCAGCTTTCAGGAGCACATAACTTAAGAATAATTTCGAAGGACTGATAGTTCACTAGCTTCGACTTCGATGCGCTATAGCTTTGGCCTGTAGAAATTATTGAATTTATAAAGGGCAATTAATTTTCGTTGATGACAAAAATTGTATCTTTAATTTTTTTAAATTTTAAGATAATATTGATCTGGGATTTTGGGATCGTCCGAATCTCACAAGAATTTAGCCGTAAACAACGTTGTCTCGTCATGCTATGGGATAAGTCAGCAAATGTTCGGGCTGTTGGGCTAGTTGTGTGTATAAGCTAACTGTATAAGCTTGCTTGAGGATCTGAAGACTTCATTGAAAGATTTCAAATTACAATACCCCTAGCAGGTACTAATAATAGACTAATAGACGAGTGTAAAAAACTTTTTCTTCAAGTCGTCGCTGACTGTTTAACTACTTTCGTGCAATAAAAGTTAATAGTAAACTTCACTAAAGCTGTTGACTGTTCTTGCCATTTGATTTTCGTCAAGCACTTCCTTGTACCTTTGAAATTAATATGTATACATACTATAACGAACCTTAATCAAAGTCAGACATTTTATCCTCCAAAGTTTTTAATGGCCGAATATGTAGATACAGATGCACACATATACTTAATAGTTACTAATCCTTGCATAGAGGAGTCACCTCCAGCATGAGCTGATTATTCCCTGCATATAGTCAATGAGATAGAGTGACCAGTTACAAGGATTCCTTTTATACACGCTAATGATGTGCTCAATTAGTCTTACTTGGAAACAGGTGCACGTAGTAAAATTAGAAATAAAAAAAATGTAAACTCATCGCGAACACTCTCCGACTGCACAGTATCTTCATCGGTTTACTGATGACAACAACCGACGGAGGCAACTTCTACTGAAGTCTTTACACCTCCATGTTAACTTGATGCCGTAAAATGAAGATCAATGCTTTAACTTCAGAGAACTAGTCGAAGGATATTCATTTTATATTTTTGCAATCCAGTCTTCTGAGCTAACTATCTCCTCCAAAACTACGTATCCGATTTTAAGAAATTTTCTGTTAATTTCCAGGGAATGGAATACATTTGGGACGACCTCCAGCAGGTCAACCGGAGGAAACCACAAACCTGGCCAATTTTGATGAAATTTTAGGAAATCTTCCGTCGATAAAATCATTTGTGGGTTAAAAATTGAGAATATTTCTCAAAAATCGTTATCATTTGACCTCCAGGTCATCGAGCGTTTAACCTGGGAAAAATTTAAAACATTCCCCGATTTCAATACAAATGCAAATCAACTCACAGATTTCAATTCAAAATATTATAGTATAGCGTCCTTTTGTCGAGGAAAAAATTCAAAAAAATTGACCAAAATCAAAGTGTGCGTTGTTTCTATCTCCACAAAAACCTAAATCCACGAGATTTGAGATTATGAAAAGTTCCAACATTGAATAAAATAAATTCCTCTGGATGAACGTGATAAATAAACATTTGTTCAGTTACTTGAACTTACGTATGTGTACAACTAATGGACCAATGTGCACATGGAGGTATGAAAATAAATAAAACTCCTTGTAGGGAATATCCGTAAAAAATAGACAACTTGACCTTCACGATAATGATATGAATTCAAAAGGAATTTAAAAAACAATTAGAGGAGATAAAAAATTTCTCAAGATTGAAGATAAGACTCCTTACTGTTTGGTTACACAATCTCGCAAATCACAGATGTACTTATACAACAGCAAGCAATAAGGTATCTATCTATCTTTCTTATGTGTAGCTCATAGTCATAATCTATCTAGCTCGATAGTTGGCGCTTCCATGGATTTCAAAGAACTTGTGATAAAACTTCCGAGTCGACGAAATGGCATCTAGTTTCCATGATCACGTGACGATAAAGTTACTTTCACCGTTTAGGTCCACAAGAATATTATTATTAAATTGGGAATTTACGTTAGACAACATCTCTAATGATTGTGATCTATACTTGAATACATAGTCGGCGAAGCTTCACAAAGTAACTTTTAATTCTGCGATTGTCAAAATGTACTAAAAAGGTATCTCTCAAATCTTGAAGACTCGTGAAATACAGGTTTAGAACCAACGATTTCTCGGATTTGGTGCTTTACGGCCGTAGTGAAAACTGTGAAAAATGGGAGGGAAGGGATTACCTGACCTTTTTTCATACTACGGCCGAATATGAAGTTTATATTTTGTGACTCTTCGCTTATTCGCCGATGCTATTAAATAGATTTTGTAATTCCTGCCAAGAACGTTCCTCTTGATTTGATCCTATATTTTAAATGCATTTAATTCCTTTCATGCCTTTTACATTGTCTGCCCTGAAGTTTCTACTCGAATGAGCCCCATATTTGTAACATTTTTGCATTCATTTTGCATCCTCTCTCAGAACGTTCTACGTGAATGGGTTCCAAATTTGTGAGTAATTTTACTTTGAATCTTATTTAATTAACATTTATTTTCATTTTGCTTTTATTTAAATAAATATTTCATGTTAATACGTTTTAAATTGTAAAGTTTTAATTTATTTTTACATAATGTAATGTAATTTTTTTAAACGACAAATTCTATTTACATTCACATATACAAGTTGGGATCCTCTGCTGGGAGCGTTTTTATGGAATTGGTATCCCCTTATATGTAATTCATTTAGAATTTATTTTGCACACACAGTCAAAAACGCTTTACTTTAATGCACATATATATGCTTTATTTTACATTCAAAAGCAATAGTAATAATGGCTTTTTTACAACCTAATGGTTAACCTACTTACATATGAGGCTGAGGGTATTTTCAATTATTTATTTTGCATTCTCCACCAAGAACGTTTAACTTTAGATGGCTTCATTTTAAAAAAATCCATGTTGTTTTTAAGAATGTTTTTAGCATCCTGTGCCTAAAAGGATCGGGTATAGTGTACACTATTAACTGTTAAAACGGACTAAAGTGGAAAATCTGTACTTATACTATATGCAATTCCACTATCACCACTGTTTGCAGAGGGATTTGTATTGGCTCATAATGTATTTTCCTTGATGAGCTGGGTACGAGAAAGGGAATAGGAATGGGTGAGAGGGAATGAGTTGGAAATGCAGTAGTTTGAGAAATGTACAGCAGGTAGGTATACAAGTGTAATAATACCTGGTCTACCCTATGTACCATTGAACATTTATCTGACGCTCGAGGAGCGGACTCACAGAATATTTCGCTGGTATAAAAGTTGTTTAAGTCCAAGCACGTCTGCCCATATAGACAACAAGCTTGAAACAGAACACACAAACTGAGAAAAGAGAAAAGCTAATGTACATTTTAATATTACACACAATATCCATCACAGCAGGAGAGAGACTATTCGTCTATAGAAGCCAATAAATATGACGACTCAGGAGTCCTCCGCCTGTTCTCTTCCTTCCCCATACAAAATTTCCTTCACCTTCAATCCATTTTTTTCAACTCCAACACTTTGTATTTACTCCCAAACTTATTTTCTAATGTATAATAATCTTGCATGGAACAACAAGTTTCATCATTTCTTATTGTTGTTGTTATAATAAGCAATTTCGGCTATATACAGATGCACATCCCCAGCAGTCGTTAAGTGTGAGGGGGGGGGCAGGCATAAATAGCAAGCAGGAACGGTGTGTATAAGTAATCCTACACCTATAATATGTACATATCATATGTCTCTAATCGTAAGAACTTTGTACAAATTAAATTAAACTAATTTCTTGTGCCTTGTTGAAATTACTATTACCATCTACAACAACTGATGAATCTTAAACCAACCACTCTTAATTATCTTTTAATTTTTTAGTTACACAATCTATTTGACTAAAAAATTATAAGGAAATGCTAATGGTAGATTACGCTTTATTTGGCAAAAATACTTACCCGCAAATTGTCCTTTTTGAAATCTATCCCAGTTACTGCAGCTACGACGGAGCACTATCAACAAAAATAATGCCTTCCTTACAACCAATTTTTATTTTCACTCACATATGTGACTATACACTACGTTCTTAATTGAACTATCTGTAGTTTACTCAAATTGAGTTTTGAATTAGACCAATCAATAATTGAGTTTTGAATTAAACCAATCAATAGTACATATATCTGAATCAAGTGATTTGTTCTCTTCTGGTACAATAAGTCAGTTGAATTTTGAAACGGAGTGGTGTGCACCGACCAGGACTGATAAGCTTTGTGCCCGATGGGATGAATTAAATAAGCGATTTACGTTGCAGGAAATACAGGTAGAAAAATGCTCACTTTTCATCTGTCATTATTGGGTGTCAAAGATATTCCAAGTGTGTACAGCTTTGTTATGAGCATGCAGGACGCATAAACCGGCAATCTGAAGACACGATCAAAATCCAGAACTCTTATGGCTTTTCTAAACAGGGGACACATACTCACAATCAGAATGAGAATGGTGAGAAAGAGGATTTTACCTATACTCATACTGTTTTACACTGAGTGAATGCATGCAATTTAACACGTGGGTGCTCTCCTCCAGTCCCATTTCGTTCCCTACATTTTCTATGCTGCTACTATAGGCTACTATGCTTGAAGCTCTTACTGAGTGAGTGAACGAGTTGTAAAAATAAGACGGAAGAAGATCAGAAATACATATACATTATAATGCATAAACTACTATATATAGTAGTAGCTCAAATGTGCAAAGCGACCACGTTTCCTTTGAAAAAAGAAAAATTAAAAAAGTCAGAAAACTTATTATTCGAAAACTCCATATAATATGTATCTCCGGTGGTAATATTCCATTCACTGGTCTCACTTTTCCCATTCACCCACCTTAAATACATAAATATACTGTTCAATCCCAGTTGTGAACATTTATGTATCCGAGAGAGAAAAGGTACAGAAAAACAGTTACAAACTGCCGCCTGTCTGCTCTTTAAGCCACCGAAATAGAAAAAAACTTCAGTGGTTTATTTAATTTAACTATACGTGTGTATGTACATTTTGTGTATTATATCAGTAGAATGACGTCCAAGGAAATTGTTTCAAGTAATGTATACTAAATCGTAGTAGATACAGTACATAGATACATCCATAATATTCATTTGTATTTTTGACAAATTACCCTCTTCCTACTAGTTTAGTGTAGTCCATGTGTATGTGTAGTACCAGTGCCCCGCCACTACCTTCAGTTTCTTCAGGCGAACTTCTGATCTCCCATTATTTCCATTCATATACCTAATTATGCATGTATTATGAATGAAAATCATCTGACACCACCACACATATAGATAAATGTGTAATTACATGTGTATAATTATTAGATAAATAACTTAAATTCAGTTTTCATGAGCTGGGTATGAATGGGCTTAATTTATAAATGAATGTAGGATTGATTAATATTTGTTTTATAATGTTATATACTAACTTATTACATAGTAAGTATATAGTCATTTTTGTAAATGTTATACACGTATTTGGTAGGAAAAGAGCGGGTTTTGTCACGAAGAGCGAGGGTGTTGCTAAACACGGATGAGTATTTATAAAAGCGGGTTGGAAATCTTGGTGGCTAGTGATCGTTCGTCGTACAGAAACAGGCAAAAGGGTGTGATACAACTGCGCTTCTTATTCCTTTCCTCAAAAGCAAATTCACTGCGGGGAGAGTAATCCTCTATCATTTCCCTGTAATAAACATTGTAAACATTGTCGAATGTACAGCGTTTAGTGGTCTGAATGTGGTGCTGTTGCTGGTAAGAAGGCACCTTAAGAACAAGCAATTTGGGAAGCACGACACGGAGCCGCGAGTAAGTGTTTGATTTTGAATATGTCAATAATAAAGGTTAAGATAGTTGACGAAGACTCTCGGTAAGAAACCTTCAGAGTGCTGTGTATCACAATATAGACCCAATATTTTTTATCGATATTACGATTTTTATTGATATATTTAGTGTATATTAGAAACACTTTTGGAATTGGAAGTACTTTTCGTAGAGCAGAGACGTTTGGAGCTTTTATTGGGGAATTACCAATTTCCCGTGTGTAGTAGAGGTTGATGCAGAGCATACATATACATATATGGAGAACTGTGTGTGTCCTTTTGGAGTTCGTCACTGAAGTCAGCCTCGTGACTCGCACTTTAATAGCTCTTGATATTGTAAAATGTTTTACGGAAACGCGTCTCATTCCTTTGCGTATAAAAAGCGTAAGAAGAAACGTATGTGTACATGTATGTCATATAGGCATGCTTATTGCAGAGGTGGTCACAGATTTGTGTATAGTAAAAGAGCTATGTGTATAGTAAAAGAGATATGTGTATTGTAAAAGTATATTGTGAGTCCCTTTTACTGACTACACACTACATTCTTTGCTTGACTATACAGTGAGGTTTGATGTCATTTAATGTTATTGTATATTTTATGGAAATGTGAAGGACATTATTTGCTCGGAGATGTGGCTAAATGGAGTTCATTTGGTTAAATAAAATAGAATATAGAGAAGGTGGAATAAGAAGAACCGGAATGTATGCATGCAATGTAATAAAGAATTACCCCAATCTTATTATAATTCTGTCCAGCTGAACAATCTTGAGCGAGGCTGGAGGAGAAAAAGTGCTACGAGTTATGTGGATTGTGTAGCATTTATGACATTACATATACATAGGTATGGTGAGTTAGTTTTATGTTTAGATAACCGATATACAAATATTGCACTTCAACCATGTGGAGATCAAGTACGAAAACGTGGTGGTGGATATCACAGAAACAGACAAACTCTATATATAAAAGTAATGTGTACGACGTACCTGCATCTGACTTCATTGTTATAAACTATATGGCTCTCACAGTCTCACCATTCAATCCTTATATATTATTATACTTATAATATGTGCATACCTATACTACATGCATGTTTTTGTGGTAATATGGAAATCCGACCCCGGCCACCTTCTTCACCTATTGTCCATGTCCATGCAGTTTAACCCTCTCTCTCCACTCATCTTCATCCTTTTACATTCTTTCTTAGTACTACTCCTTGCTCTTCATATAATTCTCACTCCACAGTTTTTTTGCTCCAAGAATTCATGCATTCAATTCTACGTGTATAGTAGTTGCTTATATTATTCTTCCTCATCCTCTGTTATTAAACCCGATGGAGAAGGTACATGAATAGATATTTTCGACTGCCAGTGTGTGAACTGGAGCAACAGGCTGTTGAAATTGCATTTCACTGGATGTATACAGCGTATTCATCTTAATAGCAAGTTCTATTTGAGCCATTATTTGCTCTTGTGTGCGCTTTAGATTTGCGTACGTGTTATGTGCTCATGTACATACAATCAGGGCAAAACCACGGCTTGGAATCATATATATTCATATTCCTCACATGCTTTCAACTTGCAATATAGATAAACTTTTGACCATGTTTTCAAAACCACAGGATTTGATGATAAGTGAAACATGAAGAAATATTATGCATGCAATTCACTTCACAATCACTTCTCCTCTTTTCTTCCCAATAACCAAATGTTTCAAAGCTTCTACGGAGCTATATTAATGCAGGGCCCAATGATGGAGCATTATTTACATATTTTCAACCCATATTTATACTACAACTTTGTCAAATTTTTGGATTAAACCCTTTCGTGATTGTAATAACTAGCCCGTAAAGTTGAGCTCCTATAGCTGGGGTGGTCTTTTGTAGTCTCATTCACTTCATCTTTCAAGCTACAAGTTCAACTCAAGCATTTCAACCATTCAAATTTCATATCTTGATCTTTTATATTACAATATGTGTATCAACTTATCGTTAGCTGTGTGTTCAGCACAGTCGAGGCATGTTACTATATACTTTCTGGTAGTTTCAAAGTTGTACTTGTGGTTGAGTGTACGTATAATATACGAACGTGTTACTATACATTAAGCTCCATACGTGAAATTAAAAGCGAATTGCTAAATGCAAAAGAATTGGTGACATGAGTTCTCATGCTATATCGTTCACGGATAAGTCCGAGTTTAGAAAATAAATTATTATTTCAAGTATCAACAGTATTTTACGGTAAGTACCTGCAAGAATTACATTGCATTGAAGTATAGGAGAATCAATTCGGTGAGCCGATGTTTTTGCTCTGACAAAATACCTACAAATGGATAAGTTGAGTTTACAATTTTAGTAAGTGCAATAGTTGAGGATACAGTGATAATATTAACAATTTATTCTGGGGTCAATCAAAATACAAATATTACAAAACTCAACTATGCATTCAAGTTTCAAGTATATAAGTGACATACAAAATTTTGTAAAATACAACCAACGTGACAAAAGGCAAACATTGTAATTAATGTTGTGAGTGGAATAAAGTTTCGTTTTCGCTTCACACATGTTTTTTACCTGAATTTACTAAAACATTACATCACATACCTATATGATTGTACCACTTACAGGCATACCGTACGATAGAATTCCACCATTTTTCAGAATATAATACTGATGATTGTGTAAAACAATACGGCAAGCAAGTTGGATGTCGCGGTAGCAGCCATAGTTATCTCTATACTTACCAAGGCAATATTGTTATGGTTATGGCAATAATAAGTGATAAGCAGAAAAATTCAGAGCGGAGTTTTCACTGAGCACCAAATTAATTAGCAACAGACCGATCTGGGTTTTACTGTAACAGGTTAAGGAATGATATCGCTGAATTATTAAAGCTCACCTGATCATAAAAATGCGTTTATTCAGTATTGCATCTCGTTTACGGGGAAAATGATATGCGAACATTATCCAGATATTAGATTTATAGTTGAATGTACGTAGATAAAACTATAATTCGGCTTGGTGTAGTACATACTCAGGCATCATATGTCATTCCTCGAAATAATTTAAACTAAAAACGGGACAAAATAAAATGATTCATGGACAGTTTCAATTTTAAGATTTGCTACCCAGCCGTGAAATTGTTGCAGGATCTTCTTCCATACTCACAATGCGTGCGGATGCGACACCTAGGCGAGCTGACAAAGAGATTGTTTACTCGACAGTCACTCACCAGAGCATTTGAGAGCGTTTTCCAATACACTCCAAACTGACGTTTGCTTCGTCAATCGTTGAGAGTTTGAGAGAATCAGGCCGAACGCCAGGGTACCGAAAAATGCAGGTAACTAAGTTGGTAACTAAGTAAGGTAACTAATCGTAAGTTGATGCTGCCAATTATTGTAAAATCGTGTCCGTAATGATGTAAAATAAATATCGTAAAAAGTCCATGTAGCATGGCAAATGGTAAGGAATAAGCCATATAAGCGAATCTAAATTCCTGCAACGATGCTATAGTGTCAAATGCATAAAAAACTGCAGGTGTGACAGATTAATGGGGCGAGAGGAAAAAATTAATTTGTGGTCGTAGATTATCATTATGGAATAGTAATAACCGCTGAGGAGGGCATGCAGTGGTGGATAATATTGTGAGTAAGCGCCAAGCGCTGGTACATTAATTGAAATGGAAAAAGAATAGGTAGGTAAAGCAAAGGAAGGTAAAGCAGAGGAAAGGTAAGGTTGCACAATTTATTTGATTTGAAAAGCCGCGCCATAAAATATTCTTCGCAAGACAAGGATTCCTTATCAGAATTCAGAATAGCACTGAATCACTTAAATGACTCCTTACTTGTGAACTAATAATTAGTACTGTTTACTTGTTTTCATTAAGTTGAAATCTCACAAGTGTGTACGTAATTTCCCTGTACAAATAACAGAGTTGAACGCCGGAGTCGGAGTGTTTATGTGCCAAGTGTATAATGTATATGTACATACGTACGTACATACGACAGGGTGTGCATTATACGAAGACGAGGAACGAAAAGTTGTGCATACAAAAAGCTGTTGACATTAAGTTATGTTTATTGCTAGTTAGACTTCAGTATGCGTTGTACCCTTCCATTCGCAGAGTGACACTTATTTATGTAGGCTCGCTTAATTATTCATGAGATGAAACTTTTCGGTCGTTGATTGTAGACTTGTACACATTCTAAACAGTAACATAAGTAGCCATGCACAGTAGGCCTTGCAGACCTTCCTAACTTGCATCCATTTCTGGCCATTAAATGCCAGAGCTCAACTGATTTTTAGAGGAAATAAATCATTATTTTCATTACAGAACACATCGTGCATAAATTAAGAGAGCAATAACGCAGACCGTCCAAGAGCAGACTTTGTTTTCCCAAGAATCAACATTGCTCAGCACCTAGATCTCCATACGATAAGTCATTAATTCTTTACCAAATGCAAGTTATTTACAATCCGAGTTTTAAAACATTGCATAATGTAGGTTACCTTCCACCGCACCACATTCTCACTAAACTCTGTACCTCCGTCGCCTCCATCCAACCACTTCCAACAACCAATTATTTCCCTTTTTTCTACTTAACAGTCTTTATAGAAAATCTCAAGTCACAGTTGGCCATTAATTATCATTACTCACCTCTCAAATTCTCCGTTTGCAGGATCAACTGTAAGGTTACTTGAACGGTTTGCTTGATCTTTGGCAAATTCCTCACTAAACAGCAGTTGGGAAGCCCTTCTCAGCTTTCCGCAAATTGTTTTCTTTTAGAATAATTTATCCGGATATATACGCCGCGGGATAATATAATAATTCCTCCGAATATTTATGTTTACACGCTCTTTAGAATTTCTATTGCCAGACTGCAAAACCACCATAAGAAAAGAAACAAAGAAAAATGGTTTTGTTCCAATGCCTCCGATTTCCACGGGGCTATGTTATATCCGGAGATTGTGCTAAAGCAATGAAGTTTGTTACTTTCCTTGTACGAACGAATCGATCCAATAAACAAAATTCTACCCATGACGTTGAAGGGTTTTTAATTTCGATAAGCATGGTTATCATCTGTGGCCTGTTAAGTTGACTGAAAAGGCGGTAAGCCGTATTGACTTGATTGGTAAACCATTTTGGTATTCATTGATCCAGCATATTATTATCCTTTTCGTGCTCAATTAAAGTGCAGAGGGCCGATGGTTGGAATGCAAAATTTAAAGGTTCTACCAAACTGTGCCACAAAGTATCCACACAAATCACTATAAGGGTTTTTCATAAATAATGTGTTTAATAATTAAGCATATGTGATTTACATGGTAATATTATTACATCTTTGTAGGTCTAGTTACCGTCAAATACGACGAGTAATCACCCAAATGGATTCCCTGTGATGAAAACCAGTTAAGTGCCTATTGCTTGCAGACTTCAGATGTATAAGTACAAGATCTGCTGATTCACCTAAAATTACAACTTCGTCTTTTATTTATAATCGTGGCACATCGCTATATGTGCTTATTTTAATGCTGTATTATTACAGCACGTCTTGCAGTTCCCTTGTTTGCATCTTTCCAAATCATCTTGGCTTGAAACATAAATGAAAAACTGACTACTTTCTTTAGGTTTACTATATATGCGACATCTAACGACGCATTCACGACTCAAAACAGAAAGTGCAACAAACGATTGTGATTTTGGCGTCGACATGCCCGTTGTCCATTCGTTTGCCATTTTACTTTTCTATAAGGTTTCAGAGATTTTAAGCAACGGTTTCCGGTATGATTGAAAAATAAAGGATATTTAATTTGTAATTTGCATTGCAAGTCAAGTCCTTACCACTGCAAAACTTTCATTGATTTTTTAATTTCAAGAACAATATCAAATTCAATAATGAATCTATAATGAATCAAATTACTAAGATTTCGAAGGAATTTGTAAGAGTTGTGACGGTAAATTTTGCAAAGATTTCGGGGGATTCTGTAAGATTTGTTACAAGAGATTTTATAAAGATTTCGGGGGATTGTGTAAATCGGTGTAATTACTTACAAACAAATCGACGTATTTACAGACAAATCGTACAAAAAATCGGCTTATTTAAAGGGGGATTTTGTCAAGATTTCGGGGGATATTTTAAAAGTTGTTACGGGGGATTTTCTCAAGATTTTGTCAAGATTTCAAGTCAATTTAGGTTTTTTAGTTTTACAAGACAACATAGCGACCAACCAAACATGTTTGGCATAGTTTTTCCGTATTCAGCACTTAAAGTTGCCAAAAGGTGATTAATCAAAAAAATTTTACTGCACGAAGGGTTGGTTTCACTTTGAGTATACGGTCGACATGATTGCGTTAAAAACTGGCTTCTAAAACTATTCAACTCGGCTGAAATCAAAAATGATAGATCGGCTTATAACAATAAATTAAATAACAACAAAGTCTTCGGCCTGGTAGAATAGATATCTGTAAGGTATCTAGAATAGATCTAGAATAGATATCTGTAAACAGCCGAAATCGGACCGTGGACGGATTCCCGTCAACCGGGTCAACAATAACTCTTCATGGGAATTTACGATCTCGAAACAAAATATTTATTAATTATTTGTAAAATAAATTGCTTATCAATTTGAAATTATTATATTATTATTGAACTGCTTATTATTTTAAATTATTATATTATTACTGAATTGATTATTAATTCTGAATTATTACAAGCATGTGTCAGCGCGCTTCGCGCGCTGACACATGCTTGGCTCCGCAGCCTTCGTGAGTATACCTTGCCGCCTAGTCGCCCCAATCGCTAATATAAACGTATGGTGACCAAGTCAGACCTAAAAGTATTTTGACCAAGTCAGACCCTAAAAGTATTTTGACCAAGTCAGACCCTAAAAGTATGTTGACCAAGTCAGACCCTAAAAGT